>LPNX010179910.1:271530-379046 GCA_001517045.1 Pseudotsuga menziesii | reverse complement strand
AAGCAATTAATATGTAGATAAATTTGTTACACACATTAATAATAAACATAAAAAAATTTGTTACACATCTTTTCTATATTATATTGTAATCTAAGAAAATGTTAGGGCTAAATTTAGTTCATGACCTATTTTAGGCTTTTTAAGAAAAAAAAACATTAATTTGTTTTTTTTTCAAAGGTGATTGGCCTAAATTCCTTAGGATAATTTTTTTTAAGTATAAAAATTGCCAAAATTATCGAAAAACTATATAAATTCTTTAGAAATTTGATTTTTTTTTAATTGGGAAACATTTTATGGTTGCAAATTTAAGAATTAGTAAGATTTCTATACTTTGAGAAAATTATGGATTCTTAAATTTTCCCCTTATGAGATAAATTTTTTTAATTATAAAAATTGCCAAAATTATCCAAAAACTATAAAAATTCTTTAGAAATCTGTTTTTTTTTTTAATTGGGAAACATTTTATGGTTGCAAATTTAAGAATTAGTAAGATTTCTATACTTTGAGAAAATTATGGATTCTTAAATTTTCCTCTTATTGAGAAACATTTACTATATCTTTATTAAAAATTTAAAATCCCACCAAATTGTTACCTAAATTCAATGTCTTAACTACTACATTGTTAGATATTTAAGTTGTAAGGCATTTCCCTTCTATAAACCTTATATCTTGGTCCATTGGATGTATCTTGGGTAGTTAGGAGGAGTGATTGTTACTTTCCTCATCCATGTTTAATTCTTGTAAGTGACATTAATGCTCTTGTTGAGTCTCTATATAATGATTAAGTAGATTATGTAATCTAGTTATACCTTGATTTGATTCTGTTCAACCTCTATATCATGATTATCCAACCCCATATACTCTTTGACTTCACACATTAGCATGCATAAAACTCCTCTAAGATACCAATGTTTCCATCATACTTTGGCAACTCTTCTAGCTGAGAGCATCCTGAACATTTAGCAACTGAAGCTTTGTCCATTGCTCCAACCCTCGCATGCTCTTACGCTTTCCGTATCCATATGAGTAAACTCCTTCAAATATATAATTGTTTCCCTACTCAACAGTTGTTCCATCTCAGAGCACCCAAAAACACTTCCCCTAAGCTTTGTATAATGCTTCAAACACTGTATGCTCTTGCTGCACACAATCATATGCATAAAAGTCCTCCAACAATAACAATGTTTCCATACTAGGTAGCTCTTCTAACTCAGAGCAGCACCTATGAACATTTAGCAGCTAAATCTTTGCCCACTGCTCCAACCTCAGTATGCTCTTCAACGTCACAAATCCATCTGGCAATTGTGGCTTGCCTCTTCTTGGCTATTAAGATGGACAAGACAAAGGTTCCTCTCCTCTCCTCATTTTAGGTGTAATTACGAAGTTCAAATTCAAATACAGATTTAGGGATCCAAATTGGACCATGAAGAAGTAAGTAGAATTTAGAGATCCAAAATGGAGAATGAAGAACTGAATCAGACCAAATAATTCGACAAACATGGAATTTGGGAATTTCCGTACTAAATGACCTGATTGAACCGAAGTTGGTAACTATGCTTTCAGGTAATTATTGAGTTGCATTGTGATTGGTCGTTTCCTTATCACTTATCTCAGAGTGTTTTTTGAATAGCTTTGAGCATTATAAAATCTCATCTCCTCTCCTACGACGAGGAAAACTACATATTCGAATCAAGCATCATTAGGAAAATGGAGTTACTAGTGCTCAACACCCTTGAATGGCAAATAAACACTAACTCTTCTTTCCTACATTGATGATCATGCCAGTCGTATGATTGGGTTGGAGAATCAACATGGCTGGATTTTGCAATGAGCTGACTAGGAGATTCTGGTCAATACACACAGAGGTAAGCATTGCATTTTTGACAATTCAATGGTTGATTACAATGTATTAATAGTACAGTGCCACTAGCATATCCATTTGATGTGATTTGGTTTATTATTAACAATACTTGGGATCTCTGAAAGCTGGATTTCCTTTTCCTTTCTCATTCAAAGGACTTAATGCATATGGAAAAATCAAATTGGTTTAAGTGAGTTATCGTAGGATATTTTACTGGTTTAAGTGGGTTTTAATAAGGATATATTATATTGTGTTTACAGATTCAAATTTTTAGGGCTTTCTACCATATATTGTGGTTGTTGAAATTATGTTGCATGTGATCAAAGAAATAGAACTTGTTGAACCATACATTACCAGAATCCCCTGCTTGGTGCCATGAAAGTGAACAAGGTAATTAACATTATCCTATTGTCCCGAAGATGAGCCAAGCATGACTGGAAACGTAGATATTAACTCCTCTCACCCCAGACTCTCCATTAGATGCCATGAATCTTTAGTGCTGAATCTCGACTAACCTAACATTATCCTATATTATTAGGTGTTTGAAATTATGGCCTTGACCTTTATGAATTCAATCCTGCAAGATGCTCTAATTATATGTGATTTTGTTTTTCAATGGAACGATATATGTGAAAGATGCATAGGACTACTCATTGCCCTAAAGTCATCATCCCTGGGAAGTTTCTCTTGGCTTTGAAATGAAATAACAGTATCCCCAATTTTCCTATTCCTAGTAGCCCAGATGGAATGATGGATACTACCTCCAGCTGCAACAGCAACAACTGTGGGAGCAAACAAAACACTCCACAGTCATACGACTCCAATAACTCCAAAAAAAAAAAAACTCTATTATCAGAGGTGTATATTCAAATGTGAACTGATACGTAAATTGGATGGTGACCTTTGAAGTTTTAGAATATAGCCCTAAACACATCTTAAGCAAAAAAATCGAGGAGAAGGCTTGGAAATTTGCCCTATATTACTTGAACAAGAGATTTTTTTGAGTCAGGGGTCATAGAAGGTGCTTCATTTTTTTAAAGGAGAGTCAAGGATTCTCAGATCCATTAATAACATAGTATCATAATATTTTATTTGCATCCTTCTTTGATTGGAAAACAAAAACCATCTCACCCCTTCCTAGCAAGTGGAAAAATGGAGAATACCATGTGATTTATGTAGAACCATATTCAATTCATTTGTTAAACTTCTACTCAGCATGACATGAGTTGTTTCATACAAAATGAAAGAACAACTAGTCCCTTTTGTAAATCATATCTATTAATTAGGCATAGAGAAACCTACATGTTTGTCCAAATCCATTGGAAGATGATTGGTTCGTCCAGGTCTCTCCACACCCACTCTCCTCTTAATCACACATAGTTGTTCGAATTACAGTCGTCCAACGATGCAATTCTATTCATTCATCCAAATAGCATGTGATCATCCACTTGTGAATGATGGATTCCTTCCATGTCTACTTCGCTCCACATCACCCTTTCACTCCAAAACTCATAAGTGTTGTATAGTTGATTCTCTTGTCATTTATCTCATATAGTGCCTAGGGGAGATTGAGGTCCAATGGCAACCAAGAGGATTGTGTTAATAAGATCTATGTCATCAAAATATTTTAGTGACAATATCACCACTCTCATGGAAACCATCGCCTTGAGAGGTGCCAAACCAAAGAATATTTTTTCCACCCCTACCAAACAACTAGAGTAACAACCAAAGCGACATGGTGGACTCATGGGTGGGTCCTAAGAACGCAGTATTTTCTTGATCTCGCCCCCTTTGTATTCTTTGTGGAGGAATGCCTACAACACCAAGTACTTTGGCATGGCTAGGGTGGTGGCATTAGCATTAGCAACCCTAGCCCCAAATATTTTTCCACCTATAAGACAAGTTACTTAAGCATTGCTACAAGAGTAGAGCCATAGATCAAAACATCTTGGCTCCCAATTTATATTTTGTTTATGATGCAACTACAATTTCTGCAAAAGAAATGCAACTATGAATGTTACCATGTTGCTTCGTTCAACTGCTATGAATCCTTTTGGTTGCCTTCTCTATTGATGGTACCCATCGAGCTATTGTTGTTTAATGATATTGTATCCTTTTGATCTCAGAGCCAATTGGTTTCTAAACATAGTAAATTTAAACCATAGTGATTTCACGAAGTTCAAAAATAAAATCTTGGACTCCTTGAATGAATATCAAAAGAAGACCATGACAATGAAAGTGTTTCTTGTGAAGCTCAAAAAAAAGGACAAAGAGTTGCAGGATCAAATGAAAGGAAAAGATGCTGAAGTTGAGCAACAAAATACTGAATTGATCAGTCAAAAGGAAGAACAAGAAGATCATGTTGAAGAGCTTGAAGAAACCAGGGAGGCTAATCATGATCTGAAGACTCAGCTGGAGGAATCCAAGAGGGTAGAAGAAATATTGAAGAATTAATTGGAAGAAAAGGAGAAAACAATCCAAAGGTTGGAAATGGAGGTAGTTGGTCTCAGGAAGAAAGGTGAGAAGAATGATTCTTTTTTCAAGTTCAAGGACAGTTCAGTTGTTCTAGATAAGATCTTGGATTGCTAAATATATCCATGTGACAATACTGGTCTTGGTTACAATAAGAAATAAAAATATGAATATGACACTTGGACTCCAGAAGCAGGTCCATCAACGTCCAACGCTGCTTCCTATGCACCTAGACATGACAACAAGAACTTTGGAAGTTCAAAAATGCGACAAGGAGTTAGGTTTATTCCTCAAAGCAAGCTCAGAAGAGGAACAACTCCAAGATGTAACCAGATTCCCAAGTATGAAAGTGGATTAAATGGTTATTGTTATTTTTGTTCTAGCTTTGGTCATAAAGCTGTGGATTGTAGAATCTACGAAAGAAGAAGTGGTGGAAGGCCCAATGACTCAGTTAGATGTTGGACATGTGACCAAATTGGACATGTTGCTGCCACATGTCACACATTGAAGCGGGTTTGGTCACAAAGCCCAAGAATGTGCAAGTCAAAGAAGTCAACCAAGGAGGAGTCCTTCATACACATCAGCAAGAAGAACCCGAGAACATTGGAAGAAGACCAATGCAACAATATTTGAAGATCATAAGACAAGCACTTACAATCAGGGACACTATCGGGAATGAAGAAATGAAGTTGATCAAAGAAGTGTTGGAAGTTCCAATAGCCTAGTCAGATGCTGAACATGGAACCATTTTGGTCACATCGCTACATATTGTCGTACGATGAGGTGTTATAGCTACAGTGGCCTTGGGCACAAAGATAAAGATTGTTGGAGTACACGAAAACAACCCTTGAGAATTTTCCTATACAACTCATCAAGGAAAACAAGTACAGATGAAGGAACAAATGATGAAAGGACATATGCCAAAAAGCAAGTATGGATGAAGAAGACTGAGCAGTTGCAGATAGGAGAGGTTGATTAGATTAGGGAGGATGGCTTCCATATGGAAAGCCAAGTGTAAGGTATTTCAAAAACCTTAGTACACCTTGAGTTTGTTATAAATGCTAAATTTAAACACTAAACTATGTTAATTTAGGTTAATTTTAGTAACTAATGTAATAAAAATTAAAGAGGTGACTTGAAAATTCACCTCCCTTCCCCACTTAGGGTATAAATTTCCCGGGGAACTTATTATGTAAACATCATCTACATTATCTTATATACATTTTTACATTACATTATTTTTTCACCCACCTTTGTTCCTTCATTGGTATCATAGCCTCTTGGCTCTCAGCACCAGCTCACCACCTTCCACATCAACCTCGAGCCTCTCCACCACCCTCCCTGCTCATCACGACCTCCCTCCATTGGCTTCCATCGCTGCTGCAACCCCCACATGACTTCTCTTCTTGTTCTGCATTTCCTTATCTTCCTGCTCATTCTCTCTCCGATGTGTTTTCTCTCAAACCCGACAACATATTGAAGATAAGGGGATTTCTAGGCCTAACAGGATGCTATCAAATATTTGTAAAGAATTACGCCCATAAAACCACTCCTCTCACAAATTTATTGAATAAAGATTCCTTCTAATGGAATAGTGAAGCAGAACAATGATTTGAAACATTTAAATGCATGATGTCTTCAACACTTGTATTAGCCATGCCAATCTTCACAAAACCTTTTGTAGTCGAATGCAAAGCATCAGGTTTCGGACTAGGGGTAGTTTTGATGCAATAAGGTCACCCAATAGCATTCGAAAGTAGAAAGGTCAACAAGAGAGAAAGTTTGAAGTCCACTTATGATAAAGAGATGCTGTCCATTATACATGCTTTAGAAAAATGGTGAAAATACCTTCTAGGGAGAAAAATACCAATAAGAACATACCATAACAGTCTTCAATATCTCCTTTAACAGAAAACATTGTCAACAGAACAACATAAGTGGATAGAAAAAATCACTACCTTTGATTTGGAGATATTACATAAAAGAGAGAAAGAAAATCTAGTCGTCGATGCTCTATCTAGAAAGGATGAAGTCTAGACATATGCAATTTTAATCGTTATTCTAGAGTGGCTAGATGAAATACGAAAATAATATGCTAAAGACCCAAATACTTGCACCTTAATCGAAGATTCGAATAGAGGTCCAAAATTTGAGTGGCAAAATGACATCTTGTGGTACAAAGGAAGGATCTATGTAAACCCAACATCAAGGTTTAAAACTAAGGTGATGATAGAATCTCATGATTCACCTGCCATAGGACATGTAGGTTTTTTCAAGACATATTACAATGCCATATTGGAAACGAATGCATAAAGAAATTGAAAAATATGTGGCTGAGTGTGACACGTGTCAAAGGAATAAAAGTGAAAACGTCACTACACATTCCGAAGAAAAAGTGGGAGGAAATTTCTATAGATTTTATTGATGGGTTACCTTTATCATATGGTAAGGATAAAATCCTTGTGGTAGTAGATTGGTTAACGAAATATGCACATTTTATGTGCATAAAGAAAACTGAATCAGCTAAGAAAATCGCTGAAGTGTTTTGTAAAAATATTTACAAGTTACATGGGTTTCCAAAAATTATAGTGAGCGATAGAGACGCCATTCAAGAAGACCAAACTATTGTTATTCCAAGACCTTAGAAAAGATACAAGCCTTGTATAAAAAATGGAGAGAAGAAAACCAAGCTATTGTTGTTCAAGGCCTAAGAAAAGATACAAGCCTAATGTCAAAAATGAAGACAAGAAGACCAAGCTGATGTTATTCTATTCCAGGCCTAAAAATATATACAAGCCTTGTGTAAAAAATGGGCCATCGAGAGAAAGTCAAGGAGAGAGTATTTGATATAAGGAAAGCGAACGGGAAGGTCAGCGAACAGACATTAGGGATAGGTACGTGAAAAATGGAGACAATAATATTCCTCGTGGACATGGACAATTGCATTGCTTACCCACTTTAATTTCTGTTAGTGAACACAAAAAGAAGAATCATGTTATGGACAATTGCATGGCTTACCCACTTGATTTCCTTAATGAAGATGGTGCTATTATGTCCACGGGAGTTGAGGCGAACAACAAAACTAGCAAGAACCATTACATTATTACAATTTCGTTGCCGGTATTTGAACCCGGGTCGCCTGGGTGAAAACCAAGTATCCTAACCGGACTAGACGACAATGGAGATGTATCAAATGCAAGCCTCAGTTTGTGATGAATAATCAAACAAAATAAATATGTTACAAGGCACTCACAAGTCAGTATCCTCCGCGCCTTCATGTTGTTGCTCAACATGGTAAATTGTGAGACACCTGTCAAATACGTTCGATATATTCCGCGGGAAAAGAACATTTATGGTAATGTAGGCAAGAAAATCTTTGGTATGAGATGCACAAAAATAAGTGACAAGTGAGAGAATGTGGAGAATCTCGGTGAAAAATGGATAATCTTCGTTAATGATACCCCAATATCCTTGAAATGAAATTTTGTTAATTCAGACTTAGTTTTGGTAAATGTAAATAGATTTTGGTAGTGTTGTGGAGGAATAAATTCTCGCCAACCAAAAAAATATTAGGGGGTGTTATATATATATATATATTTATTTGGGAGATAGTATATATTAATAAGCAAAGGCAATAACACTAAACACATGACATGATTTGCAAACTTTGTGAGGATATGTTGGAATGAATATAAACCTAGTGTTATGCTATATTGCATATCATTCAATGTTTCATGTCCAATGATTAAGCTAGTATCTCTACACATGGGAAGTTGTGAGACCCCAATTTTGCTAGATGAAAATTGTGTATGTAAACAATTTTGATGGTGGTGAAAAGGGTGAGCATTATTCATTTCTCAAAAATCTCATCATTGGTGCATATAACTTGCTTAGAATTATGACGGGTAAGGTTGGAACCATGAAATGGATTGGATAGAATGTTTGTCCATCGTAGTTTTGGGTAGTCTATACAAACCATTTCATGATACCACCTATTTTGAACAAGCTATACACATCACTCATGGCATTTTCAAAAGGTGAATATTGCTTGCAACACCAAAATAACATTTACGAGTTAATGCTTTCCATACCAATCATGGAATTTTTTGAATGGAATGCTTGTTGATGAAAAGATCCCAAGAAACATGAAGGTCTACACATTCTAAACGATGAATAACTTGCAAAGATCAAAAGATCAAACAACAAAATTAGTTTTAGGTGCAAGATTGGAAATGTTAATATCAAGCTTAATTGAACAAGTGTATGACATAGTGATCACCCCAACTACAAGTCATCGCCACTTAATCATTCTAGAATAATGTTTACCATCTCCATTTCCAAATTAATTAATATTGTCACTTAAATCATTTTAAAATAATGATTCCCATCTCCATTGTCAAACCAAGTAATATTAGGAATAGGAAAGCATTGATCGTCCTTCCCGAGGGCATCAACATATGATAGGTGATAACATATAGATAGAGGAGATGGATATTGAATTGATCTAACACCAAACATATGATCATAGGCATATGCATAAGTGTAGCCAAGCAAGCAAACAAATAATTAGTTTGTAGATCATCATTCTTAATGTTCCTTGGGGAGCCCTTAAGATATATTTGAGCCTAGAAATCAAAGAGATGATGGCCTTGGTATGAAAAACAATAACCTCCTCAAAATGCACCATACTAGAACTCATTCAAATGAGAATAAGAGATTATAGGACTAACATATTAATAATGTTGTTATTGTTATTGAGGGAGCTCATTATCCTAGTTAATTAATTACAAAATGATAGAGGAACCCTACTTGGAATGACAAGAGATTCTTGCATCCAAACTTTCCATGTACCCAAATATGTATATGCTTCAACATTCACCAAAGCATCAACTATATAATTACAATGTTGATTCAAGATGGGATGTTTGCATAATTGTGAAATGTTGAAGTAAATGGTGGATGCCATGAAAGGGTGCAATGAGCCCCCATTTAGATGAAGAAATACATGTCTCTACGCTTGAATAAGTTGGTTCAATTGATTTATGAGTTATAAGTCACCCTTGATGAGTAGAACTTTCAGCAACAATAACTGATATTTCCTAAGGCTAAAATGAAGAGCAAAGACTTAGAAAAGACTTTGAGCAAATTTTGGGTCTTCAATGCACCACATATTATGTAGCACATAATGACCAATGCACTTAAATTAATTAAGAGCATCGACTACATACTTCTATGGAAACCTTTGTAAGTACAAACCTCCACAATTTATATCCATGAAACTTTATGCTTCTACTTTGGCCAAAAATATGTATTTCCCGATGCATTTACCATTTTACAATGCATCGACATACATCATAAGAAAAATAATGAGTTTTTCAACAATATTGTAAAAGAGTTTAAGAAAACCCTAATTCACTCTTGGGCCAAAAGTTAGAAGGAAGATTTTGTAAAATAATTTTACTAAGAGGAAAGAAGGATTAAAGAGCATAATTCCTAAGAGGCCATAGTAGGTTATAGAGAAGAAATTTCATATGTGCAATTCATTACTTGCATCTCACAAAATTTTGCTTGATTGTTTTACAAATTTCTTCAAATATTATTTTCTTACTATACATATTTACATTACATTTCAAAAAATGTAACTCACCCACTTTTAATGTTGCAAACCCTACCTATGTTTTTCTCTTTTTATTTTTATTTTTACAAAATCCACTCCAACTTTGGTGTCACTTTACTAGTTTATTTTCCTTACCCTTTCATAATGTTATTTGTGGTGTTGGGCTTATGGTATTTTTTTGCTTGTGGGTTTTTGTTGTGACTAATGCTTATTTCAATGTAAATAATGCCATCAATATTTTAGGACTTACTCATTGTCTTAAATATTTTATTTTAAGCTTTTTATTTGTCATAATAATAATAATAAATAAATAAATAATAAAACAATTTTGAGTTATATGGTGTATACCATACAATAATGATGTATTGATGTATTTATAATTATATGGCACAATGTCAAATACAAAAGCTGAAAAATGCTTGTGTTAAGGTTTTGTATAGATTCAGATATTGAGTGCATATTATACATAATTGTAACACAAATATCCTACATATTCATGTGTGCAATTCGTAAACTCCTTCTAATATACCATTGTTTTTGTACTCAACAGTTGTTCCATTTCAGAGCGACCAAAAACATAATAGCATAATTCAATTGTATTGGACTTTCCTACAATTCAGGGGAATTCAAAAATCAATGTATATTCGCTATAGTATGGGTACAGTACGATCAACTTATTGTTGATCATTTAAATATGGGCGAGATAAGCCATGGATGACTCCACTAACAATTGTTAAAGATGGACAAGATGGAGGTTCCTCTCCTCTCGGACTTTCAAATTTCAGGTAATTATTGAAGTTGCATATGATTGGTTGTTTTCTTATCACCTATCTCATTGTGTTTTGGAATAGATTTGAGCATTGGGTTGTAGAATCAACATGGATGGATTTTTACAATGAGCTGACAAGGAGATACTGGTCAATACACATAGAGATAAGCATTGCATTTTTTATGATTCAATGTTTGATTATAATGTGCTATTAATATAGTGCCACTAGCATATCCAATTGATGTGATTTGGTTTATCATTAGCAATACTTGGGATCTATGAAAGTTGGATTTCCTTTTTCTTTCTCATAAAAAGGACTTAACGCATATTAAAACATCGAATTGGTTTAAGTGAGGTATAATGGGATATTTTACTGGTTCAAGTGTTTTAATAAGGATACTTTATACTATCTTTACAAGTGCAAACATTTAGGGATTTATGTCATCTATGGTGGTTGTTGCAATAATTTTGCATGTGATCAAAATATATAGAGCTTGTTGAGCCATATCAGTATGAGAATCGTTAGCTCAATGCCATGAAAGTGAACAAGGTAATTAACATTTTCGTGTACTATTAGGAGTTTGGAATTATGGCCTTAGCCTTTATGAATTCAACCCTGCAAGATGCTCTAATTAGATGTGATTTTGTTTTTCAATGGAAGGATATGTGTGAAAGATGCATAGGACTACTTGTTTCCATTGGATCCTCACATGGAATTTCACCTTGTTGTGAGCCATATATGCAGTACTTGTACATTTGTTTATTCACTCCATGGCTTCTAGCTACATATATTTCACCTTGTTTTGTGAGACATATATGGAGTACTTATACATTTGTTTATTCATTCCACGGCTTCTAGCTACATATATTTCTAAATATATCTTCTTCCATCCCATCCCTATGGTCAACTTCAACCAAAATTTGAACAATTGTGCGAGTGCTTGAGTTATCGAGGCTAAATTTTGCCTCAAATAAGCATCCAATGTTGTTCTCGATGTCCCTAAACACATCACGAGCTAAAAATCGAGAGGAAGGCTTGGAAATTTTCCTTATATTACTTGAACAAGTGCTTCTTTTGAGCCAGTGGTCACTGAATGTGCTCCATTTTTTAAAAGGAGAGTCGAGGATTCTCAGGTCCATCAACAACATAGTATTTTATTTGCATCCTTATGTGATTGTTAAACAAAAACCATCTAATTCCTTCCTAGCAGGTGGGAAAATGGAGAATACCAAATGATTTGTGTAGAACCATATTTAAGTCATTTATGACTCTGCTACTCCAACATGACATGGAATTCGTTGTTTCATACAAAATCAGTGAACAACTAGTCCCTTTTGTAAATCGTGTGTGCTATGGTACATGGAGAAGCCTCCATGTTTGTCCAAATCCATTTGACGATGATTGGTTCATCAAGGTCTCTCCACATCCCCTTTCCTATTAATCACACATGTTTGTTCAATTCATAACTATCCAACAATGCGGTTCTATTAGTTCATCTAAATAGCATGTGATAATCCATCCGTGAATGTTGGTTTCCTTCCATGTCTGATTTGGCATGCATCACCCTTTTGCTCCAAACCTCACAAATGTCGTATAGTTGATTCTCTTGGAATCCATCTCATATAGTGCCTAGGGGAGATTGAAGTCCAATCGCAACCAAGAGGGTGGTGTGGTTGAGATCTATGACATATGTCATTGAATCTTTTAGTAACAATATGGCTCCCTTCATGGAAATTAAGGCCTTGAGAGGTGCCAAACCAAAGAATATTTTTTCCACCCTTACCAAGCAACCAAAGCAGCAAGGTGGACTCATGGGTGGGTCCCAAGAACCTCATCTTTTATTGATCTTTCCCCTTTGGATTATTTATGGATGAATGTCTACAAGCACTTTCACATGGCTAAGGGGGGTGGCATTAACACTGGAAACCTTGACCCCAAATGGGTTTTCCTTTCCTATAAGACAATTTACTCTAGCATTGCTACAAGAGTAAAGCCATCGACCAAAACATCCCGACTCTTAGTTTACTGTGTTTATGATTTGGCTACAATTTTTGCAATAGAACATGCACCTATGAATGGTACCACCTTGCTTCATTCAACTACTATCAATCCTTTTGATTGCCTCCCCTATTGTTGGTACCCATCAAGCTATTATTGTTCAATGAGATTGTGTCAAGGCCTAAAAAAATATACAATCCCTTTGATGCCCTACCCTATTGTGGGTACCCATCAAGCTATTGTTGTTCAATGAGATTGTGTCAAGGCCTTGAAAAGATACAATCCCTATGTTGGCCACCTCTATTATTGATACCCATCAAGAGCTTGTTGTTCAATAAGATTATGCCAAGGCCTAAGAAAAGATACAATCCCTTTGATTACCTCCCATAGTTGGTACCGATCACACTGTATTGTTGTTCAATGAGATTGTGTCTAGGCCTAAAAAGAGATACAAGCCTTCTGTCAAAAATGGAGACAAGATGACCATAGAGAAAAACATATCCCTCGTGGATATGGACACTAACCTACTTGAATTTCTCAGCGAAAACAAAATTAATCATATTCCACCTTTCATGAATCACTGTTTTGTCTTTACATTCATTTGATTTTAAACAAATAAAAATTGTTTTTATACGTTATAGCTCCATTCCTTGTTATGAGCTCTAATCCAGCTTCCACGAATCATTGTTTTCTAAAGACCCAGGGATAGAAAAAATATTCACAATTTGTTTCCGTTGTCGGGATTTAAACCCGGGTCACCTGGGTGAAAACCAGGTATCCTAACCGGACCAGACGACAACATAGACGTTAAAATGATCTTCCTAGCTAAATATGTAAATGGCACTAAATAAATATGTAAATGCCACCAAGGTAACATCCTCGGCGCCTTCATGTTGTTGTTCAACATGGTAAACTGTGAGACACCTGTCAAATACGTTCCATGTATCTCTAGGGAAAAGAAAAGCAGGTCAGCTATCTTGGGTTGAACATTACAAAACCATGAAAATTCCTCAAGGAGTAAATGCACCATATTGTTGCATCTAAGAAAAATTATGGTAATTTAGGCGAGAAGATCTTTGGTATGAGATACACAGAATAAGTCACAATGGAGGGAATGTGGAGAATCTCGGTGAAAAATTGGGAATCTTCTTAATGATATTTCCGAAGTGAATTTTTGTTAATTTACATTTAGTTTTGGTAAATACAAATAGATTTTGGTAGTGGGTTGGGGGAGAAATAAGTCTTAATTAAAAAAAAATCAAAGGGTATCTTAGTTTAAGAAAAACAACTTTAACATAGTGGAGATTAATAAGAAAAGGTGACTAACATTAACTATACAACATGATGCACAAACCTTGAGAGGAGTTGCTAGAATGAACATAAGCCTAGTGTTATGCTACATTGCATATCAATCCATGTTGTTTGTCCAATGATTAAGCTAGTACCTCTACACATGGATGCAAGTTGTGAGACTGTAATTTTGCTAAGTGAAAATTGTGTGGGTAATCAATGTTGATGGTGATGAAAAGGGTGAGCTTTATTCATTCCAAAAATGTCTCATCATTGGTGCATACAACTTGCTTAGAATTATGGTGGGTAGGGTTGGAACCATGAAATGGATTGGATATAATGTTTGTCCATTACGGTTTTTGGCAATTTATACAAACTATTTAATGATTCCACATGTTTTGAACAAGCTATACACATCACCCATGGCGTTTCCAAAAGGTGAATATTGGGTACAACACCAAAATAACATTTAAACATGAAGGTATACACATTCTAAACATTGAGTAACTTGCAAAGATCGAAAGATCAAACAACGAAACTAGTTTTAGGTGCAATATTGGCAATGGTAATATCAAGGTTAATTGAACAAGTGTGTGACATAGTGATGTAGGGATTTCTGAGGGACATAAATTTTGACTGGGTTATCAGCTTGGACTTAAATTCGACAGGAAGTTGCGTCTTGAAGAGTTCACTGTAATGATCAATTAGATTCCTTTGATCGTACCAAGTTTCTACACTTTTTGGGGGCCAAATTCCTTCATATAAGGCCTCAAATTGGGGTTTTAGTGGGTTTTTGGGATTTTTTTAACTTTGTAATTATCTGTTCTCTCTTAGTTTCTGCACCTAATTAAAAAAGTGAGTGGACAAATAGTGTCACTTTAGTTAGCTTTTAGTTGTTGGTCAATGTTAGAGTCATGCGAGAATTTTCTAAAATTAACATTTTCAAAAATCTCATATAGTAGTTAAAGGGGTCATCCTTTCATTGTAATAGTTAGTGATGCAGAAGGAATAAAATAACGGTTATTTTCCACTCTCATGTGTTTGTATGGTTATTTTGATCTAGTGAATGAATCAAAGTTTATTGGCTACATCACATAGTGACCAACTCAATTGTAAGTCATCACCACTTAATCATTCTAGAATAATGATTACCATCTCCATTGCCAATCCAATTAATATTCCCACTTAATCATTCTAGAATAATGTTTACCATTTCCATAGCTGAACAAGTAATATTAGGAATAGGAGAGCACCAATCATCCTTCCCGAGGGCATCAAGATATGATAGGTGATAAGTTGATAACATATAGATAGAGGGGATGGATGTTGAATTGACTTAACACAAAACATATGATTATAGGCATATGCATAATCTTTATGATAAGTTATAGCAGTGTAATAGATTCTTGCATCCAAACTTTCTCAAAATACTTGGAATGGTAATAGATTCTTGCATCCAAACTTTCCATGTACCCAAATTCATATAAGCTTCAACGTTGACCAAAGCATCGACTATTGAATTACAATGTTGATTCAAGATGGGATGTTTGCATAATTGTGAAATGTTGAAGTAAATGGTGGAGGCCATGTAAAGGTACAGTGAGTCCGCATTTAGATGAAGAAATATAGGTCTCTATGCTTGAATAAGTTGGTTCAATTTATTTGAGTTGTAAGTCCCCCTTCATGAGCATAAATTCCAAATGCAATTGCTAATCTTTCTTGAGGTTAAAATGAAGAGCAATAATTTTGGCAAGATTTTTGATCAAGATGTCAATATTATTTGCATAAGAAATGATGAAAGGAGCCTTTTGATCATGACAAGTACACCTAATCCAACTGAGATGGGGTATACCACAAGAAGCCCCATCAAAATTGAATTTAAGATAAGGGTCAATGGGAGTTATCCATGGAATATTGGTTGTCACAAATAGGGAGTCATCAAGACAAATAAGGTTAAAATCATGAATTGAGATTCCCCCAAAAAGCTAATTTAGATGCATTCATGGCAAGCCTATTATATCCTCAAGGGATGAAGCCTTTATGACCTAGGAGAATCTAGATGCAAGATGAACATATGTGGGATCAACAAAAAATGTCTTCAAAATATGCCTATAGAAAGCAGGATCAACAAAATAGTCTTAAACATAAGCTAACTTAAGATTAGGTACCATAGTTGTAACCAATATTTACAATGACACAATTAGAATTTCTTCAAAATATCCACAATTTACTTCCATTTCCTAACAATATTTACATGCACCTTTCCATACCTCAAGCCCAAAAAATAGCGCAAAAGACCAATGTCCTTCATATCAAATTCATGGGTTAGTTTATGCCCACACCACATAATGAGATTCTTACAACTCCCTATAATAATTAGTATAGAACCAAGACAAGAAGATAATTCTCATCATACAAATAATAAAGATTTGAATTTGTACAAGTCATGGAGGAGCCTAGATTTAACTAATACTGATATCTCCTAGAGTACCAAGCTCATGGAACCTTCTTCAATCTACACACATGGACATCTTTCACATGCATGTCAAACTCTCTTTGTTGATTTATGTGTACTTCCTCTTCAATCACTCCATTTTGAGATGCAGTTTTTATATATCCATCTAGTAAAAAGGCTAACCAAAATAAGATGAAATACAGATGATGGTAACGATAGAAGCACTCCTAGTGATAAGAGCAAATGTTTCATCATCGTTGAATCGCTCTTTTTGCGAGAACCCTCTCGATACAACTCCCGCCTTGAACTTCTCAATGCTTTCATCAACGACCTGCTTTATCATGTACATCAATAGAGAATCAATCATTGACTTATTTATTGGTCTTGGAATAATCTCCCACACATAATTCTTGAGTGTGGAGTTGTACTCTTTCATCATGGCATATTGTCATACTTGCTTAATGCCTGCCTCCTCAAAGATGGAAGGCCTTATCTTAAGAATGGAAGACAATAACACAACAAAACTAGGAAATATTTTATGGGGATGGCTCACCTAAAAATAAGTCTTTGGTGATTCTGCTTTCTTTTTTGCCTCCTATAATGTTTGAGTAAGCAATCTCAACATTTTTGTTGTACTGGTAGGTATAGAGATCTTGATTCTTTCTCTAGAACTAGGTTGATATGAATATGATTTCCCTTCTCCTTTCATATTAGAAAGTGGGGCAATTACATTATCTCCTTCAATCTTTGTAGAAGGTTTGCTGTGAGAAACATCTATCTTCCATAAACTTCACATCTTTGCTCACCATTGTCTTACGTTGTGTTGGAACATAGATTCAGTAAGATTTAGAAGTTTTGTTGTAATAAACAAAAACAATCTTGATATTAGAGGGTTCCATCTTAGTCCTCTTCTCAGTAGGAACATGAATGTAAAGAAGACAACCAAATTCATGGAAATGTGATATCTCAAGTTTTTCACTTGTAAAAACGATTCTAGTGTCTTATCCTTCAAAATCTTGTGAGGGCATCTATTAAGAATGTAGACTATGGTTTTACTCAATGACCCTGCCAAAAAGGAACATGGCCATATCTATGTCATTGATCATGTCTTTTGTAATCTCAATAATGGATTAGTTCATCCTCTTTGTAACCCCATTTTGTTGTGGGTTGTAAGAAATGGTATTGCCCTCTTAATTCCTAAATCCTTGCAACAACATCAGCCTTTCGGAGTGTACTCTATTACATTGTCAAATCTCAACACCTTGATCTTCTTCCCTATATGATTCTCAACCAAGGCCTTGAACTTTATGAACTTGCTAAACACTTCACCAACCTTCAAAATAAAAATTCAACTTTTTGGTTGTGAGTTATCATGAATGAAGGAAACATAACAACTATTACTTGTCAATGACGAAGAGGATATAGGTCCACACACAACTGAAAGGATCAAGTCAAGGATCTCTCTTGACTTCTTCTTATTGGATAGAACATGTTTTTGAATGTTTCTTGAGTGCACATCATTTGCGCACCCGGATATTCTAAATCTTGAATGTTAGCAATTCATGCATGATATTCTTCAAAAGAGGAAGGGATTTGTAGTTGAAGTGTCCAAGGTGTGTATGCCACATCCCACTCATCATATCACAATCATGCACACTAGAGAATTTTACTTCACTAGATCAATGCGTAGCCTAAAAATACCTCCTTCCTATACACCTCTAGCCAAAATATGACTACTTTGGCTACAATATATGATGGTGCATGATTAATACTGAAAGTCAACTTTACATTTCTTATTTGTGATAGCAAAAACTAAAGAATTTTTTTATTAAATTGGGAACAAATAGAACATAACCTGAGGGCATATGGAAAGATACTAGTTCCCATTCTTGTCACTAGATAGGTAACATCATTGCATAACTCCACTAGCAAGCATCCTTCTTGCTCTCGAAACTTTGTGAAGATCTTCTAGTTAATGGTCATGGCCGAGATGGTCCATTGTCCACATACCAATGAACACACTAATTGGTCTTGGTGGACAAACAAGAAAGCATGGAGAAGGATGTATCAAACTTAGATGCCAATTGGTCCATTGCATCATGTGTACTCCATGTAAATTGATTTTGTTGATTCTTCACTCTCTTCTTCCTTGGGCATTGGCTTACATAATCTCCCTTCTTGCGAAATTTGAAACATGTCACATGGCTAATTAGGCCATTCTTCTCATAATGAGACAAACAAATCTCATTTTCTTTCCCTTCTTTGCCTTTCTTTCTTCTTCAATCCTCCTTTCTTCATCCTTCCAATGAGCGAAATATACTAGGTTTCCTCCACTCTTATTGAAAATACTCTCTAGGTTGGTCTCCTCTTGGATAAACTCATTTCATAATTTCTCAAAAGTAGGCAACTTCTCAGAAGAACCCATACCATACACAAATGTAAGCCACAATGGTCTCATCTATTTGGAGTTTTATGAAACAATTCATCCTCATAACCCTTATCTCATGTGGCTATGTTATGAACATAATAAATAATAATAAAATAATAAAATAAATAATAGTTAGGGTGATTAAGAGACACCTCGTTTGGGTGAATAGTCACCATGAGGACCTATTTATACACGTCCCTTATCATTGTAAACAACATTCTATCATCTATTCAATATTCAATATTATTAGTCCATTCTTATGGCTTATTTAATCTTCCAAGTACTTTGGTGATTATTTGTATGAGTGAACCATTGTTTGGCTCAGGCTACAAGATGGTCTCTCAACTTTGTGATCTTCATCATATTACTTGCCGTAACAAACATCACTTGGGATATGTTCACACTTTGATACAAAGTGACCAATGCATCATACATATCATGTTCCATGTGGTGTGAGGGATTAAGTTGCCCTTCATTGAGCCCATGATGATTCACTTTGCTTTTGTCACTTTCATATTGTGCTTGACCAATTGAAAGAGATCATCAAAAAGATCATCAGTAGGTGTAACCTTGCTCTTAACAAAACCCCAAAGACCATCTTCCTCCTAGAGCATTGCGACCTTGCTCTTAACAAAACCCCAGAGACCATCTTCCTCCTAGAGCATTGCACTTCCAAGGTGTAAAGTTGAAGGTGCCATCTAATCTATTACACTCTCTAGGGCCTAAGATGTCATCTTGTGATTCTACGAACAAAGAAATCCAAAAACATATCAAATGGAAATAAATGGGATCATCAACCTCTAAATGTGTGCAGATTACATCTCTCAAGTACAGGTAACAACATTCCATTTATTGGACTATCATAAGCCTCTCACAAATCCAAGTGCCTCTCTCAAGAATGGATCAACTTCAATCACTGAAGCAAGGTCATCACATCCACTAACCTAATTCTACAATACAAAGCTATATAAATTAAGTTCAAAAGTGCCAACTCTGCATTGTACATATCAATTCAAAGCAACAGCCGAAGATACATACATGTGTTTAACTTGGAAATTACCAACATTCCAGGAGAGACGAGGCTGAGACTAATCTGTGAAAATTGAATTTTTTTTGTATTGAGAGAAGGTGAAGATGCGTTCTTGTCTTCCGTATCCAGCAGCCATACGATCCACAGTTCGAGACGAGTCCAGTGCACAAATATGCAAAATTTCTACAACGAAAGCGTCAGTAACTTGCCAGCACAGGAGGCAACGCAAACGCTAGAAGGAGGGCTTGAACCTCCGACCTTGTGGTTAACAGCCACACGCTCTAACCAACTGAGCTATTCCAGCCATGCTTGCGATTGTCATCCATAAGAGAACATATTTCAACCCGACGCTTTCGCTGTGATCCAAACCGGACTAAACGACAACGGAAGAAATAAATGTGTTTGAAACGCACTTAGGGAAGGATTTTATTAATCCTGTAGCAAACCACATCTTTGAGGTTTACATGAATTGACCTAATAAAAATGGATTGAGAAATTCATACGGTGTTTGAAATTATATAAGAAAGTTTGGAAATTGCAATTTTTTATTCTCAAAATTGTAATTTTTTATTATTGAATTTTGTAATGTTTTTTATAGAGAAAAATATTGTTTATTATATAATTTGATGGTTTTCGAACGAAATAAACATAGTTTTTAAATTCAAATCAAATTATACAATATATATGTATATGCTTAGCTTGTTCATGTGCTAGTAAGTACAACAATATGTTATCAATTGTTTCAAATAGCTGATATAATCATGTTTTGGATTAGATCCATGGACCGAGTTCCTCAAAGAGGTCCAAGGCAACTTTCTCTCAATAAGGAGGAAACCCCTTTTAAAAGACAAATTCAACCTACGGATAGATTTAATGCAAGTATTCAACAAGACACTTATGTTATTGATAGAAATTTAACCCATGGCAATGTATGTGAAATTGTAATGATGCATGAATAGTGCAAAGGATCAAACACAAGTTGATTGCATGTGGATATGGTCCCTTAACAATGGTAGACTAAAGTATTTGATAAAGTATCTTGTCATTGGTGGAAACTCAACCCATGGAGCAATGGTATGTGGTGTCGTAGCAATGCACGAGCACTTTGGGGATTAGACTCAATATCAATAACATATGGGTATGGTTCCTTAACCAAAATGCTTACTAGGGCATTTGACAAAGTAATCATGGCAATTGGAGATATTATGTTATGATCCTCCCTAAATATGATCATAACAAATTCAATACAAGGCATTGTATGTAGACTTATAACAACACACATGCACTAGTGAGGAATCAAACTTAACACCTACTACATGTGCATATGGTTTCTTAACAAAAATGCTAGAGTGAGACATTTGATAAGGTACCCACATTTCTGGTAAACTTCAACACATGGAGATGTATGTGGAGTACCAACCAATGACATTGTATGAGAGTTAAACATATCAAATTTTACAAGTGAAAACACCCAATTTTTTTTTATCATGAAGAAAGAACATTGTAACCACACATTATGACAAGAATGTANATGTGTTTCCTCTTAGGAGGTCACGGGTTCAAATCCAGAGGGGGGTAGTGTATGTACACCTCTGTAGACTTTAGCAGTTAAATCGCTGCGTAGAGGGGGGGTCCCTTGTCCCACAAACAAGGGGGTATCATACACCAATTTGGTGTCTCGCTTGGCGATGACCTTAAAAATAGATTATTATTATTATTATTATTACATCGTTAAAACATGCAATGAAGATTAAGATACAAGAGTCTTATATCATACCACCAATAACATGTTTTGCTTGCATTCACCATTCTCTAGGAAGCAATTCAACCACAAAATGAAAACCTATTTTGTTGCATCATAAGATAAATCTAACCCAAATAAAATACATGTTTATATTATCATATCTTTGCCTCTAAATGTCTTACTTTACTTCCTAGAAAATACAATGGATGGTATACATGTTCTAATTCCCCTTACTTGACTTCTTGGAAAATACAATGGATGGTGTACATGTTCTAATTTCCCATCTAGATGGGAACTTAGAAGACTATAAAGTAAAGGTGGAATAGGTATTTTAAGGAATGTTGTTCATAAAAAAAATGTACAAATATCCTTCAACTAAGCAGTATGTCTTGTAAGGTGTGTTTCTATGTCATCCAAATCAATTGAAATTTGCACCTAAACTTATTTGTATTAATACAAACTCAGTCACTTTTTTGGTAGCTTTTAGACAACACACTAACAAAATATTGTGTGTATTAAAAGTCAATATGCTACATCATTTAAGGAATAATTATTCAAATTCTAGTACTCTATATGCACTAAAGGTTAGATATTCAATCACTATGTCAACATATAACTAAAATATAGACTTACTATCAAAAGAAAAAAAAACTAGGAAAATTTGGATATCTCAATAATGAATGATAAATGTTTATAATGAGCCATTTTTACCTTTCTATTTTTATTTCCTCAACATCTTAGCCAAAAACTATAATTAATACAAATATATGACTATAAACAACATAATGAGAGGACATTCCTGGATGTGGGTGACCATTCCGAGGAACGGCAACACGTATCGCCTCGGCATCTGCCCCGGACGCGTGGCGTCCATCAAGTTCCCGGCCCGTCCATCAACCTTGACTCCACCAGCCTCCAGGACCTTCGACGTCCATCGCGCGCGGGAGAAGCTCGACCTGTCTCTTCAGTACCTGCAACGTGGGTTGGCAACGATCTGTTTTCCTCTTAGCTTTCATGGCCCTGCGGCAGAATTCATCGCACGCTAGTACCATGGTAGGGTGGAAGGAGGATATGAACGCCATGGCATTTCAATTTGATATTTTGTGTGGTCTCTGCTCAGTTCTGCAATTCGTCGAGCTCTCTATGCGATTGGTGGTTCTCTGGTTCATTTTCTTCGGCGTCTCTCAGTTTATCAAGTTTTGTAAGAAGAGGTGCAATCAGGTCGCCATGCCGCACCAAAGAGGTATGTCGAGAAGGGCTAGCTCGGGCAGAGGCAAAGCCCAACGTGGCTGCAGCCTCCAAGTAGCGGTCGACTATGAACCCCATATCTCTTCTCGAGTTTGCATCCTGGTGGAAGCCTGGGAAGGTCGTGTTTAGAACCAGAAGTTAGCAACTAGTCAGGATGGTAGTCAGATAAACCATTACTAGATCATGAAAAACATGTTATGCAATTTGGTGGAAGATATGCTCACCAACTGGTCCGACGCCCGCGACTCTGTCCTTGCTGTGAAATCCAGAATCGCTGAGATAGACGCTCAGCTCACCGCCATGGACAATTCGTTTGCCTGGAAGGGAACTGCAGGCATTTTAGGGCATGGTAGTATGAATGGTGGTGGTCGTGATTGGGGTGGTAGTGGCAGTGGAAGTGCAACCGGGGGCTTGGTTCTCGCAAGTCATGGAGGAGGTGGCAGTGGAAGCGCGACCGGGTGCACAACAACGACTCCTCATGCACTGCCTTTCCCCATCCCCTCGACGATTGAGCCTCTCTTCAAGCGTATGAAGGAAATGACCAGCCAGATGCCTGACCAGCAACAACGCCCAGTTCAACCGGTTTAGGAAGCCGCCACCAACTTGCCCACTAAGTCGCAGGAAGAACGATGGGCTTGCCCCATCATTGAAGAAGTTCCTCAGGCCTAAAGTTCGTGTTCTCCAGCGACAGAATGGACCTCTCGTCCCCGGTTTTTGTTCGACAGGTTTTTTGTTCCACGAGTTTTTGTCAAGCCTAACCATGGCTTTCTTCAATTTTGAACTATGTACCTATGTCTGTGTCTGGAAACTATGTCCAGGACTATGTTTATGACTATGTTTGCTTTAAACTTGAACTCAATGCTTATAATGATGTCTCAGTCTCTGTAGACGGCCCTCAGTTTTGGCCAGAATAACTTTTGTAAATTTTGGCTTTGTATTTTAATAGAATTATGGAGCTTACAAAAATAACCATATTGAAAAGACATACCATTTAATTTGAAGTCTGTAACATTATAACTTAGAACACACTTTTAAAAAAATATATATAAGTAATCAATGCACCATATATTATGGACTACTATCGATGAAAATATCCTTCGTGGATATGGACACTTACCTACTTAAATTTCTTAGCGAAAACAAAAATAATCATATTGTGTCATTCACTAAAAGAAAATACCGCTGGATAGAGGGCTTGAACCTACGACCTTATGGATAACAACACGCTCTATAACTAACTGACCGATTCCATCTTTCACGAAACACTATTTTGTCTTTACATTTATATTTGATTTTAAACATATAAAAAATGCTTTCATACGTTATAGCTCCATTCCTTATATGAGCTATTCCAGCTTCCCACGAATAACTATTTTGTCTTTACACTCATTTGGTCTTTAAAGATATAAAAATTGGTTTTTATTACATTATAGCTCCAATCCTTTGCCAGGTATTCTGTCCCTGGGAATTAAAAGGCAAAAGCATCCGGGAATAGAAACATCTTTCCAATTTGATTCCGTTGCCGGGATTTGAACCCGGGTCGCCTGGGTGAAAACCAGGTATCCTAACCGGACTAGACGACAACGGAGATATACAAATAGTTTTCCTGGAAGTTTTGTCATCCATATTCAAACAAAAATTAATATGTTAAACGGCCCTAAGTTAACATCCTCGGCGCCTTCATGTTGTTGTTCAACATGGTAAACTGTGAGACACCTGTCAAATACGTTTTGTATGGTTCAACCCAATTTAGCTGACCTGCTTTTCTTTTCCCGCGATATTTCCGAAGTGATTTTTTTTTTTTAATTTACGTTTAGTTTTGGTAAATACAAATAGATTTTAGATTTTGGTAGTGGGTTGGGGAGAAATAAGTCTTAATTTAAAAAAAAAAATTAAGAGGTATCACAGTTTAAGAAAAACAACTTTGAGATAGTGGAGATTAATAAGCAAAGGCGATAACACTAAATTAAATATACGATATGATGTACAAACCTTGAGAGGAGTTGTTGGAATGAATATAAACCCAGTGTTATGTTATATTGGATATCAGTCCATGTTCTTTGTCTAATGATTAAGCTAGTACCTCTGTACATGGATCGAAGTTGTGAGATTGTAATTTTGCTAAGTGAAAATTATGTGAGTAATCAATGTTGATGGTGATGAAAAGGGTGGGCATTGTTCATTCTTAAAAAATCTCATCGTTGGTGCATACAATTTGTTTAGAATTATGATGAGTAAGATTGGAACCATGAAATGGATTGGATATAATGTTTGACCATTATGGTTTTTGGCAATCTATAGAAACTATTTCATGATTCTACATGTTTTGAACAAGCTATACACATACCCATGACGTTTCCAAAAGGTGTATATTGGGTGCAACACCAAAATAACACTTAAACATGAAGGTCTACACATTTTAAACATTGAGTAACTTGCAAAGATCGAAAGATCAAACAACGAAACTAGTTTTAGGTTCAAGATTGACAATGGTAATATCAAGGTTAATTGAACAAGTGTATGACATAGTGATGTACGGATTTTCGAGGGACATAACTTTTGACTCGGTTATCCGTTTGGACTTAAATTTGACAGGATGTTGTGTCTTGAAGAGTTCACTGCAATGATCAATTAGATTCCTTTGATCGTACCAAGTTTCGACACTTTTTCGGGGCCAAATTCCTTCATATAAGGCCTCAAATTGAGGTTTTAGTGGTTTTTCAGGATTTTTTTAACTTTGAAATTATCAATTCTCTCTTAGTTTTTGCACCTAATTAAAAAAGTGAGTTGACAAATACTGTCGCTTTGGTTAGCTTTTAGTTGTTGGTCAGTGTTAGAGTCATGCGAGAATTTTCTAAAATTAACAGTTTTTGAAAATCTCATATAGTAGTTAAAAAGGTTGACCTTTCATTGTAATAGTTAGTGATCCAAAAGGAATTAAAGATAGTTATTTTCCACTCTCATGTGTTTGTATGGTTATTTTGATCTCGTGAATGCATCAAAGTTTATTGGCTACATCACATAGTGACCACCTTAACTGTAAGTCATCACCATTTAATCATTCTAGAATAATGCTTACCATCTCCATTGCCAATCCAATTAATATTCCCACTTAATCATTCCAGAATAATGTTTACCATTTCCATTGTCGAACCAAGTAATATTAGGAATAGGAGAGCACTAATCATCCTTCCCAAGGGCATCAAGATATGATAAGTGATAAGTTGATAGCATATAGATAGAGGGGATGGATGTTGAATTGATTTAACACAAAGCATATGATTATAGGCACATGCATAATCTTTATGATAAGTTATAGAAGTGTAATAGATTATTGCATCCAAACTTTTACAAAATACCATGAATGGTAATAGATTCTTGCATCCAAACTCTCCATGTACCCAAATCCATTTAAGCTTCAATGTTGACCAAAGCACCGACTATAAAATTACAATGTTGATTCAAGATGGGATGTTTGCATAATTGTGAAATGTTGAAGTAAATGGTGGAGGCCATGTAAAGGTACAATGAGTCCACATTTCAATGCAGAAATATAGGTCTCTATGTTGAATAAGTTGGTTCAATTTATTTGAGTTGTAAGTCACCCTTCATGAGTATAAATTTAAAATGCAATAGCTAATATTTCTTGAGGCTAAAATGAAGAGCAATAATTTTGGCAAGGTTCTTGATCAAGATGTCAATATTATTTGCATAACAAATGATAAAAGGGGCCTTTTGACCATGGCAAGTACACCTAATCCAACTGAGATGGGGTATACCACAAGAATCCCCGTCAAAATTGAAGTTAATATAAGGGTTAATGGGAGTTATCCATGGAATATTGGTTGTCACAAATAGGGAGTCATCAAAAGAAATAAGGATAAAATCATGAATTGAGATTCCCCCCAAAAAAACTAATTTAGATGCATTCATGGAAAGCCTGATATATCCTCAAGGGATGAAGCCTTTATGATGTAGGAGCATCTAGATGCAAGATCAACATATGTGGGATCAACAAAAAGTGTATTGAACATATGCCTATAGAAAGTAGGATTGACAACAGAATCTTAAACACAAGTTAACTTAAGATTTGGTACCATAGTTGTAACCAAGATTTACAATGACAATTAGAATTTCTTCAAAATCTCCACAATATACTTCCATTTCCTAAGAGGATTTACATGCACCTTGCCATGCCTCAAGCTCAAAAAATAATGCATAATGCCAATGTCCTTCATATCAAATTCATCGGTTAGTTTATGCCCACACCACATAATGAGACTCTTACAACTCCTATAATATTTAGTATAGAACCAAGACAAGAAGATAATTCTCATCATACAAATAATAAAGATTTGAATTTGTACAAGTCATGGAGGAGCCTAGATTTAACTAGTATTGATATATCCTAGAGTACCAAGCTCATGGAACCTTCTTCAATCTACACACATGGACATCTTTCCCATGCACGTCAAACCCTCTTTGTTGATTTATGTGTACTTGCTCTTCAATCACTCCGTTCGGAAATGCAGTTTTTATATTTATCTAGTAAAAAGCTAACCAAAATAAGATGAAATAGACATGATGGTAAGGATAGAAGCAATCCTAGCGATAAGAGCAAATGTTTCATCATCGTTGAATCCCTGTTTTTGCAAGAACCCTCTTGATACAATTCCAGCCTTGAACTTCTCGATGCTTTCATCAACAACGTGCTTTATCTTGTACATCAATAGAGTATCAACCATTGACTTATTTATTGGTTTTGGAATAATCTCCCACACACCATTCTTGTTTCTTGATTATGGAGTTGGACTCCTTCATCGTGACATCTTGTCATACTTACTTAATGTCTGCCTCCTCAAAGCTGGAAGATTTGTCTTAAGAATGGAAGACAGTAGCGCAACAAAACTAGGAAATATTTTATGGGGATGGCTCACCTAAAAAGAATTCTTTAGTGATTCTACCTGCTTTTTTGCCTCCTATAATGTCTTAGTAAGCAATCTCAACATTTATGTTATATTGGTAGGTATAGATGTCTTGATTATTTCTCTAGAACTAAGCTGATATGAATACGATTTCCCTTCTCCTTTCAAATTAGAAAGTGGGGCAGTTACATTCTCTCCTTCATTTTCCATAGAAGGTTTCTAGGGCTTTGAGAAACATCTACCTTCCATAAACTTCACATATTTCCTCATCATTGTCTTACATTGTGTTGGAACATAGATTCAGTAAGCTTTGGAAGTTTTGTTGTAATAAGCAAAAATGGGCCTTGATATTAGAGGGTTCCATCTTAGTCCACCTCTCAGTAGGAACATGAATGTAGACAAGACAACCAAATTCATGAAAACGTGATATCTCAAGTGTTTCACTTGTAAAAGTGACTCTAACGTCTTATCCTTCAAAATATTGCGAGGGAATCTATTAAGAATGTAGACTATGGTATTATTCACTCCCCCTGCCAAAAAGGCACATGGCCATATCTATGTCATTGATCATGTCTTTTGCAATCTCAATAATGGATTAGTTCGTCCTCTTTGCAACCCCATTTTGTTGTGGGTTGTAAGAAATGGTAGTGCCCTCTTAATTTCTACATTGTTGCAACAAGCATCATCCTTTAGGAGTGTACTCTATCACATTGTCAAATCTCAACAGTTTGATATTATTCCCTATATGATTCTCAACCAAGGCCTTGAACTTTATGAACTTGCTAAAGACTTCACCAACCTTAAAAAAAAAATCAACTTTTCAGTTGCGCATTATCATGAATGAAGGAAAAATAACAACTATTACTTGTCAATGAGGAAGAGGATATAGGTCCACACACAATTGAATGGATCAAGTCAAGGATCTCTCTTGACTTCTTCTCATTGGATAGAACATGTTTTTGAATGTTTCTTGTTGCACACCATAATATTCTAAATCTTGAAGGTTAGCAATTCGTGCATGATATTCTTCAAAATGGGAAGGGATTTGTAGTTGAAGTGTCCAAGGTGCTTATGCCACATCCCACCCATCTTATCACGATCATGCACACTAGAGAATTTTACTTTACTAGATCAACGAGTAGCCTATAAATACCTCCTTCCTACACACCTCCGCCCAAAATATCACTACTTTTGCTACAATATATGATGGTGCATGATTAATCCTTAAACTCAACTTTACATTTCTGATCTATGATAGCAAAAACAAAATATTTTTTTTGTTAAATTGGGAACAAATAGAACATAACCTGTGGGCATATGGAAAGATAGGGTTTCCATTCTTGTCACTAGATAGGTGACATCATTGCCTAACTCCACTTGCAAGCATCCTTCTTGCTCTCAAAACTTGGTGAAGATCTTCTAGTTAATGGTCATGGACCGAGATGTTCCATTGTCCACATACCAATGAACACCCTAATTGGTATTGGTGGACAAACAAGAAAGCATGGAGAAGGATGTATCCAACTTGGATGTCAATTTGTCCTTTGCTTCATTTATACTCCATGTAAATTGATTTTGTTGATTCTTCACTCTGTTCTTCCTTAGGCATTGGCTTGCATAATGTCCCTTCTTGCAATATTTGAAACATGTCACATGGATAATTAGGTCCTTCTTCTCATAATGAGACAAACAAATCTCAATTGTCTCGTCCTTCTTTGTCTTTATTTCTCCTTCAATCCTCCTTTCGTCATCCTTCCGATGAATGCAATATACTAGGTTTCCTCCACTCTAATTGAAATACTCTCTAGGTTGGTCTCCTCTTGGATAAATCATTTCATAATTTTTCAAAAGTAGGCAACTTCTCAGAAGCACACATACCATACATAAAGGTAAGCCAAAATGGTCTCATCTATTTGGAGTTTTATGAAATAACTCATCCTCATAACCCTTATCTCACGTGGCTACAAGATGGTCTCTGAACTCAGTGATTTTCATCATATAGCTTGCCATAACATTAACATTGCTCATGTGGGTACTCGTGAGTTTGTTCTTCAAAAACATCCCCTAGGATATGTTCACACTTTGATACAAAGTGACTAATGCATCATACATATCCTTCATTTTCTTGGGATTAAGTTGTCCTTCATTGAACCCATGATGATTCACTTTGCTTTTATCACTTTCATATTGTGCTTGACCAATTGAAAGAGATCATCAGTTGTTGTAACCTTGCTCTCAACAAAACCCCACAAACCGTCTTCCTCCAAGAGAATTGCACTTCTAAGGTGTAAAGTTGAAGGCGCCATGTAATCTATTACACTCTCTAAAGCCTAAGATGTCATCTTGTGATTCTACGAGCAAATAAATCCAACAACATATCAAATGGAAATAAATGAGATCATCAACCTCTAAATATGTGCAGATTACATATCTCAGGTACAAGTAACAACATTCCATTTATCAAATGGAAATAAATGAGATCATCAACCTCTAAATATGTGTAGATTACATCTCTCAGGTACAAGTAACAACATTCCATTTAGAACAAAACACAAACACGGAATAGATGGAGAATAAATCACTTAGGGAGAGTCTAGCATTCCGTGTTTGTGTGGAGAGACTACAACCTTCATGCCTTGATGTTGAGAGTTCCTTCCAATGGATCCTTGCCTCTAACTTCACCTTGCCTCCAAAGACTGAAGAATGATTTTGACAGAGTTTGGGTATGCAACACAATTCTTCCTCCTCTTGCCCATGGGGGGTGAGCCAGTATTTAAAGGCATGGAAGGATAGGTATGGTTGAGGATATCATAGGTGAGGTGGGAATTAAATCCTAAAAGGAAAGATCTCAAGCTCCAGCTGGGAGGATAGGTATGCCAGTATTTAAAGGCATGGGAGCCAGTATTTAAAGACATTGGTAGATAGGTATGGTTGAGGATATCTTAGGTGAGATGGAAATGAGATCCTAAAAGGAAGGATCTCAAGCTCCAGCCGGTTCCAGCCGGCTAGGGATGATGCTCCTTGGAAATTAGCTTCAAGACTAATGTGTGAAAATTGAAAAATTGAATAACCGGCTAGGGATGATGCTCCTTGGAAATTAGCTTCACATTAACCGGCTAGGGATGATGCTCCTTGGAAATTAGCTTCAAGACTAATGTGTGAAAATTGAAAAATTGAATAACCGGCTAGGGATGATGCTCCTTGGAAATTAGCTTCAAGACTAATGTGTGAAAATTGAAAAATTGAATTTTATTTCAGATCTACGAAAGGAGATGCGTTCTTGTCTTCCTTATCCAGCAGCCATACGATCTATAGTGCACAAATATTCAAAAATTATACGACGAAAGCGTCAGTAACTTGCTAGCACAAGGAGGCAGGCAACGCAAACGCTAGAAGGAGGGCTTGAACCTCCGACCTTGTGGTTAACAGCCACACGCTCTAACCAACTGAGCTATTCCAGCACTGCTTACGTTAGTCATCCATAAGAGAACATATTTCAACCCCAAGCTTTCATTTTGCTGCCGTGTTGAACCCGCGTCGCCTGTGATCCAAACCGGACTAAACGACAACAGAAGAAATAAATGTGTTTGAAACGCACTTAGGGAAGGATTTTATTAATCCTGTAGCAAACCACATCTTTGAGGTTTACATGAATTGCCCTAATAAAAAGGGATCGAGAAAGTCATACGGTGTGTTTGAAATTTTATAAGAAAGTTTGGAAATTGCAATTTTTTACTGTCAAAATTGTACTATTTTGTAATGTTTTATTTTTTAATGGAGAAAGTTGTTTTTTGTTACATAATTTAATGGTTTCTGTTGATTAAAATCAAGATAAACATAATTTCTAAATTCACATCGAATTATACTATATATATGCATATGTTTAGCTTGTTTATGTGTTAGTGAGTACAACGATTTGTTATCAATTGTTTCAAATAGCTGATATAATCATGTTTTGGATTAGATCCATGGACCGAGTTCCTCAAAGAGGTTCAAGGCAACTTTCCCTCAATAAGGAGTAAACCCCTTTTAAGAGACAAATTCAACCTACATATGAATTTAATGCAAGTATTCAACAAGACACTTATGTTATTGATAGAAATTCAACCCATGGCATTGTATGTGAAATTGTAATGATGCACGAATAGTGCAAGGGATCAAACACAAGTTAATTGCTCATGGATACGGTCCCTTAACAAAAATGGTAGACTAAGGTATTTGATAAAGTATCTTGTCATTGGTGGAAACTCAACCCATGGAGCAATATTATGTGGAGTCGTAGCAATGCACGAGTACTTTGGGGATTAGACTCAATATCAATTACGTATGGGTATGGGTCCTTAACCAAAATGCCTACTAGGGCATTTGACAAAGTAATCATGGCAATTGGAGAAATTATGTTATGATCCTCCCTAAATAGGTTCAAGGCATTGTATGTAGACTTATAACAACACACACGCACCAGTGAGGAATCAAACTTAATACCTACTACATGTGCATATGGTTTCTTAACAAAAATGCTAAAGTGAGACATTTGATAAGGTACCCACATTTCTGGTAAACTTCAACCCATGGAGTACCAACCAATGACATTGTATGAGAGTTAAACATATTAAGTTTTACAAGTGAAAACACCCATTTTTTAATCATGAAGAAAGAGCATTGTAACCACACATTATGGCAAGAATGTTCATCGTTAAAACATGCAATGAAGATTAAGATACAAGAATCTTATATCATACCACCAATAACATGTTTTCCTTGCATTCACCATTCTCTAGGAACCAATTCAACCACAGAATGAAAACCTATTTTGTTGCATCATAAGATAAATCTAACCCAAATAAAATACATGTTTATATTATCATATCTTTGTCTCTAAATGTCTTACTTGACTTCCTAGAAAATACAATGGATAGTGTACATGTTCTAATTCCCCTCCTAGAAAATGCAATGGATAGTGTACATCTTCTAATTTCCCATCTAGATGGTAATTTAGAAAACTATATAGTAAAAGTGGAATGGGTATTTTTGGGAATGTTGTTTATAAAAAATTGTATAAATATCCTTCAACTAAGCAATATGTCTTATAAAATGTGTTTCTATATCATCCAAATCAACCAAAATTTGTATCTAAATTTATTTGTATTAATACAAACTTGATCACTTCTTTGATAGCTATTAAACAACATACTAGCAAAATATTGTGTATATTAAAAGTCAATATACTACAACATTCAATGAACAATTATTCAAATTCTAATAATCTATAAGCACTAAAGGTAAGATATTCAATCACCATGTCGACATAACTAAAATAAAAATTACTACTAAAACAAAACAAAAAACTTAAAAGATTTAAATATCTCAATAATGAATGATAAATGTTTATAATCAACCATTTTTACTTTTCTATTTTAATTCCCACATATCTGATCCAAAAACTACAAACAATACAAATATATAATTATAAACAACATAATGAAAAGACATGTCATTTAATTGAAAGTATGTAACATTATAACTTAAAACACACTTTGAAAGAAAGTATGTAACATTATAACTTAGAAAACACTTTGAAAGAAAATATGGGTAATCAATGCACCATATATTATGTATCGCTATTTATGAAAACTTTGCAAGTATGAACATCAACAAATTTAGATTTGTGAAACTTATACATTTATTTTGGTCAAAAATATGGTTTTCTATACATTTACAATTTTACAATACATAAACATGATGTGTCGAAAATAAATAAAAAATCTTTAGTTTTCAACAATATTGTAAAAGTAAGTTTTAAAAAACTCTAATTCGTTATTGTGCCAAAAGTTGGAAGAGATATTCTTAACATATTATCCAAAAGTTGGAAAGAAGACTTTTGTAAAATATTTTTTACATGAAAAAATCATAGAGAAAGATTAAAGAGCATAATTTATAAGAATTTTGCCAATATGAACCTCAAAAAGTTTTATATTTGTGAATGTTATATTTTTATTTGGGTCAAAATATGTTTTTTTATACATTTAATATTTTCTTACTATACATAAATATGATGTTGAAAAGTATTTGTCATCATAATTTGTAGGTAGAGGAAATAAGAACGGTTTACATTTAGTTTGTCTATTTCACTTTTTTTGAACCATTTTTCTCCAGTTTGAGGTAGCTGGGTTGCTTTAGCCATGAAACCTTAAAAAATAATCAGAGTCAAATCTCTAATATGTGCTACATTGTTTTTCAGGGATAACACAAATCTATGGATTACCTTAGAGTTATGACCATCGAAATTCCTCAAAAAACTTTCTCCAAACAATTTTATTAATCAGTTGAGAAGCCTCTGGCTCAATATCTAACAGTTCATCACCCGTTAGTTCAATCCTGCATAATGGTGCTATAGCGACGATACTGAGAAGATAGTAAGGGTTTGTGTTAATGGAGGATCTGCATCAGTTTATCCCTCTCTCCTGCTGAAAAAACCCTAAACTCCATACTCTGTATACGAATAACTTCATACCTAGGGTTTTGTTAAACGAGTAATGGCGTGGAGATCAAGGATCATAATGAAACAAACAACAAAATCATAACCCAGTACATGAACTATAAATGCCATTGATTTTGAAATCATATCGGAAGAATGAAATGACACAGTCATGTGCTATGATTACAAATGTTTAATAACAATTAATGTGTTAAGTCCAATTTAGAATATTCACCGGATTTCGATTTTGCAAAGTTGTCAACATAATCAAGGTTTGATTCGAAATGTATTTGATTATTGTTTTGATCATTAGGTTTAAACACAACTCAATCTACATGGATGATTTCGAACATAGTCTAGTTTGCATCTTCGTTATATTAATTAGGGTATGATCCAAATGACTTAGGAATAGTCACCATAACGTTTAAATGTCTAATGTTTAGGCATAATTTTAAATAATTTCATGTTTTAATTTATAGAAAATTTGACATATAAAACATGAAATCTATCATAGATATTTTGCCTCAACATCATAAATCAAATCAACACATTCCCAATGAAATTAAAATATTTAATGATGAGAGGGCTGTAAAAAATCCTAAATGCAAGACATATCTCAATCGTGAAATGATATTGATAAGTTATACTTAAAATTTAATGAAGAAAGATTGATTATATGAAAAATTGATTAGTAGCAGCTAAATGAATTTTTAATGATCATTCCAATAATTCATCACAAGATTCTTATAAATAATGTCTACTAATGAAATAGATGTTTCAGGATTAAGAGTACCTTCAAAATCATAGATTCTGAAAGGCACTCTTTATAAATTTCTCAAGAATTCATATAGATATATTCAGCTCACCGTTTTATTGATTAAAACAAGATAAAAGGATGAGAGGGTTGTTGCTTTCCAACACCATCGTAGCTCCATTCCAATCTCACCATACAAATGGCTTGTCTCAAAAGCAATCAGACAAGACAAATCATCGGTGATTTTGATGGAATAGTTATCCTGGGTCCTGGCATTACCTAAGCGAAAGCAAGGCCTAATTTCTCGGTGATTTATTTCATGTAACAACACTATTTTTTATTTGTTAAACTATTGGATTCATACCTACACCCCTTTACTATGTTTCCAATACACAAATTACAGCTTGGATACTGAGTAATAACATAACTACAACACTATTATGAATGTATGAGATCATTGTTTGGGTTCCTTGGTCTATTAGTAGTTTGGTGAGATCACTTATATCCCATTTCTCTGTTTGAGTATTGTGTAACCACCGTTGCATGAGTAAGACTAAACTATCTATGTGGATCATTGCTTGGAAAGCTACAACCATACAATGTACTAGTGTGTAGCATCAATCTTAGCCTCATCAGTTGCTACAACAAGACCAAGACCCAAAACAAGTGCATTCCCAATCCAATGGTTGCTCAGTCCAGAAATCATTGATCAATATAAAGTGTATGCTCTAAATATAACATAACAGTGGGGCTTCTGCCAACATTTCAGCATGGAAGTGGTGCACCATGATTATGCATCTACATCCCTTTACATGCCACCTGGAAATCCTTCTTATCAGAACATGCAATCGGTAGTTGTATATGTTCCTCAGTATGGCATCAATGGATATCCTCTGAGTATAACTCTTTTATGCTCTATTATGGTAGACTTTCCTACACAAGATACAATACCTATGGTCTTTGATAATACAATAGTTTCTCTGGCTTCAAACAAGAGTGCAAGTGGAATTTACACAATGACTAAATGGTGAACGCATAGGAGTGCTCAACTAAGGATACATGTGATGTTGCAACCCTTGGATTCCTTCTCTAACTAGGGTCTCAAGGATTTGCTTATGGAGGTCATGTTGCATCCCTTTGTATCCCTTCTCTAGCTAGAGGGTTAGTTTATGGAGGTCAAGTAGATCACATGGATCTACAAAACGTGTCCATGGATAATAGAACAAAAGTTCAACTTTCTGAGATTTAATACTTTACAATCACCTATTCTGAATAACAATAGTAAGTGTATCGTACTTTGGGAGTACTTCCCATGTAGGCCTTGTACTCAATTCCACCATCTAACAATTGGTTAGTCCAATGCTATCAAGTTCCGCATTTGTGGCTGCAAGATTTTCTTGAAAATTAAATGAGCATAACTTCCAAATTCCTATAGAATCTGACAGGGAAACATTTGTAGGAAGTTATTCTAGCTGGAAATCTCAAAGAGGGGATAAAAAAATGAATCATATTAATTTTTATCTGTTGTTGGAGAAGCTGAAAAATCATGACACATATAGGAATTTTATAATATTGCTAAATGTGATATTTGTTAGGGTAATTCAATCCTATATAAGACATTTGCTTGAAAGGATATGCACTATGATTAAATGGTTTCTGAGTTTGTGACATTACACACAAATTTTGGCAGAAAATATTGTCCTTCTTTGGGATGGATGTGCAGACTTCAACCGTCCTATTGTAGCTCTCCCACTCAAGCAACCATTTCTATATAACATGCCATGTGATTGTCTTCCTGGACCTATGTTCTCGTATTTTCTGTGAGTGATTTTGCAAGGACTGGAGAATGATGGGATTCATCCGTCACTGGTTGAAAGATAATTAGGTATTGTCCTTCCAGTTACAAGTCTTAGATGCTTGTGAGATATGACAACTTAAATTCTTACTAAGTAAAAAATGTTTCCCTCACAATATCATTATTTTTCATCATTTGCCAGCAAATGGCACTGGGTTGAATTATTCCTTTTGGCCTTGCACCAATAACTGGCATACATATTCTACCATTGTTGAAGCCTTGTGATCATTCTAAAAGCTTCTCCTGCAAGAGAAAATATAGATGGCCTTGTGTTGGAGTACAGATGAAAGATGGGCACTATCCATAAAAAATTGAAAAAGGTAGCAACGGATTGAACCGACTAAACCATGACCAGATTACAACTCATATCTAAAGGTGGCAAGGAGACCACTCTTCTCCAAAGGTTGGATGATATGTTTGGATGCTTGATTGCTATAAGGCAGACACATACTATTATGCTTAATATTTTCTAGTTTTGGACTCTTGGTATATCTCTTTTATATTGAGTTTGTAAAATGTTGAATATATGATCAATACCATTATAACTACCTTGTGATTCACTCCTTTTTCGGGGAAGTAGTTGACACTTGTTGGTTTTCTCAATTGGGTGTAGCTAGAGTAGCTGAGCAAAAAGTTGTTATCCTCGACCACTCAAGTTCAAATCCCACTTTATGAAGTGCTTGGCATTGATCCCAAATAATCCAATTTACTTGGGTACCATTCTCCGAATGAAGGGAAACATCGTCACATTTATCTAGGTACCATTCTTGGAGAATGAGGGAAGCTCGGATTGAGAAGTACTGAAGTGCATTACATGGAAATTATTATAAAAATAATAACACAAGTAGGTGGTGTTGTTAGTTGGGATTTGGTGTAAAAGCTTTTAAATGGGAAACAATTCATTATGGGACTGAAATAGAACTCTTTTGGTAGTTATAATATGGTGAATATGTGACTATTGCCTCTTCTTGATGTCACTGGATCGTATGGATAACATGAGTTACAAGCATTTCCTCAATTTGTGAACACTGGATCAATACCATCTATCACTATCGTTGTTTGGATTTCACCATGTGTTTGTAGAATACCAACAACATACTATTATGTGACGTAACTATTCTAATGGGAATTCCACAGAAAAAGACTTGGCACCATATTTTGACTGCAACCAAGAAAAAGCAAAATGAATCGTCTAACTGTTTACCCTAGAACTTTAAAATGAGGCCTTATTTTAGCCTAAAATGGTAAAAAAAATATCAATGTCTTTAAGAATTCTTGAATCTCGAAAACAACTGTAAATTCAAATAATGAAAATGTAATATATGTTTTCATCTAGGAATAGTTTTCTAGGGCGCACTAACGTCAACAAAAGGTACATTTCCAGATCTTGTAAACATCTTCCACGAGAGAACAAATGGATGTATTGAGAGGGAATTCGAGAAATAGGTATTGTGTTTGAGCATTTTGAGAAGAGCAAGTGAAGAAATGTAGATCTGCTCAAATGAATCAAGCATAGGGCCATCGGTAGCGGGCGATCCCATGCCACCTGCCCCTAAAAATATCCTTTGCAATCTCTCCACAGTTGCTTCTACTTCTTCTTATGCTACCTTTCATAACCCACCAAACCCTCCTTGCCTCCATCCAACACAAAATATTTGGCGCCAACAGTCTGCTTGGACATATTATTTTACCCGTTGTTGTTGTTGGGTTAATAGCTACCTTAGCCGTGGGTGAATCTAGAATCATACGAAAGGAAGCAGGGGTTATGGTAATCAATATGAAAGGGATACGGGACCTCAAATAGGAAGGGATGCTAAGCGAGGTGGATTAGGTGCTTCTTTCTATGTTCCCTTCCCTTCATATTCTTTCGTTGTCATGTTACCTATATTAATTGCTCCTGGCTCATATGTTTATGCTTAATCAACATGTGCTTTCCCCTTTGCCTCTTGTTCTAGAATTTAATATATAACCACATGAATAAAACATGGGGGCTCTATAATGTGAAAAGTATGCTGCTAGCCCATAAACTAGATGTGTATCTTCAATTGCTTCAACTATTTGCTTCTTCCTTTGTCGATGATACCTTTGCTTTGGATGTTGCTTCTTAATCAACAGGTGAACTACTTAGGGTACTTCAACGAACTAGTTGAGTAGTCATCTGTGGAATTGGAGGATTAAATCTCCATGGTTTTAGGAAAATCGCCCATGAATGCCCTCAAATAGAGGTGGGTCGAGAGTTGCATTTGCATATAGTTTTTTGTTTTAGAAATTATGTTTGCATATATTTGTTTTATTTTTATTATTATAATTATATATATTTTGTTAATTTGTTTTATTTTATATTTATTTTAATAATAATTATAAAACTTGTTTAGTTTTATAAAATATGATTAATATAAATCTAATTAATTCATGTTTTATATAAATATAATATTTGTTTTGTAATTTAAAAAAAACCAGAAAAATATTATAATTATATAAAAAGGCTGTTTATAGCCATGCGTACAAAATAAGAGGTCTGATACCTCCAAAACATATTGTTTTTTCCCAAAAATATCGAACTGTATATACTTAAAACTATAGACTTAAACCTGCAACTGTGCCAAAAAATACATCTTTCACCCTTCGAAGGGTATATACGAACAAAGACACCTAAAAGAAAAATGCAGAAAAGCATAAAATACCATTTGAAATTGAACTACTCCAGCTACTTTCCTTTTGGGTCTTTAACAAGCTGAACTACTGAGGTTTCCTCCATATGATGATCTCTGACAGGCGAGTCTTGGAAATGGCTGCTTTGATTCATGTTTACCAGCTTCTACAAATCCTCCTTCATGCATCCAATTGTGCCCATTAGCTCATGCAAATCTTTGTGTTTGTATTCTAATTGAATGCCGTGGTTTCCCAAGCCCTCGACCATCCATTTGAACTCTTCACCAGTTGAGCTTCCTTCTGTAACCCCTCGATTCATGATGTCGTAGAGGCATCGAATGTTTTGTTTGATATCTTTCAAGGATTCTTGAAGCTCATTCAAGGTTTATATCCCTGTCTGCCAGAGTTTCTTGAGACTGAGGCAATTCTGAATGTGCCACGAGTTTCAGGTGTGCCGCTTCGGAGTTGGGAAACCAATCCTTATTTGCCATGTTGAGGGAGCCCAAGGAGAACGAGAGCATAGGCTCTATAGGAGGAACGTTAACGTCACCAACCTTCTCTGCATTAAGAAGCGTATTCACTGCACCAAGAAAACCTGCACCCAAAAAACCTTTCCCTACAACACAAACACCAGGAGCCTTCACTGCACCAGGAAAATCATTTAGTGCACCGCAAACACCGTTCACTGCACCAGAATTCACTGCATTGGGGAAATGTTTTACTGCACCACAAAAACCAGTCGTTGCACAGACAAGCTCTGTTCTAGGAAAGACATTCGTTGCACCAAGAAAATTGTTCATTGCACCATCGAAATCAATTGTTGCACCAGGAGAATGACCGAATGATACTGGAGGTGGCTTCTTTAGGGAGTTTTCCATGGCTCTGGCGGGAACTCTAATCCCTCTGTGCGGGCCTGGGGCTGCATTAAAGCCCATATCATGGGATGCCTTAGGGTGACAACTGGACGTCGGAGGCCATGCAACCTGTTGGCTGTTGGAACGCCGGATAATGGGAACTTCCCCTGAATAAAAAATAATGATATATATTTGTTTAAAAGAGATTTTGTGAAATGTCCTAGCACCAACCTTAGGCCATTCTTTAACCCCCTCATCCTTGCTATTGTTCCTAGGGGACATAACTTGTGTTTTTCAATATGCCATTAGCCTAAGATAATCTCGTTTTTAGCTTGGCTCCTTGGTTTTCCATCTTATTTTCTTCGATGTTGTTACCTCTGAGAATGTGATAAAAGGTGATTGAACATTTGAAGAGGCTTGCCGAATTCACTCATAGATTCTTCGAATTTTTACTGCTCCCTTGTTGTATCCATTGATCATTTTGTGAATGACTTTCTTGGAGTCTCCCATGACAATTATTTTTGTGATCTTAAGATGCTTAGCCAGCTCCAAACCAAATAAGAGCGCGAGCCATTAAGCTTCATTATTGGTTTTTCGACCAAGACCCCAGGAATAAGACGACATTATATTCCCTCCGGGATCAAAGATGATCCCACCCACACCTACATCCCCGATAATATTTGTTTTATTGTTATATAATACTTGTTTTAATGTTATTTTTGTTATAGTAGTATATATAATAAACTTGGATCGAGGACATTGGATAAGAGTTGTGCACATCGTGAATCAGGTGGGTGGTGACGTCAGATCCAAAATTTACTTGGACATCGATGCAGAAAGGAGGTTTACCTTGATAGTTATAAGGAGAATCAATCAATGCATTATACACATCATATTATGCGAGGTCAGGCATGTAAGAGGATGAATCGAAATATTTACCTGAAACTGCAAGGTGGGGCCTCTACCTTTACTGCATATGGATATGAGTTGGCTAGTTCTAGGTCAACGCCCTAGTTTATAATTGAGTCTTCAATTGGTTAAAATGTTGTTCTTGGTGCTTCCATCGGTTCAATTAATGGATCGACTTCTACGACATTTAAAGGAACTGAGCCTGGTGAAGCTACGTCAACTGGTGCAACTAGTTCAATGGTCACATATCATGATAACTATATTGAAGTTAGAAAAAAACCTCAGTATGGGACTAGGGACTCTCACGTTAAAGGATCAACAACTAGGTATAATGCTTCTAGGTATCGATATGGTACTGGTTCTACGTCCTAATTCGTAATTGTAGGAACCTAATTTTCCTTTGGCACTTAATGATTTGCTTCAATGGTATAACAGGGATAAAGATGGTCAATACAAATTTTGTGCAATTGCTTTGTTGGATCTCTGAAGATCGAGGTGCATGGCACCATTACAAAAAAAGGGTTTTCCAACATATATATCATCTGGTATTTTTTATCCCAATAATACCTCTGGAAAGCAATATGAATGTCTAAAGCACATTGTATACAATAATCCACAAAAACCTAACACTATCCCGACCATCTGGGAAAAACACTAGATATTCTTAACCCCACAGATTCCATTTTGGATTCAGAATTGTTAGAAGGTAAACAATTTACAAAATTTACTAGCTTGTAACACTTCATTGTCACAATTGCAGTTTTCTATGACACAATTAAAAATGAATAACATAAATAACTAATTCATATTCTTCTAGCTAGTCATTTTTTATGTTGTGACTGAATTGGTCGTTTACGTTAGTTATTTTTAACTCTCACTTATTATCTAGTCATATTTGTTAACTCGTGACTAAATTAGTCATTAATTTTAGTCGTTTATAGTTGGGTCAATCAAAATTTCTCATATTTAGTAGTAAATCACTTGAAAAAATAATGGTGATTAGATTTTTTAGTCACGTAGTCACTAATTCATCATTTTGTACTAGTGATTCAACAATAATAGTGCGGTGAACACCTATAAACTCATTCATAAGCAATTACATAAACACATATTCACAATAACATATACATGCAACTTAATCACATTCATCATTCACGCATTTGACATAGAATCTAATGTGGAAACCCATCCGGTAAAAACCACAAAGGCGCTCTTCATCGAGCATGAAAAATATATGGCACCTTTGGTCTGTGCACTAAGTTGCAGACTCTGTTCTAGATCTTTCTTTGTTTGTCTATATAGACTTCTCTCTCCTCTCATGCTCTACAGTCTTATGTTTCTCTACTCTTCCTCTACTTAACTCTACTAATGATCCACATGCAACCTGGATCAACTCAATCTATTTTATGACTTCTGCTAATGATCCACACATAGCCTGGATCGACTCAATCTCTACTACACTCTTGAACGCTCAGCTGTAGGTTCTTCAACTCTTCTCTACAAATCAACGACTCAACAGACTAACAACAATACAAATTAGATTGTCACTAAATGACTAGATTCTATTGAGACTAACATCAACAGACCCTCCGGAGGCTAACCCGCATACAACTTGGGTTCCTCCTTTTATAGGTCCCTACATGTCACTTTCATCTGAATTCATACAATTACCCAACAAGTTGTCTTTCCTATTCTATTGACACATGAAATTAGGCACTAACGACCTGACTTACAAAGATGCTTTCATACTTGAGGCTCCCGCTAACTCTAGTCGCCCTTGTACCCACGATATTTCTGAGCTGCCACTTTCTAGCCATTGCGCCACTACACATATTCTGACATGGTTAACTCCATCGCATCCTTCCTTGTCGCATCCTTTCCTTCTACCTCTGTTCCTCTTCCATCTCGGGCTCTCTTCTGTCTCAAACGCTCTTCTTTCACGAATTCTCTTCTTCTTATGCTCTTAACTCTTTTCACTTTTGTTCCTCCTCTGTCGCATCTTCCTTCCTTACTACTTCTTCTATCTTATCCTTCCTTTCTTGCTTGGATCCTTCTATCGCAACTCGTTTTCCTTCTTCTCCTTCTTTCTCTATGTTAGTTTTTCAACATTAAGCTAGCATATCATTAGGATCTTTAACTGAGAGAACAACAAGCACAACAATCAAACAAAATAAACAATGAACATAGTGTTTTTCCTCGGGGAAACCATAAATGGAGAAAACCCCGCAACTTCCTCTGAGATAGAATCAGCACCAAAGTGAAACCCAAGACAGTAAGACAATCTCCCAACAATAGTAAGCTCTTTCCTCTTTCCCTAGTGTCTTTCTCTTCCTCAACTATGCGCTACACTTGAGTGTGTATGAGATGTGTTCTAAATAGAGAGTCCAACTCTCTATTTATACTAATCCTGACATGACTAAAACCCTACTAGGGCTGACCTCACTAGGAGAGTCTAATAACCCTAGTGCCCCAGAACTGCAGGGACTTTAACCCTTATACAATAGGAGGGTTACCCACAATGACTTGACATGACTTGTTTACATTATTGATTTTTCCAAACGGAACATCGGGGCATGACATGCCACAAGAACATCCTAGAATAAACATCAGGTTACAATAGATGAGAAATACAAGTGAATACATTCCGAAGTTACAATTACATTAACACTCCCTCTTAACTAGGAAGGTATTCTCTTGACACAATTTTCATCATTGGTCTTCTTCTCTGGTTCTTCTCGTCATCTGCATCTTCAAGTCATCTTTGTCTTCAAGTGTTCTTTGTCTTCAAGTCTTCTTTGTCTTCAAGTCATCTTCGTTTCTGGATCTGGATCATCTCTGTAGCATCATTTCTGGATCTGGATCATCACTCGATCTAGATCATCTCTGGATCTGGATCATCACTGGATCTCGATAATCTCTGCTGGATCATCAATATTGAATCTTCACAGGTGCTATCTCATGATTCTTCTCATCACAGGAAGTTCTACAGAGCCAACCCTTTTTCATGCTAGATGTAGGCCTAGCCACCATGTAGGTATTCGCCCAACACTTACATCTGATCATGTAGGAACTAATCCTATAATCATATCAAAAAGGCCCAGCACTCACATTTGACACATGCGAGGAACCAATCCAACATGCATGTTAAAAAATGCCCAACACTTATATTTGACACATGCAAGGAACCAATCCAACATACATGTTCAAAAAGGCTCTGCACTTACATCTGACACATGCGAGGAACCAATCCAACAGGCATGCTCAGAAGGGCTCTGCACTTACATCTAACACATGTGAGGAACCAATCCAACATGCATGTTCAGAAGGGCTTTGCACTTACATCTGACACATGCGAGGAACCAATCCAACATGCATGTTCAAAAGGGTGTGCACTCACATTTGATCAAGTAGGAACCAATCCTACAGTCATATCAGAATGGCCCCTAGTCCCAAACTGAGCTACCTGGTAACTAACTAGGTGCCTCCATTCCCATAATGGAATTCAACGCTTACTTCTGATCATGTAGGAACCAATCCTACAGTCACCTCAAAATGGCTCAGCACTAATATCTGACATGGGAGGAACCAATCCTCACCAGGATAGAATGGCTCAGCCCTTACATCTGACCTACTCATCAGAATGGCTATGGATCTCAGCACTCATATCTGACATGGAAGGAACCAATCCTCTCACCATGACAGAATGGCTCAGCCCTTACATCTGACCATGGAAGGAACCAATCCTCTCACCATGACAAAATGGCTCTGGGACTCATCACTTTCCCTTGGAGGAAATCTGGATCTGGAGAACACCAAGCTTCTCCCTGAAGTACTCGAACTTCACCCTAGCTAATGGCTTCATCAACACATCAGCTATCTGTTCCTCTGTCGCAACATACTGGAGCTTCACTGCTCCCCTCTGCACCATATCCCTGATATAGTGATGCTTGATCTCGATATGCTTAGACTTGTCATGGAACACTGGATTCTCTGACAACTTCACGCAACTCTAGTTGTCACAATGTATACAAGTAGCATCCATCTAGAGATCAAATAAATCAGACAGTAGCTTTCGCAACCATACTGCCTCACAACTAGCTGAACAAGCTGTGACATACTCTGCTTCAGCTGTATTCAGTGCCACACAGGATTGCTTCCTGCTAAACCAAGAGATCACACCTGATCCCACACTGAAGCAACACCCTGAAGTGATCTTCATATCGATGGCACTACCTACCCAATCTGAATCAACATAACCCTCCAGGTTAATCTTCTGATTTGCCTCGTACTTGAGCCCATAATCAATTGTACCCCTCAGGTATCTTAGAATATGCTTTGCAGCAATCAAGTGAACATGTCTCAGATCTGTCAAGAACTGGCTCAAGGTGTTCAGAACAAAGCAAATATTTGGTCTCGTGTTCGTTAGATACATCAAGGACCCAATCATCTGACGATACATCATAGCATCAACCGTCTCTCATGAAGCATCACTCAATAGCTTCAGGTTAGATGCCATAGGTGTGGCCATAGCCTTGCAGTCCATCATCCTGAACCTTTTTAGGATCTCTACTGCATACTTCCCTTGTTCGAGGGAGATTCCATCCACATTCTGCCACACCTCCATGCCTAGAAAATAGTGCATCATTCCCAAGTCCTTCATTTCGAACTCAACAACAAGATTTCTCTTTGTATCGGCAATCAACCCATCCATACCTATTACAAACAAATCATCTACATACAGTAGAAGCATCACTGGGTTTCCATATTCAACCTTGTAGTAAAGGTTGGAATCTGCTTTACTCTTGGTAAAGCCTAAACTGGATAGAAAGCTGTCAATTCTGCCGTACCATGTCCTGGGTGCTTGTTTCAAACTATACAGGGCTTTCTTCAATTTGCACACATGAGACTCCCTATCATGTTTCTCAAAACCGAGTGGTTGTTCTACATACACTTCTTCTTCTACTACACCATTCAAGAAAGCACTCTTGACATCCATTTGGTGTATCTTCCATTTCATTACTGCAGCCAAAGGAAGTACTGATCTGAAGGAAGTGTATCTGGCTACAGGATCAAAGGTTTCTTCATAATCTATTCCTTCCTTCTGTGAGAAGCCACGAGCCACAAATCTTGCCTTATATTTCTCTATGCTACCGTCCGCAGCATGCTTGATCTTGTAGATCCATTTGGAAGTTACAACTGAATTCCCTTCTGGTCTTGGGACAGCATCCCAAACATCGTTCTTCATGATCGATTGATACTCTTCGATCATAGCATCCTTCCATTCTTTCCATTTTGCCACTTCTTCATAGTTGGAAGGTTCTTTATCGATAACATCACATAGTAAGGCTACATATCCAGAGCAGGATCTGGTTCTCTTTCTTTCTCTATGATTCTCTTCTGGAGCCCCATATCTTTTCGCACCTTGGATAATTTCTCGTACCCAAGCAGGTTTCCTCTTGTGAGGATTCTTCTCCTGAGGTGGATCTACAGGTATTTGTGGTTCTTCAAATTCTCGATCTTCTTCTTGAATTTCTTCATTCATGGTTGTATCATGAATTCTGGGAGCTTCTGATTCTTTAGGTTCTTTAGCAGGTCTCTTCCTGGGTTTGTTGTAAGCTGTGTCTTCGTCAAATGTTACATCCCTGCTGATATCGATCTTCTTGTAACCTGAGAAGTATATTCTGTAAGCCTTCGAGCTTTCAGAGTATCCCACAAATATACCCTTCTTTCCTGAAGGATCTAGTTTTGTTATCTTTTCTTTTGGTCTATGTATGTATATTGGACAACCGAATATTCTGAGATGGATGACTTCTGGTTTCTTGTCGTAGAAGACTTCTTCAGGAGTCTTGTTCTCGAGTACTCTATGTGGAGTACGAGTTTGTACATACACCGCTATTCTAGCTGCTTCTACTCATAAATGCATAGGAAGATCCTGTTCATGAAGCATCGCTCTTGCAACTTCCATGATAGTTCTATTCTTCCTTTCTGCAACCCCATTCTGTTGTGGCTTGTAAGGAGTGGACAACTCCCTCTTAATCCCTGATTCTTTGCATAATTCTTTGAATTCATTTGATGTGAATTCTCCACTGTTATCTGATTGAAAGGTCTTGATCTTCTTTTCTATGTGGTTCTCGATCAGGGCTTTGAATTCCTTGAACTTGCTAAACACTTCATCTTTGTTCTTCATAAAGTAAGTCCATGTCTTCCTAGAAAAGTCATCAGTGAAAGAAACACAGTATACATACCCGCTTAGTGAACTTGATGACATTGGTCCGCATACATCAGAGTGGATGATTTCCAAGATTCCTTTTGCCTTGCTCTCGATACTTGGAAATGTCTTCTTTGTATTCTTCCCTTTCGCACATCCTTTGTAGACTCCTTCATGTTTTGCTTGAATTTCTGGAAGACCTTCAACAACTTTGCTTGCAAGTGGTAGTGCTCTGTAATGCACACGTGCAAGCATTCTATGCCATAGTTCATTTGGCTCTACTGTGTCATGGACCATAGCTTGTTCTGAATGGCCCTTTAGCTTGTATAAACCTCCTTCTTGTTCTCTACTCACTATTGCATCGTCAATAGTCTTTCCTCTTGGCCACATGATGACTTTACCATCTATGAATGCAACCCTCATGCCTTTTGCATACAGTGCCGATATGGATAGAAGATTCTTCTTTAATCTTGGTACAAATAGAACATCCTTCATTTTTATAGACTTTCCATATTCTAGCTTGTAGGAGGATTCACCACTACCTTTTATGGGATATTGGTTGTCATCCCCAAGTTTCACCTTATGGGGTGAATTATATTCGGATAGTTTCTCAAAGGATTCCTTGAAACCTGTCATGTGTTTGGAAGCCCCACTGTCAATAAGCCAATCTTTTCTTCCATGAGTGACAGTTCCCGTGAGGGCAGAAATCAGAACATATTCATCTTCACTTGAAAAGTCTTCACTTTCTTGCTTTACTCTCTTCCTTGGAGGATCATCATCCTCAGCAGTGTGAGCATGATGTTTTCTTTTGGAGTTCCTCTTCTTCTTGGATCCATTCTTATTCATGGGACAGTTTCTAGCAAAGTGTCCTATTTCATCACATGTATAACATCTAAGTTTAGATGAACCTTTCTGATGAGAATGCTTACCTTAGTGATGATGCTTTTCCCTTCTTCCTTTCTTGGAGTGTATTGTGAGAGCTTGATCTTCATTTCCCATCTTTTCTTCTCGAGCTACTATCCAAGATTCTACTTGAGAGAATTCTTCCCACAGTCTACTGAACTTGACCAACTTCTTCCTAGCACAGATTCCTTGGATGAAAGAATCCCATGACCTAGGGAGGCCATTCAATGTTGTCATCACAATTTCTGCATTCTCCACTTCTTCATCTACAGCTTCTAGTTGTTCTTTGATTTGGGAGACCCTTGTGAAGTATGACTGGATGGTCTCCTCATTCTGGATCTTGAAATTCTTCAACTGATTCCTTAGAGTCATCTTCTGATTGATGTTCTTCCCTTCAAATAGTTTGGTTAGGGCATCAAACATGGCTTTAGGTGTCTTGAGGGAGGACACCTGTGGAATGAGGTGATCCTTGATAGAATCTGCAATAATCCTCTTTGCCATAACCAACTTCTTCTTATGTAAGGCCTTGACCTCATCTCCCTCTGGAACTGGAACCTCCTCCTAGATATAGGAGTCCAACTCATTTTCTTCCAGGACCAGGGAGATCCTATACTTCCAAGCTCGGAAGTTATCAGCTCCCTCAAGCTTTTCATCAAGCTTGGTATGATGAGACATCTTAACTGAGAACCTCAAATGGAAATACAAAGGATTTAGATCTTACCAGGTCAAGATGTCAGATCTGGACTTGAAGCTAAAATCCTGCAGTACTGGTTCAGGAGCATATTAGGGTTTTGCTTTTCTGGAGTTCTGTCCAACCAAATGCTTTGAAATTGATCCCTAACTTCGATTTTGGGGAAGAGATCAATTTAGGCTTGGGCTCACTGAAAAATTCCACTTCTGTGAAAAGCCCTAATTTCTGGCAGCAGTGTTGGGTACAAAATTGAAAAACCTCAGAATTGGATTCTGCTTCGACAGAAAGATGCGCCCTAGGGAGGAGAGTTATTCCACCCTAATTTTGCTGAAAATATGTGGAGAGAGATCCACAAAATAGGAAGCCCTAGTTCTTGCAGCTGCACAGTGTCTTCTTCTCAGGTTAGCTCTAATACCATGTTAATTTTGCAGCATCAAGCTAGCATATCATTAGGATCTTTAACTGAGAGAACAACAAGCACAGCAATCAAACACAATAGACAATGAACATAGTGTTTTTCCTCGGGGAAACCATAAATGGAGAAAACCTCGCAAATTCCTCTGAGATAGAATCAGCACCAAAGTGAAACCCAAAACAATAAGACAATCTCCCAACAACATTAAGCTCTTTCCTCTTGCCCCAGTGTCTTTCTCTTCCTCAACTATGCACTACACTTGAGTGTGTATGAAATGTATTCTAAATAGAGAGTTCAGCTCTCTAATTATACTAATCCCGACATGACTAAAACCCTACTAGGGCCGACCTCACTAGGAGAGTCTAATAACCCTAGTGCCCTGGTACTGCGGGGAATTTAACCCTTAGACAATAGGAGGGTTACCCACAATGACTTGACATGACTTGTTTACATTATTGATTCTCCTGATCGGAACATCATGGCATGACATGACACAAGAACATCCCGGAATAAACATCGGGTTACAATAGATGAGAAATACAAGTGAATACATTCCAAAGTTACAATTACATTAACACTCTACTTCTAGCGTGGGTCCTTTTGCTTCTTGCGACCTGGCTCTTTTTGTACTTAGGAAGAATTCTAATTGAATTATACTTATTTTTCCTATAGGCCCAAAAATACATATTAATAGATAAATTTAAGAAATAACAGATCTCGCATCTCAAATCACAATATTGACCCAAACAACATACACCAAAATTTCTTTAATTAAACTTTACATATATCTATATATACAAATAAAAATAAGTCAATCCATTAAATAAAATTTAGTAACTGATGCACAAAAGATCATTATCAATGCAAATCAGTCACTAAAATCCTTTCTAGAGGCAAGGCCTAAAAAGCCACCTAATAACTAATCTTCTATACTTGTTATGCATTCTAAGAGCAAAGAGCCTTCATGAGGTATGTATAATGGGGTTGAAGTGTTTTTTCATGCAATTTTGCATATGTGCACATGTTCTTCATCCATGCCTTCATAGTAAATTATAAAATTTAATATTCGAACTCTATTAAGGATTTGCATAGTTAATGTTTAATGCACAATTTTCCTAGCTTGAAATCTTTTCATGGGACCCACGAATCAAGTTTGATCCAACATTAGTGAGAGTTTTTTCAAGAAGAAAAACTATTACTTGCTATTCATCAAAAAGTGAATCAAAGATAACAATGCCCATAAATACATATTTTCCCCATAGTTCCTAATCCATCATCCTATCAAACTATATCCTCCATCCAAAAGATAAACCCCCCAAGGTTGTCTAGAAAAAACACATCAGCCATTTCTTCTAGAGTATAACCTCCCATCAAAAAAGTTACATTACATATCATAAGTTGTCCTCTAAGCATTGATAATTTATCTTCTAATCTTAACCAAAAGGATACAAAATAAAAATATTGCATGTCCTCATAATTTAACATATCACACTTAAAATATGGGAAGTGAGAGCAATCAAAACTTTCCATAAATTCTTCAAAAAGAAGCTGACCATCCATAGGAGCCACAACTTTCTTAGAAATTCCATCCGTCACCATATTGAGTTGCCGATATATATGAGAGAAGGAAATATAAGTGATTTTCTTTCTTAACTCCACAATCCTTGAACATCAGTGTTCAATATTGATTACTTGAAGATTTTATATTTCGGTTTCCCATTCCACGATCACTTTAGAATCACCTAGCACCTGTAGAGAAGCTAAACCTTTACAATTTGCAAACCAAAGAAGTCCACAAAGTGCTAATAACTCTGCTATGATGTCAGTTCCATTACCATAACACAACCATAAATGAAAGTAATGTCCTTGATTTAGTTATCTTGACTCGAACTCGATACTTATGTCATCATATATCCTCATGAATATAGCATTTAGGGATCATTGGTATTTTAATTAGTTTAATTTATTATTTTTATTTCTAACGGGAAAAGTAGGTATTTCACTTCTCCAAATAGTTCCTATATAGAATGTAAATAAAATGCCCCGTGTCATTAACTATCACAACCCTTAAAACTATGAGAATGCAATAATTCTCCAAGCTTTTGGTTCTATCAAAAGCTAATGATTCATTTAAACAATAGCATTGGTATATTTCTTTGCTTGCCTCTTTCTTATTCCTAATTTCCTCAATAGTGATTGTTAAAAAGTTTCATTCATGTAATAGGTTTTTACATTTTGTATATACATGCTTTGGACATTTTGCCTTCTTCATGTTGATGAGGAAATCATACCTAGGCCCAAAATGAAATAATGCCCAAAAGTACTCTTCTCAATACTATCATCTTCATCCCAATATGAATCTAAAATTCCATGTAGTAGTAATACTCCATCTCTAGAATACCTTGTGCCATGACGAATTTTGCCTTTCAAATATTTAAGCACATGCATACTAAATTTCCAATGTCATAGGCGATTCTTGACCATAAACTCACTCAATGCATTCACTGAATAATAAATATTCAGCCTATTATAAACCAAGAACATCAAGGATCTAATCAACTGCCTATGTAAAGTAGGATCAACAAAATTAATGTTTTCAACACAAAATAACTTAAGATTTGGTACCATACTTGTAACCACGATTTTACACTGACACATTGAGATCTTGTTGAAAATTCCACAATATACTTCCTTTCCAAAGGAAGATTTACATGCACCTTTCCATACCTCCAGACCCAAAAAATATTGCATAAGACCAATGCCTTTCATATGAAGTTTGTGGGCTAGTTTATGCTTGCGCCACACAATGAGATTCTTACAACTCACTATAATAATTAATATAGAACCAAGACAAGTAGATCATTCTCATCATACAAATAATAAAGATTTGAATATGCACAAGTCCTGAAGGAGCCTAGATTTAACAAATACTTATATATCCTAGAGAACTAAGCTCATGGAGCCTACTTCAGCCTATAAATGTCTTCTTCAATCTACACACATGGACATCTCACCCATGCGCCTCAAACCCTATCAATTGATTTATGTGTACTTCATCTTCAGTCATTCGATTCAGAAATGGAGTCTTTATATCCATCTGGTAAAATAGCCAACCAACACAAGATGAAATAGACATGCTAATATGTAATACACCTAGCAATAAGAGCAAATGTTTCATCATAATTGACTCCCTCTTTATGAGAGAACCCTCTCACTACAACTTTGGCCTTGAACCTCTAAATTCTTCCACCAACAACATGCTTTATCTTTTACATCAATAGAGAATCAATCACTAACTTCTTGATTGGTCTTGGAACAATCTCTCACACATCACTCTTGACTATGGAATTGCACTCCATCATGGCATCTTGCATTACTTGCTTATCATTTGCCTCCTCAAAGCCTGCAATACTTTGTTTTAAGAATGGAAGACATTAGTGTAACAAAAGTAGGAAACATTTTATGGGTATGGATCACCTAAAAATAATTATTTGGTGAGTTTACTTGCTTTTTTTTGCCTATTGGAATGTCTAAGTAAGTAATCTGGACGATTTCATTTTATTTGTAGGTTTGGAGGTCTTCATTCCTTCTCTGAAACCAAGATGATCTGAATATGATTTCTCTTGTCCTTTGGGATTAGCAAGTGGGACAACGAATTTCTCTCCTTCAATGTGTGTAGAAGGTTTATAGGACTTGGAGGACAATTTGTCCTCCACAAACTTCACATCTTTGTTCACCACTATCTTACATTGTGTTGGAACATAGATATGGTAAGATTTGGAAGTTTTTATGTGTTTAACAGAAGCACTCTTGATACTAGAGGGTTCCATATTAGTCGTCTTCTCATTAGGAACATCAATATTGGTGAGACAACCAAATACAAAACAATGAGATACCTTAATATTTTCACTAGTAAAAGCTTCTCTAATGTCTTACCCTTCAAAATCTTGTGAGGGAATCTGTTAAGAATGTAGATTGTTGTATTACGCACCCCCCCTCCCAAACAAAAAAAAGAAGACACATGGGCACATCTATGTTGTCAAGCATGTCTTTTACAGTCACAATGATGGATTAGCTCTTCCTCTTTGCAACCCCATTTTGTTTTGGGTTGTAAGAAACTAGTAGGAGTACTCTCTTAATTCCTACATTCTTGCAACACACATTAGACACTTTGGGGGTGTACTCTCTCACATTGTCATTCTTAACACTTTGATTTTCTTCCCTGTATGATTCTCAACCAAGGCCTTGAACTTTGTGACCTTTCTAAACACTTTGTGTAGAGTCTTCAAAACAAAAATCCAAGTTTTAGGTTGTGAGGTATCATTCAGAGAAGGAAACATTTCAATTGGTATGTGTTAATGAGGAAGATGACAAAGGTCCACACACATTTGAATGGATCAAGTCAAGAATCTCTCTTAACTTCTTCTCATTGGATATAACATAGTTTTGGAATGTTTCTTGAGTGTGCATAGATATTCTTAACTTCTTCTCATTGGATATAACATAGTTTTGGAATGTTTCTTGAGTATGCATCCTTTGCACACTCCAATATTCTCAATATTGAAGGTTGGTGATCCCTACATCATATCCTTCAAAAGAGGAAGGGCTAGATGTAGTGCAAGTGTCCAAAGCACTTATGGCTCATCTCAATCATCTTCTTGCCATCATGCAATAGTGACTAGATCCTGTTGTTTCAATAGATCAACATGTAACCTATGAAGACCCCCTTCATGCACACCTCTATCCAAAATATGATTACTTTGGCTACAATATTTTATTTTGCATCATTGATCCTCAAACTCAACTTCACATTTCTTATATGTGATAGCAAAAACTAAAGAATAGTTTTTCTTAAATTGGGAACAAATAGAACATAACCTAAAAGGCATATGAAAAGATATGGTTCCCATTATTGTCACTAAATAGGTAGCATCATCGCTCAACTCCACTTGCATGCTTGCTTATTGCTCCTAAAACTTGGTGAGGATCTTCTAGTGAATGGCCATAGGACAAGATGCTCCACTATCTACATACTAATGAACACCCTAAGTTGTATTTGTGGATAAATAAGCAATATTGGAGAAAGATGTCTCCACCTTGGTTGCTAAATCATATGTCACATCGTTTGCAATCCTTGTAAAGTGATTTTGTTGATTCTTTCCTATTTTCTTCCTTAGGCATTGGCTTACATAATGTCTCTTCTTGCGATATTGGAAACATGACACATGGCTAATTATTTTTTTTCTTCTTAGAATGAGATAAGCAAATCTCATCTTTCTTACCCTTCTTTGGTCTTCCTTTCTTCATCCTCCCGATGCAAAATTCTAGGCTTCCTCCACTGTGACTAAAATAGTCTCTAGTTTGGTCTCCTCCTAAATAAATTCATTTCATAATTTCTCAAAAGTGGGCAACTTCTCGGAACACACATGCCCTAGTACACAAAGGTAAGCCAATATGGTCTTATCCGTTTAGAGTTTTATGAACTAACTCATCCGCGTAACCCTTGTCTCCTATGGGTGCAAGATGGTCTCTCAACTCAGTGATCTCCATCATGTAGCTTGCCACAATATTAATAATGCTCATGTGGGTACAAGTGAGTTTGTTCTTCCAAAGCAACCAGTAAGATATGTTCACACTTTGATACAAAGTGACCAATACGTCATGCATATCCTTCGTTATTTTCTTCAATGTAGTGTAAGGGGATTTCACTTCACTTTGGTTGCCATCTTATTGTGCTAGACTAATTGAACAAGATTATAAAAAAAAAGTGACCTTGTTCTCAATAAGGTCTCACAAATCAACTGTTTCTAAGTGTCTTTGCACTCTACACTTTCAAGGCGTAGAGTTGAAAGTACCATCTAATTTATTGATACTCTCTAAGACCTAGAGATGTCATCGAACGGTTCTATGAACAAAAACACTCTCGGGTACAGTAACAATAACAACATTTCCACTTATTAGAGTATCAGTCCAGCCCAGTGCACGAACATGTGAATTCTTTGAAATAATTTGTTGAACAAAAACACTCTCAAGTACAAGTAACAATAACAACATTCGACTTTAAAAGTATCAGTTCAGTCCACTGCACGAACATGTAAATTCTTTGAAATAATTTGTTGCAGCTAAGCACAAACATAACATTTCCCAGATGCAAACAGGTTCTAGAAAGAAGAGCTTCTGTGAAATAATATGCTGCAGCTAAGCAAAAACAAAACATTCCCAGATGCAAAAGGGATCTTGAAAGGAGAGCTTGAACATGAAGGACCGCTAGAAGGAGGGCTTGAACCTCCGACCTTGTGGTTAACAGCCACACGCTCTAACCAACTGAGCTATTCCAGCTAAGCCATTGTTGGTGATGCAAATTGGTTGTAATAAAGTAAACATTCTGTTACATTGGCGAGTTTGAACCCCTTGCCCGGTGATCCAAACCGGACTATCTTTGTAATTAATTGAGGCTCGAATATTATATAACTCCGTTGTCGTCTAGTCCGGTTAGGATACCTAGTTTTCACCCAGGCGACCCGGGTTCAAATCCCGGCAACGGAATAATCGTTTTTTTCTTTCTACTTTGTAGGAATATGTTTAAGACCAAATGAGTGTACAGACAAAACTATAATCCCAAATTAGTGTACAGATATAACTATAATTTGTATAATCCCAAATGAGTGTACAGATTAAAAAAACTATAATCCCAAATGAGTGTACAGATAAAACTATAATTTGTGGAAATCCCAAATGACTGTACAGATAAAACTATAATTTGTATACAGACAAAACTATAATCCCAAATGAATGTACAGATAAAACTATAATTTGTGGAAGCTGGAATAGCTTAACATGACTCTCTTTGTGTTCACTAAGGAATTCAAGTGGGTAAGCCATGCAATTGTCCATAACATGATTCTTTTTGTGTTCACTAAGGAATTCAGTGGGTAACATGACTCTCTTTGTGTTAACTAAGGAATTCAAGTGGGTAAGCCATGCAATTGTCCATAACATGATTCTTTTTGTGTTCACTAAGGAATTCAAGTGGGTAAGGCATGCAATTGTCCATAACATGATTTTTCTTTTTGTGTTCACTAAGGAATTCAAGTGGGTAAGCCATGTAATTGTCCATGTCCACTAGGAATATTCTTGTCTCCATTTTGACACTAGGCTTGTCTATATTTTAAGGTCTTGAACACCAAGAATATTCTTGCTCCATTTTTTTTTGACACAGGCTTGTATATACTTTTAGGCCTTGAACAAAGCAACAAGGTCTTCTCGTCTTCATTTTTGACACAAGGCTTGTGTCCTTTCTTAGGCCTTAAACAACAATACCTTGGTCTTCTTGTCTCCATTTTTTGCACAAGGCTTGTATATTTTCTAAGGTACTGGAATAACAATAGTTTGGTTTTCTTGTCTCCATTTTTGACATAAGGCTTGTATCTTTTCTTAAGCTAGGACACAATCTCATTGAGACGCAATAGATCTATGGGTACCATCAATAGAGAAGGTAATAAAAAGGATTCATAGTAGTTGAATGAAGCAACGTGGTAACATTCATAGTTGCATTTCTTTTGCAGAAATTGTAGCTGCATCATAAACACAATATAAATTGGGAGCCAAGATGTTTTGATCGATAGCTCTACTCTTGTAGCGATGCTAAAGTAACTTGTCTTATAGGCATGGAAAAACATTTGGGGTTAGGGTTGCTAATGCTAATGCCACCACCCTAGCCATGTCAAAGTGCTTGGTGTTGTAGGCATTCCTCCACAAAAAATACAAAGGGGGCGAGATCAAGAAAAGACGACGTTCTTAAAACCCACCCATGAGTCCACCATGCTGCTTTGGTTGCTACTCTAGTTGTTTGGTAGGGGTGGAAAAAGTATTCTTTGGTTTGGCACCTCTCAAGGCCATGGTTTCCATGAAAGTGGTGATATTGTCACTGCCAGATTTTGATGACATATATCTCATCCACACAATCCTCTTTGTTACCACTGGACTTCAATCTCCCCTAGGCACTATATGAGATAGATGATAAGAGAATCAACTATGCAACGCTTATGAGGTTTGGAGCGAAAGGGTGATGCAGGACAAAGTAGACACGGAAGGAAGCCATCGTTCACGAGTGGATGATCACATGCTATTTCGATGAACAAATAGAATTGCATCGTTGGACGACTATAATTGAAACAACTGTGTGTGATTAATAGGAGAGGGGGTGTGGAGAGACCTTGATGAACCAATCATCTTCTAGTGGATTTAGACAAACAAGGAGGCTTCTCCATGTCCAATTAATATATATGATTTACAAAAGGGACTAGTTGTTCTTTTATTTTGTATGAAACAACTCATGTCATGTTGGAGTAGCAGTTTAACAAATGGCTTGAATATGGTTCTACACAAATCACCTGATATTCTCCATTTTTCCACCTTCTAACAAATCACCTGTTATTCTCCATTTTCCACCTTCTAAGAAATCACCTGTTATTCTCCATTTTTCCACCTGCTAGGAAGGGACTAGATGGTTTTTGTTTTCCAATCAAAGAAGGATGCAAATAAAATACTATGATACTATGTTCTTTGATAAAGAACAAAGTTCTTGATTGAGCTGAGAATCCTTGACTCTCCTTTTAAAAAAATGGACCGCCTTCTATGACCCCTGCCTCGAAAAAATCACTTGTTCTTCCAAGCCTTCTCCTCGAGTTTTAGCTCAAGATGTGTTTAGAGCCATCGAGAACAACATTGGATGCTTAGTTGAGGCAAAATTTAGCTTCCATAACTCACAATTGTTCAGGTTTTGGTTAAAGTTGACCATAGAGATGGGCTCGCAGAAGATATTTCCAGAAATATATGTGGTTGAAGTTGACCATAGAGATGGGCTCGCAGAAGATATTTCCAGAAATATATGTAGCTAGCAGCCACAGAATGAATAAACAGATGTACAAGTACTCCATATATGGCTCACAAAACAAGGTGAAAGTCCGTGTGATCATTGATTCACATTTGAATATACCCTCTACCGAGCCAACCATGAGAAATGTCTCACGATGGGGTACTACAAATGCAGGTCACTTCAAACCTTGCTCGGACCCAAAATTCTTAAACTTCAAAGGTCACCATCCAATTTACGTATCGGTTCACATTTGAATATATACATTTGATAATAGAGCATTTTTGCAGCGTATCCATTCTGTCTTTCGATTATAGGGTTACAAAAAAAAACTCATCATTGTGTTAAAAAAAACTCATTAAATCCTACACTCAAAACAAAATATCTTTACCATTCATGAATCATCAGCACATTGAATAGGTTTTAATAACAATATGGGTCTCCCATGATGCAAGACATTCAAATAGGCTTTAATAACAATATGGGTCTCCCATGATGCAAGACGTACTGCGATAGAGCTATAATCGTTGCCTATTATAGGCCTGAACTTGCACTTAATTCTTGTCAATAAGTATGGTTGAAATGAAGTTTTAATAGTAGAGCTTGCTTCCAAAGCTTTCTTCATAGAGGAGCATTTGTATTTATGATAATCTACTAATCATCTAAACGATGAAGATTGCTACAAAACTCATCAAGCTTTCTTTTCTTTATCACCAATGGCGAGATGCAAAGAATGCTGGAGTTATTGGAGTCGTATGACTGTGGGGGTGTTCTGTCTGCTCCCACAGTTGTTGCTTCTGCAGCTGAAGGTAGTATCCATCATTCCATCTGGGCTACCAGGAATAGGAAAATTGGGGCTACTGCTCTTTCATTTCAAAGCCAAGAGAAACTTCCCAGGAATGATGACTTAAGGGCAATGAGTAGTCCTATGCATCTTTGACACACATCCTTCCATTGAAAAACAATGCTCTTTCATTTCAAAGCCAAGAGAAACTTCCCAGGGATGATGACTTAAGGGCAATGAGTAGTCCTATGCATCTTTGACACATATCCTTCCATTGAAAAACAAAATCACATATAATTGGAGCATCTTGCAGTATTGAATTCATAAAGGCTAAGGCCATAATTTCAAACACCTAATAATATAGGATAATGTTAATTACCTTGTTCACTTTGAAAGTACGATTCTCGTACTGTATGGTTCAACAAGTTCTATTTCTTTGATCACATGCAACATAATTGCAGCAACCACAATATATGGTAGAAAGCCCTAAAACTTAGAATCTGTAAACACAATATAATCTATCATTATTAAAACCCACTTAAACCAGTAAAATATCCTACGATAACTCACTTAAACCAATTTGATTTTTCAATATGCATTAAGTCCTTTGGATGAGAAAGGAAAAGGAAATCCAGCTTTCAGAGATCCCAAGTATTGTTAATGATAAACCAAATCACATCAAATGGATATGCTAGTGGCACTGTACTAATAATACATTGTAAAACAACCATTGAATTGTCGAAAATGCAATGCTTACCTCTGTCTGTATTCATCAGTATCTCTTAGTCAGATCATTGCAAAAATCCAGCCATGTTGATTCCCCAACCCAATCGTACGACTGGCATGATCATCACTGCAGGAAAGAAGAGTTAGTGTTTATTTGCCATTCAAGGGTGTTGAGCACCAGTAACTCCATTTTCCTAATGATGCTTGATTCGAATATATACTTTGCCTCCTAGTAGGAGAGGAGATGAGATTTTATAATGCTCAAAGCTATTCCAAACACACTCTGAGATAAGTGATAAGGAAACAACCAATCACAATGCAACTCAATAACTACCTGAAAGCATAGTTACCAACTTCGGTTCAATCAGGCCATTTAGTACCGAAATTCTCAAATTCCATTTGTGTGTCGAATTATTCGGTCTGATTCAGTTCTTCATGGTCCAATTTGGATCTCTAAACTCTACTTTCTTCTTCATGGTCCAATTTGGATCTCTAAACTCTACTTTCTTCTTCATGGTCCAATTTGGATCTCTAAATTTGTATTTGTATTTGAATTCGAACTTGGTAATAGTTATACCTGAAAGGAGGAAAGGAACCTCCGTCTTGTCCATCTTAACAGCCAAGGAGAGGCAAGCCACAACTGCCAGATGGATTTGTGAAGCTGAAGAGCATCTGGAGGTTGGAGCAGTGGGCAAAGCTTGACTGCTAAATGTTCATAGGTGCTGCTCTGCTCTGAGTTGGAAGAGCTACCAAGTATGGAAACATTGTTATTGTTGGAAGAGTTTTATGCATATGAATACTTGGAAACATTGTTATTGTTGGAGGAGTTTTATGCATATGAAGAGCATACGGGGTTTGAAGCATTGTACAAAGCTTAGGCGGCTAAGTGTTTTTGGGTGCTCTGAGATGGAACAGCTGTTGAGTATGGAAACAATTGTATATTTCGAGGAGTTTACTCATATGGATATGTGAAGCTTAAGAGAATGCGGGGTTGGAGCAATGGGCAAAGCTTTAGCTGCTAAATGTTCAGGGTGCTCTGAGCTAGAAGAGCTGCTAAAGTATGATGGAAACCATAGTAGCATAAGTATGATGAAATCATAGTAAATAATTCTGTCTTATTGGGCTTTCCTGTATGGAAATGGAGAGGTAATTCGATATTGGCTGAATATACCACATAGTACTGACTCACTGAGCATGATCCCTCATCAATGTTTGTGCATTGTGCATTGTTACAAGTCTACATACAATGCCTTGGGTTGAATTTATCGAAATGGTACGAGTACTTTGTCAAATGCCTTATCGAGTATTTTTGTTGAGAACCCATATGCATGGGTAATTGGTATTGAGTCTAATCCCCCACAACATTTGTGCATTGTTACAACTCTACATACTATTGCTCGATGGGTTAAATTTCTATCAGTGACATGATACCTTCCAAAATGTCTTTCCTTGACATTTTGGTTAGGGATTCATATCCCCAATTAGTCAACATGAATTTTGTCTCTTTCACCTTTCACCTTTCACCCTTCATGCATTGTTACAACTCCATATACAATACTATGGATTGAACTTGTATAACAACATAAGTATCATATTGAATACCTCCCTTGAATTCATATATGAATTGAATCCCTCCTTCCAATGGGACTTCTTCCTTGTTGGTTAAAAGTCCTCAAAATCCTCTCCACTGGACTCGATGCATAGATCCACTATAACACGTTATTATATGTTTTTTTTGAAAAAAATGATAATTTATTATTGTATTCACTAACACATGAGCAAGTTAAGCATATACACCTCTCTTGTATAGTCTAGTTTGAAACTCGGAAGTCATGTTTGTCTTGACTAAGAAAGTTATTTGCAAATAACCCCGCCATTATGTAGCGTGGGAAAAACCATTAATAAAAGATTAAATTTTGATAATAAACCAACATAGATCCAAATCCTAGGCTCTATCAAGTGTGGAGAGGGATCAAATATCTCCAGGTGCAAACCTCTTATGAAGTATTACACTCAAGGAGCCGCATTGATTTGATTCGAACCAAAAGACACATATTTTTATTTAAGGTCATATAATATTTTTATTATTAATATTTAATATTATTTATGGCTTACATATAATCATTTTTTTATTATTTTTTATTTTGTTAGGAACCAACATTACAACATCTCCCTCATACATGGTTTTAAAACCATGTGCAAGGCCCTCCTAAACCATGTACTATAAAACTATGGGTTGTTTATGAGGCCTTGCACATGGTTTTAAAACCATTTGCAAAGCCCTCCTAAACCATGGGTTGTTTAGGACAAGGCCAACATTTTTTTTTTTGCTCATAATTCAATTTTTTATTTTTTATTATTTTGTTAGGTAGGAACATTACAACATCTCCCCCATATTGTGTTTTTTTTACCCACATCTTTTTAGCGGATAATTTTTTTTAAATTTTTTATTGTTTTGTTAGGCATGAACATTACAACATCTCCCCCATATTATTTTGGTGGATAATTAAAATTTTTATTTTTATTATTTTGTTATTAACAAATGTTACAATAAAATACAATAAAATCTTCATACCACCTACTATAACTACCGATTTTCTTTTTCATATTTAGTATGATAAAGTTTTCATGCTACATAATAAAAAAAAATCATATCACAATCTTCGTGTGAAAAGAACTTTAAAAACATGTGCATAACATATCACCGAATTACCTACATATCATACCTACTAATTTATAAACAAACCGAATTAAGCCCCAAGGGTTAGCTCAATTGGTAAGACGTGCGCACACTCTCTTGGTTCGGGGAGAGGTCATGGGTTCGAGCCTTGAGTCCTTTGGGGTTAGGCCTTCTGCCAGGATGGCCGGCGGTTTACCACCTCTACCATCCACTAATGTGGAGAAGTATTGCTGGGTTTCCCGTGGATCTTTTCATCTGAAAAAAAAAAACAAATCATAAATATATCAATTGAATAACTTAATTGAATAACTTGAGTATATAGGTTTTCTTGGGGTAACATAATCGTTCTTAAGACTCACACTTATACGCAATATTTACAAAGAACGTGTCCCCACATATATATAGAGAGAGAGAGAGCGAGAGAGGATTATCTTATTAAAATATCCACTCATCCAATGCCCTCCATGCATCGTTTTTAACATGTAGTCCATTCATTAGAAGAACACACCAATATTAACTTGTATCCATCCATCATGTAAACAATCTCATGCATACAATTATTAAATGCACAATCCTTTCAAAGCAACCCATTTATTATATTGGCTATTTCAATTCTAATAAAATTGACGAGTGATCGTTTATTATGGTTTAGTCGCTTTGTAAACGAGAAATTATTATTATGGGCAGGTCATCGAATGACCACGAAATGCCGACCGGAAACTACAACGAAAGAGAAAACTCATTGTCACACCATACATTGATTCGACTTTGGAGATTTATCACCAGATGCATCTAAGTATATCGTCGGATTGAGGAGATTGCTGTTAAATTAATACAAATCGCTAGAACCTGGTTTTATACCCTTAAACATTGACGCCTCTTTATAGGGAAGCAAGCTGATATTTCATTTCATTATTTACAATTTCCATTTTAATAGTAAACTATGAAATATAATTTATTTATTTCATTTAATTGAAATAAGTTTATATAATCCATAATATAATAAATTGATACAAGACTAAATTACACAGTAGATCTATAGAGGAGTACTTTCATGCTGTAAGTAGGGTTACTTAGTCTCAGCATTGACATTCAAGATTTATGTATATAACTATGGAAAAATTTACATAATAATACTGCAGATCTACAGTTCGTCCATCTTTATTTTACCCAGCAATTCAAGCATATCAATGATGACATAGATTTACACACAATAAATACAAAATATTGCAAAATTGATCCACAAAAATCAATACAGTGAGCCATATGAAACGATCTATACAGATCCACATCTAATACAAACATTTTACTACTTTTTACATTAGTTACTTCAATATTACAAACGTTACTACTTTTTAATTGTAATATTTGATGTCATGGATAAACCTGTATATTTACTATTTTTTACATTAGTTACTTCAATATTACAAACGTTACATCAAGTTACATCAAGTTACAAGATCTCTCCCATAATATTCACTATCACTATTATTTTTTGCCGACATGTTACAAACGTTACATCACGTTACAAGATCTCTCCCATAATATTCACTATCACTATTATTTTTTGCCAACATGTTACAAACGTTACTAACGTTACATCACGTTACAAGATCTCTCCCATAATATTCACTATCACTATTATTTTTTGTCGACATGTTACAAACGTTACTAACGTTACATCACGTTACAAGATCTCTCCCATACTGGGCTATAGAGCACCTCTCGGCGCAATTATAATTTCAAATATACGAGCGTAGATCCAAATCTTAGGTTCTATCAAGTGCCGAGAGGGATCAAATCTCCAGAGGTGCAAACCTCTTCTTAGGTATTGCACTCAATGAACTATCAACTTTGGTGTGTCCTATATATAACCATTGATTTGATTCAAACCAAAAGACACATCTTTTTATTTAAGGTCCACATATAATATTTTTATTATTAATATTTAATATTATTTATGGCCGACATATAATATTTTTTATTTTGTTAGGAACAAACATTACAACATTTCCCCATACATGGTTTTAAAACCATATGGAAGGCCCTCCTACAACCATGTGTTGTTTAGGAAGCCTTGCACATGGTCTTAAAACCATTTGCAAGGCCCTCCTAAACCATGTACAATAAAACCATGGGTTTTTTAGGAGGCCTTGCACATGGTTTTAAAACCATGTGCAAGGCCCTCCTGAACCATGTACAATAAAACCATGGGTTGTTTAGAAGGCATTACACATGGTTTTAAAACCATGTGCAATATCTCCCCCATATTGTGTTTTTTTTCCTCACCCACATTTTTTTTACGGGATAATTAAATTTTTACTTTTTTTATTGTTTTGTTAGGTAGGAAGATTACAAGATCTCCCCCATATCAGGTTGTTTTCCTGGCCGGCATTTATTTTGGCCTATAATTAAATTTTTTTATTTTTTTATTAAGTTTTAGGTATTATTTTTTGCCGACATGTTACAAAAGTTACTACGTTACATCACATTACAAGATCTCTCTCATAATATTCACTATCACTGTTATTTTTTGCCGACATGTTACAAACGTTACATCACATTACAAGATCTCCCCCATACTGGGCTGTAGAGCGCCTCTCGGCACAATAAGCTTAAAATTTCAAAATTTTCATCAGATTTAACCAAAAACCTTATAAAACCTGGAGAAGTTTATTACATGTTTAATTTATTCTTTGAGTAAATGCATCTCTAACACATTTATTTGTTGTTCCCTATATTTATGATATGTATAATATTGTTCAATATATCCGTTGCCGTTCAGTCTGGTTTGGATTACCCGAAGGTCGTAGGTTTTAGCCTTCCTCCTAGCACCTATAAAGAAATAAGTTGTTGGGATTTTGACAACATGGTTTACTACAAGTTTTGGACTCGATCCAAATGGTGGATCAGATGGCTTCTTGGAAGTCTAACTGGTCAAATTTGACTTTGGTTTAGTACATAATCAATGGAATAGTTTACACTTTAATTTAATTTTAGTACATAATCAATGTAATAGTTTACAATTTTAATGAAAAAGGAATTTTATATGATTTTAATCCTTAATTACACTTTCACTTGCACCCTATCCAATACCTTGAACAAATCCTAGTCAATCTGCTATTGTGGCTAATGAAAACACCTTGTAGTTTAGCCTCATGCCAAGGAGTTAGACTAATTTTCATTTCTATATAAATTTAATTTCATTTATATATAAATTTTGGTACGTCATTTTCACAAAACAATGTAAAAAATAATATTGAGAAGAAATGCTCACATTATATGTAATGGAGGTGTGTTATCCAATGTAATTTCATGTAGTATTTTTAGAATAAGTCTTATAGAAGATTGTTGTTAAATTCGCAAAGTTGTCATCTAGTTTGCAAAGGTGATGGTAGTGAAGAAACTTAACATGCTTACAATTATGCATGAGGAACTTTACTTACCCATATGTTAGCTAAGTAGGAGCAAGGAATTTTGCATTCCATGAAAATGGAAGGTAAAGTTGGTCATGATAGCTAATTATATTAATAGAGTTTGAAGTTGTTTCATGGAATGCATGATGTGATATTTGGTAATCCATATATGTGAGATTATAAAGCATTTCTTAATGATAAGTAAATGAGTACAAATTTGTTAAAGATGATTGTTGTTTGTTTCTTCTTTCGGCCCAGGTTCATACCTTCTTTGTATGACAACAAAGCCCAAGATATTAGCCCGACAGAGCAAGGCTCAGTCGGCAGCACCTGCGACACACATGCAGTCTCACCTGAGATATCTCTTATGGGTAATTGCCAGAACCAGGTTTCTGCAGTTGTGTGGTGATTGGCACCTTTCTATCTAGCTCGGCCGAAGTTGGTGGGTGTCTTACTTATACTTATTATGCACATTCAGTATATTATCCTACTTGTCTATCGACAAAGATTTACAACAGTCAATATACTACCTAATGTGCAGTTCCAACTAACAATAGTGCGACATATACATATAAATACGTATTCATAAGTAAATACACATATATTCATTCACAACATACATTCACGTGACATAAATACATTCATCAAATTCACATTGACACAATAGTTAACATGGAAACCCATCCAGGAAAAACCACAAAAGCACTCTTCATCTGGTATGAGAAATATATGGCCCACCTTTCATCTGCACACTGAGCTTACAGACTCTATCCTAGATATTCTTCTCTTATCTATACAGGATTCTTTCTCCTCTCATGCTCTCTGGTCTTCTATCACTGACTCTTCTCCTACTTCACTCTATTGTCGATCTGCACACATCCTGGATCGACCCTCTCTTCTCTTTGAATCTACTGTCACACACAGACTAACTAGGAAGTAACAAATGCAACTAATTGGCTAGAAACCGACAGGCTAGGAAGCAACCTGCATACAACTGGGGTTCTTCCTTTTATAGACTCTTTACATGTCATTATCAATCGATTTCATTCTGTTAGCCGATATGATTTCATTCCTATTCGGATTACAACTGTCAACAGACACCATCGACCCAAAATACAAAGATGCTTTATTCCCTAAGCACATGTTGCTCCTAGCCGGCTTCGTACCCATGATCTCTCAAGATGTTCTTTTCAACCATTGTACCTCTACATGCCTTCTTCTATCATGGTTCCCTTCATCGCGGTTGATCTTGTCGTGACTTCCTTATGTCACAAACTCTTCCTTCACGACTACTTCTATCACAGCTTCCCTTCTACCGCTACTTGTTTTGTTGTATCTCTCCTTCAATGCAACTTCCTCTATAGCTTCTTCTTCTATCATCCTTCTTCCTTTGTAGCTCTTTCTTTTATCATCCTTCTTCCTCTATTGCAACTTCCTTCGTCGTGTGACCGAGCTCTTCGTACTTTCGAGCAAAATTCTAATTGAATTCTTCTTATATTTCCCTAGGACCAACAAGCCCCTAACACTCACCTGTGGCTCATCCTGAGCCACTCTTTGATACTCCAAAAATTCTAGAGTTGCAATGACTTTACTTTGAAAATATTGAAATATTTTCACTATCTCCTCTGTCTCTCGTCACACATCCTCTTCTGCCTTCTGCAAATTTTCCACAAGGTCGAAACAGATGTGTTCTAACGTTGTGAGTCATGCGCTCTCTGCTGCTTGTCGCACCTTCTGATGTATAGGTTGAATAATGTTTGTGACTCTTTATGCTTCAGCGTGCAACTCTGCGACTTTGTCATTCCTTTGCTGCTGTTGTGTGTGCAGTGCTGCGACTTGCTACTGAATTTTCTTTATTGTGGCAACCTTAGCCATTTTTTCTGCTAAGGGAAACTTCTTCATCTCATTCTTCATCTGATTGGCCTCTGTTTCAGCAGTGCACAACTACTCTACGACTTTCTCCAATTTGGCATCGTCAATCAATGCTTCCCAAGTATGAGAAAATTTTTCGACGGACTTGGCACACAGTGCCTCTGCCTCTTCTATTTTCTTCACAACTTATGCTGCTACCATCCTTCTTTCTTAGTTTGAAAATTTATTGCATGGGAGCAGTAGGAACGATGAGAGAGAAAAGCTCATCGACATCACCAATTATATCATGAACTTCTTGGAAAGCGAAAGACGAAATCCCAGATGATTGCTTGGATAATATTCTTTTCTTTGACTTCTTCCTCCCCACATGAAGAACGTTTTCATCAACTGCTTCTTTGTCGTCAATGAAATCTGCTATCTCATCTTCTTCCTGGAAGTAGTCATCACCAAATATATCTTGTGCTTCTTGTACAATTGATGGTGATGTTGTAGGCTTGCGTCGTTGTTCACCATTATCCAAACTCTGGTTCGGATAGGTGGATTTTACCAATGGACACTTTGCATTCTGATGGGTCTACCTGTGACTGCGTCCGGTGGTGTAGGTGGAATATCATCTGATAGCCGAATTTCAACCGTTGTTTCTTTGTCTCCCATCATTAGTGCCGAGACGAATTTCTTCTTGGGAGTACCAGATCATTTCTTCGTTGATGAACCAGGTGGATTTGGGTCGTGACCTTACTACAGGGGTGACTGTAATTTGTGTAATTTCTTGTGTAGCCCCTGCATGTAGTAGAACATATCCAACAATGTCTTCCATAATAAGTGTGGGTGATGCAATCTCAACAACGGATTATAATTTTTTTTTTCACTGGCGATCGAGATAACCATGCTCTACGAAAACTTACTTTGTCTCTTGCAGTTACTGACAACAACTTATCTTCTCGAATGCAGCATAATGAAATGAAACTTGGGCACGGAGCTTGATAATGTCCCCTAGTTCAATCAGTTAGTCCTTCACACGTGTGAACAATCACTGGAAAGGTATTTGTCCTTTCCGTCACATGGGTAATCGTCCGAATGATTATAAGGAACCCGCCACTCGCCTGTCATGCCAGTGGTAGTGTTGGAGCAATAATGACCGAAGTGACCCAAGAAGTACGCTGTCAAAATCTCTCAATATTTTTAAATTAATGATGATTAGCTGTCATTTCAGTGACTCAAATTTTAACTTGCGACAACATCACTCTTCCTTTGACCAATATCCATCCTTCGACAGATTCCTTTTCCTTGCAACAAATGGATTGTCTTCGCCCTTCTATTTCCTTTTGTGACAGACAAAGAGTTTGTGACAATTTTGCTCTTTCTGCGACAGGTGTTTCTTTTTCTTTGCAGCAACTCATTTCTTGTGGTCGCAACAAAAATTTTCAGAGGAATTTTTTTTTTTTTTTTTTTTCTTTTCATTCAACCAAGCCGCGACTATCCTAATAAGTCTTTAGCTGACTTCCGTTTACCATCCCTTTTGACGGGTGTTCCATCCAACTTCTGCAATTTCATTGTGCCTCCTTCAATGATCTATGTTACAACATACAGTCCTAACAAATGTGTTTTTAGCTTACCCAGATGCTTGAATAATTTTCTATCATATCAAGGGATGAGAGCCACATGCAAGATCTAACAATCAAGGGACATTGATGTATTCCCATGATTGTTAGTGAGAGAACTTGCTATTAAGGCATGCAAGCCTCAAGGTACTAAAAGGAACTCTAGTCTATATCCTAGATAAGGCGTTGAGTTTGATGGGGCACGACTTGTTGAAAGGTGGGCCTTAAAGAATCCCACATCAGTCAACGCGAGTTGTACAACATGAGTGGTAGGACTATAGATAAAAGATCTCACGATTGAACAGTTTTTATGACAATGATATCAAGGCAATTCAGTCATGGAAAGGAAGATTAATGGTTTTATTTATGAGGAAAACTATGTACTGAAAATGAGGAAAGAATGTATGCAACTCAGAAAAGTACACATGCAGAAAGTCATAATGTTTAAGGCAACGAATCGGTAGACTCCAACATAGATGACTGATGATTTTTGAAGGAGGAAGGTAGATAAATAGATCATGGCACAAATGGTTTTCTGAAAGGCTATTTATAGTGGAAAATGACATGACACATGTGATACAAAGCTCAACTCCTTCAAGCTTTCATGAAGCATGTTTGTTTCGAAAACGTTTTGTGATTCTTGCAAATCACTCCTGCATGAACATGGCTTCTTGATTGTCTCAGAACCTGTAAGAGCTTTAGTATTTTCCTGTTACTATGTCACATCTTAGACCTGTTTCGAGTGACTTCATAAATTAATGTTAAATGCAAAAACATGATTCCAATAATGTTTCCAGGAAATACAAGCTCCATTTGCAAATTTTAATTTTGTTGTTTTATTATTATTATTATTATTATTTTATTTTATTTTAATTTTATTATTTTATTATTTTTAATTTTATTAAAACCTTTCACAACTAAAACAAACTAATGTTTTTATGGTTTTTATTATTATTTTTTATGAGTCCACAAAAACATATGAAAATTTGCCCCAAAATATTTAGCATAAATAGTACCTCTCAAAACTAAGACGCACCCTTAAATTTAACCCCTCCTCTTCAATTCTAGGGACTGACTAGAGGATAAATCCCCTAAAAAGCCAATCTTTAAAGAGAAAAACTTTATTGTAGTAATTGCAATGAGAGCCATCATACCTGCTCGGACCCAATAAAGATTGATATGAATAAGAGTGTCAAGCTATAAGGTTTTCTGAATCTGTTCAAAGCGTCCTAATTTCCTTTTCCTTTTCAAGTCTCCTATTCTATTGATTTAACTATAATTCAAAAACAAACACATTTCCCCAACGAGTGGATCCTTGCAAAAGGATTCACCTCCGACTCTGAATAAAATAATAATTCTTTAGATAAATGGGTGACTATTCCAATTGAAACTCCTATCTAGTTTGCAGATACGTGCCAGAAGCGCGAGCCATCTAAAGAAAGGCATAGATTTTTAGAATAAATTTAGTATGCGCCTTTAATTCGAGATAAATGAATCCAAGGGACTCAATAATTTTCTGTTTAATTTATTGATCAAGCCTTGGGAAATAAATCTTTACTTATGGATACACAGGAAGGAGGATGCCACTCAAAGCCTTTCACAAAGAATAAAAGCCTTATCTGTTCATTCATTACTTTACTGCTTTCACCCTAGGACAGAGAGTCAAGTGCTGCCCTTACCAATTAATGAAGCCAGGAAAAACAAAGTAGGCATGGCATGTTAGAGTTGGGTACTCTAATGTTTTGAATCAGTCATATTCTTTTTTGATTGATTCATAGTTTGAGGAGGATACTCTGCCCTATTTGTCAGTCGTGCAAAATAGATTGACAAACTTCCTCTCGCTAATGCTACTAAGGAATAGTGGCCCCTGGCCTACCACTTCAATAACCAAGTACCTTTGGCCAAATCATCGTAAGGGCACCTTCGCTACATTCCATATGCTCTCGCTCCAATTCACTCATCGACAATGAAACATCCTTCTTTCTCGGGTGTATTAGGGCATGCAACAGTAAATCTCATAGTGTTTCCTTGGTTGGGTAGAGAAATTACGCTGTATCAGGGAACGTAGTAGTAAATATCATAGTGTTTCCTTGGATTTGTTAACGCGCCTCCAGGCATGACATTTGTGATGAGAAAAATAAGGTTACCCAACGCATAATTAATCAATTCCCTTGCTACCAGAACCCATCATCAGTTTGTGTATGGAGACCGATCAAGGGTATGTACATTCCCCACCATGTAGGTGTTAGTGGATAAATCTACTCAAGTGGACTCAAGCCATATCTCCCTAGTCCAAGTGGATCTAGAACAAATCAAGTACATAATACAACCTACTTTCCTAGATCAAATAGAAATTAAAGTTAATAGATAGATCATTTACCCGAGGTCTACAAATCCTCTTCTCTCTTTGTTGATCCAAGCTCCAAAGCCTTCAGATCTTGAGCTGCAAAACCCCGTAGAGAAAGTGGAAACAAGCAAACAATACATGCGTATCTAAACATGAATTGATCTAAGCTAACAATTAAGGAAGAAAGATCTAAACATCATCGACACAACAATGTTTATGGAAATAGATTATATTATTGCAATCAAGGAGATACATAGAATTACATAGGAAAGAACATCTAGCCTTAACGCTGCAATATTCCATCCAACAATCCAAGCTAAGCCTCCAAAGAGTGATGGTAAGCCTCCCAAAGGATGAGATCTTTCCTCCCAAAGGATGATAGGGATCACCTAGAAATTTCACCTGCATAAGAGTACCATAGTCCTTCCTCCCTTCAGAATGGAGAGATGGTTCAATTTATAAGGCTAAAAGGATAGAGTAGATTGAGTATTAGGAGGAGGAGTCTAAGGGATCTTTCCCATAGGTTAGTGAACCGAATGCCACCTCACCTAGAAGCTAGGGATAATCCTCCACCTCATCCACCTTCGAGAAGGGCCTCAAAACTTCTCTTTTTTCCCTCTAAGCATCATTGGTGCACTTAGCTATAGTAGATAGAGCGTTGGTGCATCTTACATGAAGGGAAAGAGTGCCAACGATGCACCTTGCATGAAGGGAGAGAGTGTCAACACATCTTGCCTTAGGAGAAAGAGCGCCATCCCTCCTAGAGGAGAAAAACGAGATAGGGGAAACTTAAAACTCAATCAACTTTAGCTAGGGAAACTTTGGGGATTAGTCACAAGGTTGACACATGGATCATGATGACAAGATTTCGGTGTAACAGTAGGGCAATGTCAGATAAGAGAATATTGTGGTATGTGTAGAAAAGCCACACTAGATGCAATGGTTACAAACATGCCCCATCCTGGATAAAATCGAATTGAGGGTCGAGAAGTAGAGCTTCCCATCTCGGTAGAGGGAAAACAAGTATTCTCAATGATTTGGGTGAAAAGTAGGATCATATTATTGGTGTTGAAAAAATAATTAAAAGAAAACAAATCCAAATAAACCAGAAAAATATCCATGAACGACTCAAGAGAACTTATTACTTTGTAGGGAATTTTCTTTTTATTGTAGTCAAATCAAAAGAAAAACTAAAAAACATATTTTCACAGCATTCATTTGAAGAAATATCTAACTACAAATGAGCCAAAACGCTAATATTTGGGATAATACGAGAGGCAAAACCAGTTAGCCTTTCAGGTTCACATGTCAATATATTTTCCCCAACTCCAGTGGCATCCATTATGCTAACAAGTTCAAGGGCATTTGAGATCAATTGGTGCACATTCTGCACGTGGGTCGTGATCATGGCCTTAACGTTCTCGTCCACAAGCTTAAGGCTATTTTCGCAGGAATCCTTGTTTCTGAAGGCCACGTTCATCCCGCTCAATACGTCGATCATCTGTGAATCGAATGTATTTCATCTCAAGTGTTTCAGCTCCGCCAGCATCACCCTTTATATTCTACTCAGAAAAGAGCTTCTAGTTTCCAGGTCAGTGACCCACACATAAGCATTACACACACTAATCAGACTCACATCAATAGAAGCTTTCGCCATCTCGCTCCGCGTGAGATTTGGGATTCCCAGGTAGGAAGAAAGTGACGAGACACAGAGCTCCAGAAATTGGGTCAGACTGCACGAGGATTTCATAAATTCAGTGATGTCCGCCGTGGGCATGGTGGATGGGAGAGATATATAGCATAGGCTGTCATAAATTTGTGGAAGGAGCAACTCAAGTATACAACAAACAATCGTTTCTATTTTCTTAATTAGGCAGCACGAGAGAGGGTAGAGGAACTTGTCATTCCAGCAAAAAAATATGGAATTGAATCTTAATTGCACCCTTGAAATCTGGTGATGGATACTTGCACGTGAAATATGGGATTAATTTTTTAGAGGAAAGGAGGCATCGAGGTGATAAAGTCGACAACATCCAAATGATTTAAATTCATATCATGGGAAACTCAAGAGCGAACTCTATCTTGCGGAAGATCTACAACGATAATATTGCTAGCCAATTGGAGGTGGAATGCAGACCTATCATGGTTAAGTCTCGTATTCCATTTGAGCCTCTTCCAGATGCTTCCATCCTCATCGTATTGAACGTCATGGACTAGATTAGTATGGAGATATTGAGGATGAGATGAATTACAGCTACATCTTGTCTTGCATGATATTGGGAGGTCTTGTGATCACGAGATATCTACAAGTGGTACGTGAGATGAGAGCCCGCACTGCTCGACAAAGGGTCTCCACAATGGTCTTTCAACAGTGCTAAACAACTCATGTTCTTCATGCATCAAGACGAAACCACAAAATTCACAACGATAGTTGCACTCCAAATTCTTTCATGTACCTGTCTAGGGTTCACAGTCCATTGAGTTCGTAGGAGGGTAAGAAATGGCACAAAACAATCTCCAACTCGTGATGTAGTATATGCTCCTAATAATTGTAGAATCAAGACGTATATGGATGGAGTGCTATAGTACAGAGGATTGATAGATAGTTTACATCACTTCAATGTATTAGTTAAGAGAGATACACTACAACGCACCACCAAAAGAATTTCTTCACACACAGAATGAAGAGATGGAGTTTAGGGTTTGGGATTTGGGGTAACCGAACCATGTGTGGAAGGCTTGACAACATGTATGAGAATATAGCCTGACTTAATCACGTAAAATCTATGCTATGGAGGCATGAGGTTCGTAGGTTGATGGTTTGTGATGGACAATATCAAGGAACCATTCTACCAATCGAAGATCTTGCATGATCATAGAAAGCGTGAGGATGCATATGAATCCACAACTTCACATTTTAATGATTTTATTGTTTTGCAAGTTTGGAGTGGAAAAAGAATTTGATCATGTTTTTAAGTTATTTCATGTTTTATTTTTATTTTTATGTTTTTTTCTTTCTAAATTAAAATTAATGAAAATTTTTAGCTAATGAATGCATTTGTATGTTGTTATCATTCTTGAAATTGCTTTTAAGCATATTTGTTTCTGTTTTTGAGATCTTGTATACTTATTCCAAACAAAAACTTGAAAACAAAAACATGTTTTATTGGTTTATCCTACCTACCCTATTCTAATTGGAAAGAGAAAATTATTAAGGTGTAATCAAATTTCCAGTGTAACTACAAAGTAATAAAAATATTTTCATTTTCAATTCTACAAATGAAAAATTAAAATATACAGGAATGTGTGAAATTAGTTGGTGAAATTTGAATTAATGAAATAAAAACAAAACAAAATTGATCTAACTTGGTATTTGCTTGAAACCATTGTTCGATGAAACTTTCATAATCTTGATTTACATTCTGATTTAGATCACCTGAAATATCTTCTTCATCTTCCTCGATCTCCTTCTTGCATAATTGCTCCTCATCTGATATACACGATTCTTCTTTCTCTTCGGGAGGAGGTTAAGCTTTTAGCAGTTGTCAAGATCTCCTCTTCTTGAGAAGAAGAGATCCTGGATTTTTCTAGGATCTAACTAAGTTGTTCCACTCTTAAGTGTATCATTAAACTCATCTTGTTGGTATTCATGTACTTCCATATAGATCAAATAGAAAAAAACACCAAAACAAATTGAAATCTAAATCTAAAACTATAAAAACTAATGGCAAAAATAAAATCACTCTTTGGAGAAATTCAAATTACACTCCTGCATAAATGAAAATAACACACTTTAGAAACAAAAAGAAACCAACTTAGAAATCAGGTGTTGTGGGTGCAAATTGGTTTCGAATCAGTGCAAGACTAGTACGAAATCAGAAACAAACTGGTACAAAATCAAAACTAGTGCATAATGAAAGCAACCCAAACTTACGCTACAAAAAATTTCAAACGAATGCAAAATAATAAACTAAATGAAAAGCATACTTGCATAAAAACAAACTCGCATAAAATAAATTCTCTTGCAGAAAATGAAAGAACTCTTTTGTAGAAATTAAACACGCTTGCAAATAGGAAACTTATTTACATGCAAAGGGAATAACAAGGATTTGGGGTGACCCACCAAAGTGGATGCATCAGGTTGTTACACTATGAAAATTCCGTAGTGAAGTCATCTTTGCATCTTATCATTTTCCCTCCCCCTTGCTGTGTAATATGAAAGCCACCTATCTATCTCCCAAAACTCTGATCCCCTTTTATCACTCCCTGGCAACAATGCCAAAAATGTTGGTGAAAAGTATTAAATGATTAATAAGCTATCCAAAGATTTAAATTGTCAACTCGAGGAGAGTGTAAACTTGTGAGGTACATGCAAAATATATGCAGGGTCAAAGTAACACTAACTTAATCTAATATTCCATGCGACTGAAATTGAAAACACATGCGATTGAAAGCGACTAACTTAATCTAAGAAAACACATGTGACTAAAATTGAACCTAATTTACGAAAGCAGGAAATTGCATGAAAAGAGATCTAATCTAGGGAAGCACGAAATTGCGTGAAGTAAATGTAACTAAGGAAGCATAAAATTGCATGAAATAAACTAATTCAAAACAATTCATAATAAATAAATCAAAATCAATATGGAGAAATAAGAATCCTTGTATTAAACCATCAATCCATTACAAAATTATCAAATCCATGACTAACTCTCAAAAGACATAAATTATTTCTCTACTTCCACACCACTAAAGACGCCTCCCCTCAAATGAAGAGAGAGCACTCTTATTTATACATGAGTTGCTTTGAAAAGAGGATAAATGTAGATCCACTTTTCTCTCAACCTATTTTCCATAATTACAAAATATTAATCCCTTCAAATCCTCACAAATCCTCTCAGGATATTCCTCTTTGGAATTATCTTAAATAATTATCTCCAAATCTTGAAAAGGTGGAGGAAATATTTGAGAAGCTTTTGAATAATCCTTTTATTGAAAATCTTCAAATATTCATACACATCACAAAGCTCACAAAACTTTGAGATATAAATGAAAACATATTAATTTTCTAATATTTTATCATAAATTCTCTTAAAATACTTGAAAATAAACGAATTGGAAAATAACAAGGTAACCCATATTTATTTATGAAAATGGTATAAGGAATGGTTAATAGAATGATGAATAGGGATGAATGTGAGGGATAGTGAAGGGAAAACATGATGAAAATGTGACATTTGGGCGGCCCAACAAATGCATTTGAGTATTATTTGTCAACTTAGGGGTTGGAAGTCGTTCGAAAGCTCACTAACTCCTCGCTTGATTGTGTGGAGGGTTTCCATAGTTAGGAGTAATCTATTGCGTCTTTTACAAGTAGACTTCACTATAAGTTCTCGCCATTTTATTGATTTATCACTTCGTCATATTGGAAATACTAGCAACATGTATATGCCCATATGGAACACGATATTTGTTACAGGATTCGAGACTATTATGTCAAAAATGAATCCTCCATGCCTTTGATGTCCAGGTTAATACCTAATCCTGTTTCGTTTGGGGGTGATTTTAATTTGTTTTATTCTTTTCTTATATTATACCATTGTAATTGACTTACAAAATTTACGTTTTCGTAGGCCATGGGCATGTGTATTCTTGACCTGAATACTGTTGAATTCCGAGAATATTATGAACTCCCTCATTTAAATGTTGATCTTTAAAATGACTTTTAAATTGTTATTGTACTAACATTTCTTCATTCAAGCGATTATCATCTTTTGGGTTAAATGATATCGATAATGCTGGGATTTGGACTCTTCTTTGTCAACATATAACTAAAATATACACTTACTGCAAAAAGAAACATAGAAACGCCATACACATCCAAACTTAATCTGAAATCAATATTTTTGTGAAATGCAAAGGATGATGATTCAAATACCAGTAATGCAGGAGCACCAAAGGTCATAAAAATTCAATTAAATTGTCGACATATAGTTAAAATATAAACTTACTGCAAAAAGAAACATAAAAGTTGGTGGACTTAGATCCCTCTTAATATTGAACGATGAATGCTCAAGATTCTGCATTTTCCATTTTGAGTTAATTTTCGTTGCATTCGAGTCATGAGTCACAACCAATACAAGTAATATGCATATAAACAATATAATGAGAGCACATGTTATGTAATCAGACATATGTAACATTGTATAGAACAAACTTTGATTTGTTTGTTGTTGTTGTCATTGTAACGACATAATATACCATAGTCATTAATGTTCTTAAGTTGATCAAGGAAATATTTAAAGATCTATACTTATTTTAAAGTGTAGAAACTTCGGTGAATCTTACAAATTCTTAAAATATCAACTATAAAATATTTGACAATAATTTTATACTATTTATAGTAAAACTTAACAATTATTATCGTAAAATAAATGTATACTATATAATTTGAGAAAATCATTTAAAAAAAATTAAAAATTAGTGAATATTTGTTATAAAATAAATATAGAAAATAACCAAAAAAACAAAATTTAACCCCTAAAATTTTCTTTAAAATTAATTAAAAACACAAACTACAAACTTTCACACAAACCTTCATCCATACACACCTTCATAAATTTATATTTACAAAGATTTATACCTCTATTTTGGCCAAATTATGCCTCCCCCGATGCATTTACTATTTTCATTACACCAACATATGACTATTTCAATGCATTTACTATTTTCAATACACCAACAGATGACTATTTCAATGCATTTACTATTTTAAGGAAAGAATAAAAATAGAAGGCAATCGAATTGTTTTAGCGATACTGTAAAAGAGAGTTCAACAAAGTATTAATCCATTGTTGTGCCAAAAGTTAGAAGGAAGAGAATTGAAATATATTTTATGGGAAGAGAAAAAATGATTAAAAAGCATAATTCGTAAATCTATAGAGAACAGATTTCATGTAAGTAATTTAATGTGTGCATGTCAACAATTGTTTTACATATGGTTTAACAAATTCTTTATATTGTTGTTTTTTTATGTGTATATTTATAGTACATTTCAACAAATAAAGAAAAATAAAACTCACTTAATTTTAAGTGTAAACCTTAGATTTGTATTTTTTTCTACAAACATCGACTTTGATATTGCTTTCCCTGCACACCCTAGTTGCAATGGTTTATTTATTTTACCCTTTCACAATGTTATTTGTATTTGGGGCTTATGGTATTTGTTGCTTACAATTTTTGTTGGCATAAATAGTTATTTCGATGTAAATAATGTTGTCAATGTTTTAGGTTCTACTTATTGTTTTTTATTTTTTTATTTCAAATTTGTTTTGATGTAAACAATGTTGTTAATGCTTTGGGTTTACTCATTGTTTTGGGGTTTTTATTTTAAATTTGGTTACTGTTTTGAGGGCTTTTATTCTTACAGAACTACTTGCCCATACAAAACAAAGAAAGAGGAAAAACCACAAGGGAAAAATCCTCCCTTAAACATGGACATGAACAAAACTGTATAAAATATGGTCTTCAATTTGTCTTCACCACATGATAATATATCCCAAGTAGAGACTTGAGAATGCTGAAGTTCCTCTCAGAAAACATCTTGGTGAAGATGTTTGCAACTTGCCCAGATGATGCACAATATTGCAGATCAATGACCCCATCATGCATAAGTCCTATGATGTAGTGCATATGGATATCGATGGGTTTGGTTCTCTGCCTCGGTACTGGATCAATTGAGATTCGAATGGTACTCTAATTGTCAAAATAGACGATTGTATAACTCTTTGACTTGATCCCAAACTCTCCAAGTATTCCCTGCAACCACAAACATTGAGTAGCTGCATTTGGCACAACTACTATGTACTCTGCCTTTGTAGATGAAAGTGCAATTGCACTTTGTTTCTTACTTGACCAGATGATTGGTCCATCTACAAGCTTAAACACATATCAAGAAGTTGACTTTCTATCAGTGTTATCACCTACCCAATCAAAGTCAATAAAACCAACTAACTCTAGGTTAGATTGTGCAACATAGTGAATCCCATGAGTTTTTGTCCCTTGTACAAAGTTTAGGATTCTTTTTGATGCCCTCTAATGGATTTCATGAGGCTGATCAATTTATTTGGAAGACATACTCACTGCATAATATATATCCAGTCAAGTATGAGTCAAATAAAGAAGACAACCAACCAGTTTCCTATACAGGGTATTGTTATCCAATGGAGATGATTGCGCTTCTTCAAGCTTAACTCTTGAAAGGAAGGGAGTCTTGCTAGGCTTGAAATCCTTCATTCTGAACTTCTTCAGCAGATCTGAAGCATACTTGGACTGATGTACCTTGATTCCAAGATTTGATTGAGAAATCTCAAGCCCCAAAAATTGGCTTAACAATCCCAAATCAGTCATAGAGAAGGCATGGTTCATTGCATCCTTCAAGGAGGAAATTTATTTCTTGGAACTTCCTGTGATTAGAAGGTCATCCACATAAAATACAATGATGATTAAGGAACCATGAATCAACTTCAAATATACATTAGGATTAGACTTGCATCTACAATAGTTCAGTAATAGAAAAAATCCATCAATCTTGGCATACTAAGCTCTAGGAGCTTGTTTTAGCCCATATATGATTTCTTCAACCTGCACACAAGAGATGGATTAGTCACAAAACCTCCTGGATGCTGAATATATATTTCTTCTTTCATATCACCATGTAGGAAAGCACTCTTTATATCCATGTGATGTACTTCCCACTTCCTGGAAGCTGCAATGGCCAAAACTAGTCTTATGGAGTCCATCTTTGCAACTAGTGCAAAGGTATTGTTGTAGTTAATGCCTTGGACTTGAGAGAATCCCTTGGCCACTAAAATTTCCTTATAATTCAGAGGATAACCATCAACAACAAATTTAGTTTTGAAAACCTACTTACACTTGACTAGCTTTCTCCCCGGGGGAGAATGACTAGATCCCATGTGTCATTCTTTTGAAGCGAATGAAATTCCTCCTTCATGGTTGTTTTCCATCTTGGGTATTCACATGCATCTTCATATGTCTGTGGGTCAGATTCAATCATTAGAAAACACTTATCAACAAAGAAAAGGGTCCTTGATAGAAAGGGCACTCTCGAATTGAGATCTAGTCCTCCTAGAATCATTAGGATTCCTAGCTAGTTTCCCAACTGTTTGGATGGTATTTGCTGCCCACTTTGGCCTCGTGGGGTTGTTTGGATATGAAATTAAATCATAATTATCAGAAATATCAGATTTAGAAATTTCAATAGTTCCTTCACTTACACCGAAAGATGGAGGAGGTGAGGAGGACTCTCCAATTTCTGCTGCTACCATAGTATCTTCTTCAAACTGAACACTCCTTTCTATAAAGGATTTTTCAGTGCTCATTTTGATCACCTTATAACCTTTGGAATATTTAGAATACCCAACAAAGAGGCACTCTTTTATTTGGGGTTCCAAAGCCCTCCTTTTATCTAATGGAATTCTAGCCCATACTCTTGAGCAAAAAATCCTGAAATGAGACACATTTGGTTTGTGCCCACTCCAAGCTTCAAAAGGAGTAACTCCATCAAGTTGCTTGTGAGACACCCTATTCTGGATGTAGGATGCACAGTTTATAACTTCAACCCAAAACTTTGGTGGAAAATTCTTAGACTCCAACATACAAGTAGCCATCTCCTTAAGACTTCTATTCTTCCTCTCAACCACACCATTCTGCTGAGGTGTGTAGGGAATGGAGTGTTGCATCTGGATACCTGCATCTTCACAATAATTAGTGAACTCAGACTTGAAATATTCACCACCATTCATAACTCCCTTGGGAGTTCAATTTTGCGAGTTCAATTGTTTTGGGAAGACTGCAGAGTTGTCAGGATATTTCTAACTCGTTCTAGCTGGCAGAAGTTTGGGCAAGTTTGACCTCAAAAAGGTTTGGGTGCAAAATATCTAGTATAGGACCTAGGAAATTAATTAAAAAGATTAATTATTTTATCCTAAGTCTTGGGATGGGTTTTGATTATTCCAACACCCCCTATTAATCCTAACTTTGTGTACAATATCATAAAAATATTAGAGATATAGGTCCTAACAACAAGGCTTAGTCAGCCTTTACATACTGTTTGTCCATACAAAACAAAGAAAGAGGAAAACCCACAAGGGGAAAATACTCCATTAAACATGGGCATGAAAAAAACTGTATGAAATATGGTCTTCAATTTGTCTTCACCACATGATTAGTTATCCCAAGCAGTGACTTGAGAATACTGAAGGTCCTCTAAGAAAACATCTTGGTGAAGATGTCTGCAACTTGCTCAGATGATGCACAATATTGTAGATCAATGAGCCCATCATGCACAAATCCTTCGATGTAATGCATATGGATCTCAATGTGTTTGGTTCATTGCCTCAGTACTGTATCTATTGAGATTTGAATGGTATTGTGGTTGTCACAATAGATGACTGTAGAAGTCTCTGACTCAATCCCAAACTCTCCAAGTATTCCCTGCAACCACAAACATTGAGTAGCATCATTCACAACTCCTCTCTACTCTGCCTCTGTAGATGAAAGTGCAATTGCAGTTTGTTTCTTACTTGAACAACCGATTGGGCCATTTGCAAGAATAAACACATATCAATAAGTTGAATTTCTATCAGTTTTATCAACTTCCCAATCAGAGTCAGTAAAACCAACTGACTCTAGGCTAGATTGTGCAACATAGTGAATCCCATGAGTTTTTGTCCCTTGTACAATGTTTAGGATTATTTTTTCTTCCCTTTAATGGATGTCATGCGGCAGATCCATGTATCTGGAAGCCACACTCATTGCATAAGATATATCAGGTCAAGTATGAGTCAAATAAAGAATACATCCAACCAGTTTCCTATACATGGTGTTGTTTTCCAATGGAGATGATTGCGCTTCTTCAAGCTTAAATCTTGAAAGGAAGGGAGTCTTGCTTGGTTTGAAATCCTTCGTTTTGAAATTATTCAGCAGATTTGAAGCATACTTGGATTGATGTACCTTGATTCCAAGATCTGATTGAGAAATATCAAGCCCCAAAAATTGGCTTAACAATCCCAAATCAGTCATAGAGAAGGCATGGTTCATTGCATCCTTTAAGGAGGCAATTTCTTTCTTGGAAATTCCTGTGATCAGAATGTCATCCACATACAATACAATCATGATTAATGAACCATGAATCATATTCAAATAGAAATTATGATAATAATTTCATCTACAATAGTTCAGTGATAGCAAAAAGCCATCATCTTGGCATACCAAGCTCTAGTAGCTTGTTTAAGCCCATACAATGATTTCTTCAACTTGCACACAAGAGATGGATTAGTCACAAAAAATTCTAGATTCTGCATATATATTTCTTCTTTCATATCACCATGTACGAAATCACTCTTTATATCCATGTGATGTACTTCCCACCGCCTGGAAGCTACAATGGCCAAAACTAGTCTTATGGAGTCCATCTTTGCAACTAGTGAAAAGGTTTCATTGTAGTCAATGCCTTGGACTTGAGAGAAGCCCTTGGCCACTAACCTTGCCTTATACTTCAGAGGAGAACCAACAACAACAAATTTAGTTTTGAAAACCCACTTACACTTGACTATCTTTATCCCTGGGGGAAGAATGACTAGATCCCATGTGTCATTCTTTTGGAGAAAATGAAATTCCTACTTCATGGGTTTTTACCATCTTAGGTATTCACATGCATATTAATATGCATGTGTATCATATTCAATCATTATAAACCACTTATCAGTAAATACAATTTCCTTGATAGAAAGGGAACTCTTGAATTGAGATCTAGTCCTCTTAGAATCACTGGGATTCCCAGCTTGCTCCCCAGCTGCTTGGATGGTATTTGCTGCCAATTTTTTCCTTGTGGGGATGTTTGTATATTAAATTAAATCATCATTATCATACATATTAGACTCATAAATTTCATTAGTCCTTCACATACAACCAAATATGGAGGAGGCAAGGAGGACTCTCTGATTTCAACTACTACCATAAGATCTTCTTCGAACTGAACACTCCTTTCAATGAAGCATTTTTTAGTGATCATGTTGATCAACTTGTACCCTTTGGAATCTTCAAAATTCCCAACAAATAGGCACTCTTTTCTTTGTGGTTCCAAATCTCTCTTTTTATCTAATGGAATTCTAGCCCATGCTCTTGAGCCAAAAATCTTGAAATGAGAGACATCTGGTTTGTTCCCACTCCAAGCTTCGAAAGGAGTAACTCCATCAAGATGCTTGTGAAGAACCCTGTTCTGGATGTAGGATGTACAGTTTATAGCTTCAACCCAAAAATTTGATGGCAAAGTATTAGACTCCAACATACAAGTAGCCATCTCCTGAAGACTTCTATTCTTCTTCTCAGCCACACCATTCTGAAGAGGCGTGTAGGGAATAGAGTGCTGCATATGGATACCTGCATCTTCATAATAAGTAATGAACTCATAATTGACATATTCACCACCATTATCAGATCTGAGGGTCTTGATTTTCCTCCCATACTGGTTCTCAACCAAGACCTTGAAAACCTTGAAGTGGTAAAAAACTTCAGACTTGAGTTTAAGTAAGTAAACCCAACAGTACCTGGAAAATTCATCTATGAAGGTTGAGAAATAATTGGCTTGACTCATGGACATATGAGGGAAGGTACCAGCAATGTCACTATGGATGAGCTCAATAGGTTTTGATGTTCACTCATGACCGACTCTCTCATACTTATGCTCTGGATGTTTTCCTAGAATGAAACCTTGAGAGACTCCTTCAGAAAACTTTATCTTTGGTAATCCTGAAACCATATATTTTTCACACAAATCTGAAATGTATTTATAGTTTATATGACCAAACCTTTCCTGCCAAAGTTTGCTTGCTTCATTGGCATGGGTGAGGAGAGAAGAGGGGTTAGAGAAAGGCATGAAGTGCGAGAACTTGTATACTTTAGAACTACTATCCAAAAAACATTTAGCAATGACACTACCATTTGCAATATCAGAGATTTCAACTTCAATGGGAGATAAAACAACCTTCCTAGGAGACCCAGTGTGGGTCATTTGGTAGACTGAAAGAGATTAGTAGCAAGACCTGGGACATACAAAACATTGTTGAAGGAACCCTAGTCAAAATCAATGCTACCTTTACCCTTACTTTCAATTTCTGAGTTATCTCCCGACAAAATATTAGGATCTTTGAATCATTAAGAGATGAGAAGGATTTCTTTGTTGAAACCATGTGCCTAGAAGCTCCAAAATCGATGATAAAGGAAGGATATCTTACAGTGCTTGCAACCAATCCATGTACTCTCTCTTGGTCTTCGAAATGGGATCCTTCTTCCTTCTTTCTTGCACCACCAGGGAGGGAGATGTTGTTCTTCTCCAGGAGTTGAGTCACCATATCAATCCGCTTCTTCATGTAAGAGATCTTAGGATGAAACCCCTTACCAAATTATGTGCACTTGCTACCTTCACCTTTACCCTTAACAAATATAATGAAGTTCCATGATAAAGATGAAGGTCATCCTTAGCTCAAGTTCTTATGTTAGGTAAATCTATCCTTCTCGCTGCAAACAGGTTGATCTAGGATTTTGTTTTGATCTTTCTTTTTTTTAAGAAATGTGGGTTGGGGGGAGGTAGTGGGGTCGGCCCTTTGGGATTTAATCCCCACATCCCTATCCATCCTCAACTTTTTCCAAATGTGAGGGTTTCATAGGCTGAACCACGACCATGGAATCCATGATTGTGGGCCATGGGTAANTTTATTTTTATAATATATTTAATTTAAATTTTTTTGAACTTCAATATCTATATATATATATATATATATATATATATATATTTCAATTTTAAAATTGTGTTGATAAAAATCCTAATATACACCTAGAAAGGTTGGATATAGGCCCTTCTCATCCATAATATCTATAATCTCCATCGACATTTTAAATTCCATCCCTAACTATCTCTTTTTTCAAAGTACCTATCTAATATTCCTTTCAGGGAGGGGTGCCAAAACAGGGTCTTTATCCTCCAATGCTAATATCCATTTATGTAGTATATAAGTTAACCTACTAGATAAGTGTTGATTATGTAATATTGTTATACAACATTTCAAAAATTCACTTACTTGCATTTTCAGCTTGGTCTCCAGATTCTTATTAGTCTACTTCTCGTCATAAAACTTGGTTGTGTTTGCATTGCTTCAATTCCATCATGCATCAATTATTTATATCTTTGTGCATCACATCTTAGTAGAGTTGGTGTGAATTTCTTAATTGTTCTTTTCAATTCTACATTGACATCCACCCTTGTCTTCACGCCTCCTCTTGTGACCACTCACACCTATGCGAGCTATTGTTCTTCTATTCATTATTCAACTATTACTATGTGCACTCCCTTATCCTACCACTTTTTCAACATATATGAACATTCCTCTATTTGATGGTATGTGCTATGGAAATATGCACATAGCACCTAGGGTTGATGGTAGTTCCTTGCAATGTGTCCAACCTCTCCATAGTTAACCAATTCAGATTCCTTGGTCTTGCATAAGCTCCATGTCCTCTTCCTCGGAATCATCTTTGACCATTCCCACCTATATCCTCCATCCCTTGAACTCCATTAGATCCCTCTATCTTCTCCCTCATCAACTGCAACACCTTACAACTATTCATGTCATGTCTAATTTATTTACAAAATTCACATAACGACATGTTAGTTGTCATTTGGTACTTTGCAGCATGGGACAACAAGGTGGCTCGTGTTCCCATTGTCTACAAATATTACACCAGTATGGCTTAGACCCTAAGGGGAATGGATTAGATGCAGCCCCAAGGAATGGGTTTGGAGTAGTAGTATAATTTCTCATCCTTGCACACTCATTCCTATGATGCCATTATGTTTGACATAAAGTGCACCAAATGTTCTCACCTAGGGCGTTACCTTTTTACAAGTACCAAAGTTTGTTTGAAAGTGTATCCAACTACTCTGTATCTATGCCATCCCTATGGAGTCACTACTTATTGGAAAGGATTCCAACCATATCAAAATCTCCAATGTGTCTTGCTTAATCAATGGGTTGCAAATGTGAGGCAACAACCTAGTGATAAACAATTCTCTATGTTAAATGTTGTGTAATTTAAAACTTAACATTCCCAACAATTATTTAAATCTATGGTCAAAATCCCACACTTTCTCCCTCTCTTTGTTTGATCTCTTTAATATCCACAGTACATTGTTGTTTTCATTTAGATTTGTAGAAATATGTGTTCATCTCCTTCCTAATTTTGTCATATGTCCTAGTCTTGTTGGTTGGGGTATATGCCTTGTGTTTCATGTACCAATGTAGTGCACACTCACTAAAGGTTGTTTCTAACTATGTTATCTTTACATTGTCATCCATAATTTTATTTACTACCCAAATAAGTTTGCACTAAAAATAATTTTGCTTCACATCATCTCTTCTAGTCCCATGAATTATCAGAAGTCTTGGAACTGGATTCGTCATGGTTCCTACCATTAAAAAGTAATGCTCTCACTATTGTAGGGTTTCTCCTAGCTAGTGTTTGTAGCCTTTATTGAATTGCAATCCTAACTTTTGATTCTATAAAATTGTCTTATCTAATAGGTTCACACATGGTGATGGTTCAAATATATGATTGTACCAATTGATTTATCTAGGCCCAGGGGCTTCTCCCAATCTCATATGTTACAATAATATCACAAATGCTAGATTACATTCCTCTTCACTAAACTCTCCCTCAATATTACCATCAATAAGACACTTATCATAAGATCACTATCCTCCTCATATGTGTCCTGACTGATTCTAGTTTCCTTTGGTCTTCAACTTTTTCCTCTTCTACCCTATCGTTGTCTTCTTCTATGTAAGATAAAGACACCTCTTCCTACTCTATGTCTTTTCCCAATACATCCTTTACATGCACTCCTTGTGTGGTATTCTCAATAGTATCTTCTTCTTGTACTTCTCACCTAGAATTATTATTCACTTGGATAATAACCCCCCCCCCCCCCCCTCGTTGTTTTCCTCCCTTTTTTTGGTGTTTTTGAATTGGACATTCCACATTGGATCACACAGTACATCCATTTATCTATGCTTGTCCAATATGGATTTTCTTTGATCCTCCGGTTCCCGTTTTTTATTTTTCCCTATATCATCTCTCTTCTCCCCTCCCACTCACAAATGGTTTATAATGCCATGTTTTCAAGTTGTGCTTGCAACAATCATTTTTCTACAAACAACATTGTGATCTGCAAGGGAATTTCCTTCAATAAACTTCCTCTAGGTCATTCTAAATTATCTCTCTGTTATGCTAAAATAATGGCTATACTCTACTACAAATTTTACGACATACCCTTCTTTTATTATGGCAAACCAAACATTATTTCTTGTTCCCATTTGTTTTTTAATGTTTTAAATCTCTTAATGATTGCTTGATCCCATACTATTAGTTCTTGAGATATTCTCAGTACATTAAATTATTATTTGTTTTTTATCAACTTATATAATAAACATAAAATCCAACAAAAAATATTTCATGTTTATCAAAACAAAAGTACTTGTATTTCCATGTTTTTGGGTCAACTTGCATTAGATTCTCGATCTACTTTTGTGTGAACTTAGTTTCTTTCCTTGTCAACCAATCTTGGATCTCCCTCCTTGACAATTTCCATGACATACCCATATTGTCGTTGGTGCATAGCACAAAACAAAATGATTAAACAAGTAGTGCATAGCACGAAAAACTACTCATGGAGTCACATACTTCGCATGAACTCAAAGTACTGCATACACATCCAAAACTATAAAATAAGGTACAAACAATAATCAAAATATAAATAAAATATGAACTTGCTACAAACAATAGAGGAGAACTTGATGAAATTTGAACAATATTGAATGAGTTGGAATGTGAATAATCAACCATTTGATGGTATAACTTTTTCTACGTTCATTTTATCCAAAACAACAATCAATACGTGTCTACATTGTCAAAAGAAAGTTTTAGAAGTATATAAGAATCTAACTTTAAATAGAATTTTGAAACAAGTTTTTAACACTATGGTGTGAGTTTAAGCAACATTTGTATCCTATGGAATATTGCAACCTATGTCTTGTATCCTCAAAAGAAAGTTTGGATATATGTAAAATTCAACTTCAAATAGACATTTTGAGAACTTTTTTTTATTGTAACTGGCATATTTATTACATATTACCTCACCAATGGATACATAAACATAAACTACACTAGTGCACTAAACTATGATAAGCACCGAAAACACCTATTTCATTAAATCAAAACTCATTCAATTCCAGATTCAATTGCAAAAAAAGACATGTTTTCCAAAGCCCAAAATTAGGTTTTCTAAAGTCGAGGATCCTTTGAATAAAAAATTGCCCTTTTGGAATTGAAAATTGCAATTTAGAAGGACTATTTTTGGGCTTTAGAAATGCTACTTTGGGAACTTTTATTCTAGATTCTAGTAAATTAGTCCAGTTATAATGAAATGGGGTTTTGTACATAAAATTCTGCAATATCTTTAACAAAAAAAAGATATACACAAAATTTTAATAATGGATATTTGCGTCATATTTTGCAATTTAATATTGATCTGCTGCATTTTTACAAATATAGCATACCGATGCGATTTACTATTGTAGGTACACCAATATTTGAAAAAAAAAACAACTTATGCATTTTTAATCAATGAATTGAAATATCCAGTGAAAAAATGAGGGGTGGTTCCATTTTTTTAAAAGTGGGTTTATAATAGAAACTCTAATTAACATTTCATTATTTCTCTGAGAGTTTGTAGGGATACTTGTGCAAGAGATATTTACCAAATAAGACTGTGGAGTGGCCATGATTCAAATTTCAAGGGGCATATGGTCCAAATTCGGATGTGTAAGACATAAAAGCATTAAATGGAGAGACCACCCTCTCCCATTCATCATAAAAGCATTAAATGGAGAGGCCACCCTCTCCCATCCATGGTATTTGACAACTCGTGGTTTTATTCCATGGTATGGCTTCAAGGCACATTGTACCTCTCTCGTCCATGGTATTTCACAACCCATGGTATTTCCCCAAGGAACATTGTAAGAATGTTATAAAAATGCTCTATGCCTTCTCAATAAAGAATTCAAGAATTTTTGGCATTCTACATTTATCTTACTCTATTGAGTTATTGGGTTATTGGTTTCGAGTGTTTTTCTTAATATGGTTTGAGAGGTGAGGCCCAAGGAACCCTCTTTGAGCCTCACCCCTCCATGTGACATATTTACTTTATGTTTCTATGTCTAGGTTATTCATAGCCCAGATCTTGTTGTCATGTATTTCTCACAGTTGGTCCATTATGTTATCTCTTCTCCTCCTCTCTCGGCATCCAAGCCTTCCGGATATCATCCCCTAAGATCCGGATCAATGGTATCAGAGAAGGTATGCTCTCCATGGGAATGAGGGTTTGAGCATAGTTCAAGTTCAAATATATGCAGGAATTTCCAGCCTCCTTTTGGCACACTGGGAGTCCATTTGTTGGGTCATACACTGTAAACATCATAGTTGGTCCTCATGCACTACAGGCTATCTAAATTGCATCAGGAAGTTCCATGATCTCTACAACATCCCATGTTGATCTACAAACCCTTGGCATCCTTTGTGGCTCTCTACACTCTTAGATCAAGCATTATTTCATCCTCATATGGCCATGGAACGGATTAAAATACTTTTTCCATTGCATATTGGAGCTTGGGCGAACTCAGTCCTCTTTCTCAAACTATCTGTTGTTGTATGGCTACTATAGAAGGTCGATGATAGACGGATTGAATTTCAACATGTATCTACAAACTTCAAACAAACGTTGCAACTTGCACAAAGAGTTTAAGAGCATCTTCCATATCTCAATTGAAATATATTTCCGTCATCTAAAATGGGTATTTTTTGGTTTCTCATTTACCTTCCTTGTTTGTGAGATAACACATGTCTGTACACAATGTGACCTCATGTACAACAACTTCAAACAAGTACCAAAGACTCCAAAAAAATTATTATAGCCTCTTCCATATTTCATTGGAAAGATATTTTCGTCATCTAAAATGGGTATTTTTCGGTTTTTCATTTACTTTCTTGCTTTGTGAGATATGCTTGTTTGAAGCAACATATGTCTGTACATAGTGCGACCTCATGTGCAACAAATTTAATTAAGTACCACAGACTCCAAAAAACATATCAGAGGCTCTACCATACCTCATTGAAAATATATTGTTGTAATCTAAAATGGGTATTTCGTGGTTTTTCATTTGGATTTCTAGTTTGAGAGATATCATCGATTGAAGAAACATATGTCTGCAAAAACAATGCACGTGTGTCCCCTGATCTTCAGCAAACATTTTCTCATTCCTTCGACCACCACAGAGAAAGCATGTTATATGGATGGAAATGTCTATTCAATATCTCAAATTGGTCTTCAATGGAATTCAATTTCATCGCCTGCATCAGAAGCTATGAATGGATTTGCAGCAAGACATCAACTACACCAAATACCATTTTGGACTTTTATTAAATCCTATTGTAATCATGGTTATGGGTTAACCACACAAAACCCATGGTTATGGGTCAACCACATAAAACCCACGGTTATGTATTGTAATCATGGTTAGGGGTCAACCACACAAAACCCATGGTTATGGGTCAACCACACAAAACCCACACTAATGGGTCAACCACACAAAACCCATGGTTATGGGTCAACCACACAAAACCCACACTAATGGGTCAACCACACAAAACCCATGGTTATGGTTTAACCTCACAAAACCCTTATATTCATTGGTAATTGGAACATTGTAATCATGGGTCTCTTTTTAGCATGAAATGATGGGGACCATCATTTTCTAAGGGGGGAAGAATGATCCGAATTTCAGGGGGAATAAGGTCTAAATTCGGATGTGTAAGACATAAAATCATTAAATGGAGAGGTCACCCTCTCCCATTTATTATAAAAGCATTAAATGGATAGGCCACCCTTTCTCATCCATGGTATTTGGCAACCCGTGGTTTATTCCATGGCATGGCTTCAATGCACATTGTACCTCTCTCATCCATGGTATTTCACAACCCATAGTTTTGACCCATGGTATTACCCCAAGGAACATTGTAATAATGTTATAAAAATGCTCTATGCCTTCTCAATAAAGCATTCAAGGATTTTTTCATCCTACATTTATCTTACTCTATTGAGTTATTGGGTTATTGGTTCTGAGTGCTTTTCTTAGTATGGTTTGAGAGATGAGGCTCAAAGAACCCTCTTTGAGCCTCACCCCTCCATGTGACATATTTACTTTATGTTTCTCTGTCTAGGCTATTCATAGCCCATATCTTGTTGTCATGTATTTCTCACAGCTGGTCCATTGTGTTATCTCTTCTGCTCCTCTCTCAGCATCCAAGAATTATGAGTCTTAGCCCCCAAGATCCTGATCAGACCATAGGTTTTTGAAGAGCCAAATTTGCAAGGGATTGCATGTCTCATAAAACTATGCAAAGGAGAAATTCCATGTATGTAACTTCTTGCTATTCATCTCAATTTCCCTTAATTGCTTTAAAAAATTCATTAATTTTTTTATATTTCTATTAATATTTAAAGTAAATTCTACATAAAATAAAAAGTTTTTATAGTTACTTTCAACGTTGAAAACCCTAACTTTCTTGTTTCTTACATTATGTTTTATGTGGCAACAAACTTCCTAACTTTCTTGTTTCTTACATTATGTTTTATGTGGCAACAAACTTTAGGATTATAATTTTACTCTCTATCATTTCACAATGAAATTATTATTTTAAGATATTGAATATTTAAAAGATTTGTGTATCTATACATGGGATGTTGGCATCCATGGGAACGTGACTAGTTATTGCATTGAATCCCAAAACTTGTCCCTGTTAGTTTTTGGAAAAAAATGTTTTTATGGTAATTAATGTTTACTATAAAATAGGGCACGCACGCCATTTTAGATGCAATTCATTTAAAAAGAAAATTTACTTATGGATGGATGTGCATTCATGTGTATGATGCACTAGTGCTTGTACCTATATAGCATGCATTGATCAAACCAAAAACAATTTGAGCTTGAAATCATTTACTTTATTTGTAAATGATGCAGGGAATTTATTAATAGAATATGCTTGTTAGAATTTCAAGGAAAAAACTTAATGAGCGTGTATCTCAAAAAGAGAATAAGGGAATTTTTTTGAAATTTTAGTATAAAATTAATATATTTAAATTATTTGTAAATTTAAATGATGTATATTAGTTATTATGTGTTATATATGGCAAAAACTTGAAGAAACTTAATCAAATTATTTGCAATACAAGTGCAAAAGTGTGTAAAACTTTGATGGAAACGTTGCAAAGAAATGAATTAGGTGAATCATAAGGTAATCAACATGAAGTTTATGTTCGAATTTCAATAATATTGTATCTATTAAGAATAGTCACTGACATGTTTGAAACATTGCATTTAACATTCGTTGAATATTGTGCGATGATCAACGATGAGGGAAGGGAATGCCATGTTGAGAAGATAAAAATTATGAAAGATATAAACAATGGTGAATTGGTCCTTGGTTCATCTAAAGTGATGCTATGAATTAGTGAAGAGGGGGCGGGGGGTCGAGTTTATAAAACTTTTAATAATATAGTGGAAAGAACATATAGGTGTAGTTTCATGTACTTACAATATAAAATCAATCCAATCACTTAAAGAATAAGATTTTATATAAACTACAACAGGTGTTTCCAGAGTAATGGCCAATGATGCATGTTAGAATTGCAATAAAAAAACTATAAACGAACAAAAAATACTCATTTAAAAAATATTATTTGATTTTATATCAATATAAAAAAAATGAAACTTCTCATTTTTTTGGAAGATTATAAGAAATTCAAAGGACAAATGAGGCGATATCTTAAACATGTTGGTAGGTATATCCAAAAAAATGTACAATTTGAAAGGAGCAGTCAAAGAAATGCACATAATTATATTGTACGAATTCATCTCAACAAAGTTCATCAAATGTCCCCACAATGGGTTCCTACCACTAGCAAAGAGGGACATGTGAGAGATTAGGGAAACACAAATATCGAGGATACAGGGGGTGGTTTAAGTGGGTTTATGCCATGCAACAAAAGCTAATAATGAGATGGGAGGTGGGAGAGAGTACTTGGGAGATCATGCAGAGAATTAGAGATCTGTAGGGAGGGAACCATAGTATCTGGAATTATATGGGTTTTGCATACAAGGAGGTTGTGGCCATTATGGAACCTTACATTTATGAGAGCTTGGAAAGGTGGTGTTTCTTGTGTTTATCAACGAAGCTACGGGAACCTATGTTCATCATCTAATTGAAGTATCTAAGGAGGGGCACATGTTGAACTAATCTAAGCATGCATTTTTCATTCCTTCTCCACTCTATTAGGTCCTTGGCTCTAGTAACAAAGAGTGGAACCCTGGGATCAAATTGTGGGGGATAAAGTGAGATGAGGAGGGTCATGGAAAAGAAACAAAAGACGATTGTAGAGTCAAACTTGAGCAACATTTCTATAAAGTATCTAGCACTAACCAAGGAAATGCAGTGAGCAATGGAAGGTACACAATTTTATGAGAAACACGCCCCTCCTGCAGTACAATAAGAGATAGAATCAACAAAGAGGGCAATTCAAGCTCAACATGATGACCTTCATCCTAATAGAGAATATGAGGCATAGGTTGAATGGATTGTAGACCCTAGAGATTTCAAATCCCATACAATGCTCTACCACATGGACCTGCACCTGTATTGGACTATGAAAACACTATTGGGAATGACGATGGTGGATAGAGATATAATTGCTTCTGAAATAAATGGGGACTTAGACTATTGCTTCTGAAATAATATGGATGAGGGTTGAATTCAAGTTCATGGATGCCAAGCTGGACATTGTGGTGAGGAACTTGGGATTTGAGATAGAGATCAAGTACCCTCCTAAGGGAGACACTCCCCAATCACCCCAAATCATTGAAGACTCAGATGAATACCACCCAGAGGTTCCTCACAACTAACTTCCTAGTTTTTCTTTATGTTTTTTATTGTTAACATGATATTTCAATCTATCATTCTAGCAAATTGTAGGAACACAGATAATATTAGTTCTGGAAATTTTGTTTTTTCTACTTAGGAACATGTTTCTAGTCATCCTTTTATTTCAATGTTTAAAAAAAGAGGGATATGGACCTTCTATTAAGATCTAGGTTAAACATATATTTTTTTGAAAAGGCTAGGGCTTGGCTTGTTTTCCACTCTATGGAAGGCCAACCTAAGCATGCTAGTGTATTTTGTGTATATTTTAAGTAATAGATAAATAGGTCTTCTTACTTTAAAAAAAACATGCATCAAACATATGTAATCATTGGTTTTTTCTTTTATGTACATTTTGTTTGTTTGTTAGAATCTCTATGACTTGTGGGAGTATCCTTTAGTCCATGAAACCATGACCCAGGGGTATCTAAGTCGTCAAAGTCTCTCGTGGATTGCACCTAGCTTGGGCCACACCAACACTCAACTGGTTGGATTTTGGGTATCTCCTCCCAACTAGATCACCCCTAATGGGAATTGAACCCGAGTCACCCAGCTGACGAGACCCACACCTTAATCGAACGAGCTATCAGGAATTGAAATTTATCTACATTTAATTAATTATTGCATGAAGTATTAGTTTTCTTTTGTTTGTTGTTAAAAGAAAAGAAAAATGGAACCCATTTAGCACATAAAACATAACAACAACAAAGAAAATGGTTGATCACAAAGTTTGTGAGTATAACTTGTGTTTCATTTACTTAAGATTTCATATTTGTTATTTAAAAAAAAAAAAAAAAATTTGCGTTCACCCTTGGATGTCTCTTCCAATATGTGCTAACATACAAATAAGAGCAACCTTAAGAATTGATTAACATTAGGTGAACTATGGGTTGTGATTGTATGCAGTTGCAATATCAAAAGTTAATTGTGCAATTTGTAAGTAGCATTATGTTGTATTACTTCCCCCATTTTATAATTAATGGAAGAAAAAAAATAATGCATCCAATTTATAGTGCATATGTGTGCCAATTAATATGGAACTAGAACCTATTTTCATTCCTTACTTTGGTCATGTAGTTCAGTTGGGATTATTTCCAACTAATGTAAGACTAAATTCTATTTTCACTCTTTCAGTCCAAGTAGTTGTGAAGTTTGTTGTACTAGTCTTTTCTTTAAAATGAAACACATTAGTGTGTTGTAAAGAGGAGAAGAACGAGGGAAACAAAGTTGGAACTGGAGATTAAAGATCATGTATTGAAGACAATCTTAATAATAATAAAATTTCTTCTAATTTGCGTTTTCATTATTATTTATCTTTTAGTTTAATGCACCTTATTTCAATGTAATTGATGAGTTAAGGAGGTCATGAGATCTCCTTCATATGCATCAATGCCCCTCTTTTCAACTACATATCTAGGTTTAATAGACAAAGAAGCGGAGGAATGGAATTCCTTCATTGCAAAGCTTAGAAAAAGCAAGGTGAGGATCAAAGATGTTGAAGATGAATTGATTTGGTCAAAAAATTCAACTAGAGAAACATTTACTTTGAAGGTTGGATACATAGTTCTTAGTGAAATTGATAGATTGCTTGAGCCTCTCTAGTTGTGGAAAAATGTATGTGAATATTCTATCGTAGTGTGGAAGGAGTTAGAAGATCTTATTATTGCTAGTCTTGTTTGGAATTGAGCCACTATTGAATGCATAAGATATTGGGTAGACAATCCATCATTCAAAAATATCAAATCACTTGCTCTAATCATGGCTTGTTAGAAATGCAAGCCTATTTGACAATCACCATATACTTCCTTTCCAATGTGTTGTTCAAAGTAATTTCATCCTAGATAGTTTCCCTCATATCCAAAAAGAAAAATCTATAAGGCAAGCTGTGGTCAACCAAATACACATGTCAAAAGCACAAGCATGTTTTCATGGGGCCTATCAAGGAAAACTCTCTACATGTGGAGCTAGAAGTATAATTCATTTGTATGATTCACATAGTAAAACAATTAATGTTGGTCTTAAAAGGGGTTCAATTTTTTTGTTGAACTAAAGACTCTTAGATTGTTGATCCTCTTTGCAAAATAAGGGATCATCAAAATTCAATGGTGGTTCTATAGCAACCATAAATTATATGAGGGGCGTCAACAATATGCAAAATGATATTTTAAGGCATGTTTTTGAACATATACAAATGTTCAAAACCAACTATAATTGTATTTATTTTCATCACATTTATAGAAAGGGAATGAAGAGGCAAATGGCCTCTATAGGGTAGGCCTGCAGGTTGATCCAGGTTCATATCCATGAACACAAGGATGCTTCCATTCAATTTTTTTTTCTTTGTTCAGAGATCTTCATGACTTTAAATTCTTTTTTGTCATAATATTTTATATTGCCTGAGAGCCCTATGAGGTCTTATTTGTAGGATTTTCTTTAGCGATGTATAGGACATAAATTTATTTTCATCACTTGTAAAGAGAAGGCAATGAATGGGAAGGTGACCTCTCTAATGAAATTTTGCAATTAAATCCAGGTTCATAACATATGAATGCAAGGAAGATAATATTTTTTAATGTTTTCTATTTATTTTCTATTTATTTATTTTAAGGGGATTTTTCATGACTCTAAACTTCTTGTCATTCTTGTTATACTATTTTATGTTGCTTAAGAGCCCTAGGAAGGGATCTATTGTAGCGTTTTTAAGTTTTTTTCAACAATGTAATAATAATAATAATAATATATTTTTAAGGTCACCGCCAAGCAAGACACCAATTGGTGTATGAGACCCCCTTGTTTGTGGGACAAGGGACCCTCCTCTGGGCAGCGATTTAACTGCTAAAGTTTACAAAAGTGTACATACCCTACCCCCTTTGGATTTGAACGTGTAACCTCCTTGAAAGAAACACATGCCCTAAACCATTAGGCCCACTCACATGTATAAACATCATATAAGCTATTAATAGGTTTGCTTTTGAATCTATAATTAAAAAGTTTATGGAATTGTTTTGAATTGATAGAACCATATTTTCACTAAAGTGGGGTGTATTCATACCTCCTTATTTTGATGTTTTCAAAAATGTTTTGAATTCATCTAGGGCATGAAATTTTATATGGCATGCAATTTTATTTTTTATTGAATAGAATTACATCTATTTTTTTAAAGAAACAAATGTTTAGAGGGATTAATCTTAAAGTGCAAATACTTAAGATTTACACTTTTAGATATTATATCTCTCATAGATTCAGAATTAACAAGGATTTACACTATTTTCTAATTAACGTCCCACCTTCACACGCTCTAAGAAACTGAGCTATTCCAGCACATGCAAGTTTTGAATTTTATCAGAATTCAAATACCGTTTAAGCTTTTTGAGTTTTGAGGTTGTTCAGAATTGGATTGAACCGTTCAATCTCTTATAATCATTGAACTAAATGTTAACAGTTCGACTAAACAAATTGTTTTAACTGGATCCTTCCTTTTCATTTTTAAAAAGAATATTTATAAATTAAAACAGTTTGACTAAACAATTCCGTAGCCGGGATTTGAACCCGGGTCGCCTGGGTGAAAACCATGTATCTTAACCCAACTAGACGACAACGGATATGTAATATAAATTTATTAAAAGATAATTAGTAAGTACATGTATCAGGCACTAAGTAAATTTCGCTTAAAATAGTTACTATCAAACAACTCCTAAATAAGTACCAGCTAATGTGTCATATGCTATGGTAAGTATCCATAGAATATTGGTTGTCATAAATAGCAATATTGAGATTCCTATAATGTCAATTTAATTGTATATATGTCTAATTTTTTTTTAAGAAGAAAAAATTGTAATTTGTTATTTATTGTGAAATCAAAGTTATAAATGACTAGTTGTTATAATCTTATTAGACTTAGACTATTATAGACAGTTTTTCATGACCATCAAGTTGTGTGACATTCAACAACTATCATAAATCCTTATACATAAAAAAAACCCACAACATGCCTACAACATATATAAGGCCCAACAAAGGAAAAAATATACAAGCCATCAAAATGACCAATATATCAAATAAAGCCCTAAAAGACCAAGACATACCCTGGATCCACCAACTGAGAGGAAATGAATTTCTCAAAATACAGTCACCCATCCTTATGACCAATAGTTTCCTTTGAGAGCATATCAACTTGCATATTCAACTCCCTGTAAACATAGACATAGACAAAAGAGACCACAACGAAATCTATGATTAAATGTCGAAGCTTTTTCAACCATTGATCCAAGTGTAAACACTACATCTCCACAAGTACATTAACTCAATCAATGGCAAGCTTTGAGTCACCAAAAAATATGCCTCTGGACACCCCTCTTCGTTGAGCAAACCATAATAGACCCCAACAAGCCAAGAATTATGCCCTAGAATTAGTTCCTACACCCACTGCGAATCTGAGACGCAACTGATGATCATTCTTAATATTCAAGATCATCCTCACCCCACAGATGCCATCCTTAGCTGCCCCATCAAAAAAAGCCAACAGGGATGTCACCAATAAGATCGAGAAGATGGATTAATCTATTCCTTGTCGGTCGCTTTTGATCCGAGAAGGTAGCAATATCCTGAAGAACATGAATACTAACAAGAGTTGCTGAAGGATTAACATTCTAAAAAACATAACGATACCGATGAAATGGAGTTGCGAGATAAGAGAATTGGATAGTTTAAAAGAGTTAGCGATACCGATGAAACGGTCAATACCAACGAAGATTTGAATTCCATTGCCGACACACCAGCTGAGCGAATTACCCAAAATGGGAAATACTTGGATAATTCCTTGCCAAACTATGGACGACTTGGAATTATTGAGCTTAGTTTGTCTTATCCATTAGGTTAACGACATACCTTTCAGATATTTATATCGCATAGTATCGCCCCACGGTGCTACAAACACCGCCAGAGACTCTTCGATCGCAAAGCTTTACTGAACAAATCCAATCTCTTGATGCCCCAAACTCCGTAGTACTTGGGAAGAGCCAAGATCTCCTACGACGCTAAGTGAAACTTTGATCTTTGCAAGCCACCTGACCACAAAAACTAATAATTTTTTTGTCTTATGCTATTTAGCATTGATGTAGGAACCACAAATAGCGAAAGCCAATACACAGTTATGTATGACATAGTTCACCAATACAAGTCTGCCCCCTAGTGACAACCAATGAAATGACCAATGCTTGATCCTTCTGTCCAATTTCTGAAGTAACAAATTCCAGTCTTCAACCCTCTAACAGTTCGGCTTCAAGTGATAACCAAGATACTTAAAACCCTGGTCCAACCCCACAATTGAGAAGGGAAAAAATCCTTCAAATATGCATGCATGTCCCTGCATCCGAATTGTTATGCAGAAAAATCGACTTCTCCTCACTAATTATCATCCATGTTGCTTTACAAAAAACATCAATAATGTTGTGATAGTGTTGCTACTCCTCAATCTTTCCCAATCCGAGCAAGAGTACATCATCAACAAATAGAAGACGTGTAATTGACAAAGAGCAAGATATATTAATACCTTTGATTTTTCGCTCCACCTTAGCATGACTTATGAGTCTACTCAAACCCTCAATAACCAAGATAGATAACAAGGGTGGTAGGGGACAACCTTGTCTAAGCCCTCGAATACTACGAAAGAAGGAGGTAGGAGATCCATTAACAAGAATGGCGAAGGAAATCGAACTAATGCACGCTATGATCTAATTTACATCCTCCAATGGAAGGCCAATCTGTATCAACACAAATCTCACAAGGACCAATCAACATTGTCATAAGCTTTGACTAAGTCCATTTTCAGAATGAAATCTTGTTGATTACTAGTCTTCATCGTGTGAAGACATTCCTGCGTTATACCCACAACATCCAGTATTTGCTTGCTGGATAAAAAACTAAATTGCTCTGGGGACAAAACCTTCTCCAGAATTGTTTTCAATCTATTAGATATGATCTTCGTGATGATCTTATACACCAGGTTACACTAATACATATGAGCAAATTTGCGACGGTTTTTTGTTGTTATTTCCATGTTTTGTCGTCTCACTTGTGACGATAATGGTTTTGATGTTTCGTGGCACTTATTTCGTCGATATAACGACGAAATTTATAGGCCGTCTATATACTGACAAAATATGGCCGCCACGTGTCTTCTATACGGTGGCCTTGAAATCGATTTTTTTTAATTTATTTTCTACTTTTCGTCACTCTATCGACAAAATGTTCGTCCCTATAACGACGAAAATATGGCCAAAAACTGCTAGACAAAATTTTGTTTCCACGCAAAACCGTGGAACTGTTTTGACGAATGATTGTCTCTTTATCAACAAATTCTGGAATTTGAACAGAAATTTTTTCCACGAAAAACCGTGGAAAGCCACCCAAGGTTTCAACGGTTTTGCAATACCCGCAACGAACCTTCATTGATATTGAGACAAAACCTGGAGGTTTCAAAACAAATTTAAAAACCGTGGAAAGGCACCTTCCTTTCCACGGTTTTGGATCTTCAATAAGTGCCTGTGATTGATGTGCAGTATCATGGAGTTTTTGTGTCTATGGACAAGTGAATCCATAGATACACTTCAAGAATCAACAATCAATAAATCAATACCTTGGATAACTTATACCATTCAATTATTTCTAGTGGCATGATTATATGCCTAGAGTAAATTTTGTAAGCACTTATTCAGAACATAACATCTATTAATTGTATATTGGTTTGATGTACACATTTCCATGTTGGTTTCTAATTACTTGCAATATTTCCATACTTATTCATCACAGCCAAATAGGGTCCTTAATTACAGAATGGTCTTATTCACACCCTCTGTGCATAAGAAAATTGTATGGTTTCATCTGGGTCCAATGTGCATCCTATGAACTTCCAAAGTTTTAATCAGGAAGACAGAAAGGTGATAGAAAAGAACAACGACAAAAGGTGATATAAAAGAACAACGACAAAGTTTCTGTCGTTGTTCTTTTCTATCACCTTTCTGTCTGCCTGATAAAAACTTTGGAAGTTCATAGGATGCACATTGGACCCAGATGAAACCATACAATTTTCATATGCACAGAGGGTGTGAATAAGACCATTCTATAAGGACCCTATTTGGCTGTGATGAATAAGTATGGAAATATTGCAAGTAATTAGAAACCGGCATGGAAATGTGTACATTAGACCAATATACAATTAATAGATGATATGTTCTGAATAAGTGCTTAAAAAATTTACTCTAGGCATATAATCATGCCACTAGAAATAATTGAATGGGATAAGTTATCCAAGGTATTGATTTATCGACTGTTGATTCTTGAAGTGTATCTGTGGATTCACTTGTCAAACCAAGCATAAAATAACAGAAACTGAAAATTACAATAAGTCGCTCTACAACCATTCAAGTGAGCTATATCATAGATGTTGCAGGTATTACAATGTTATCTGTAATGGAAAGTGTTAAAACCATATCTATCTTGTAAAGGCAATAGGTTCTAGGCTCTAGCTTCTATTAAGATGCATTATTTGCAATTACAAGATTTAGTTCCAGAAGAAAATGTTAAATGGATTGATACGATCAATGGACTAGTTGATGCTACAAGGAATTTTAGTAGTGAAGAATCAGGGTTTGAGAATTTGTTAGTGTATATGTGAAAATATCCTCAAATTTGAGATCTGAATCAATAACTTAAATGCTGCTACAAACTTGCAAATAATATGTCTTTTCCAACCAGCAACCAAGATTTGTGACAGCAGAATGTTTTAAACTTTAGTTAGATTTGAAATAAGGTACACATGAGGCTAAAACTAGGGAAGATCTAGGAATTTCACTTATTAATCTGAATTTTTCAACCCTGCAAATCAACTTTTTAATTATGTTTTAGACTAGATTTAATTAGCGCTACAGAGCAGATTTCTAGAAGGTAATTCCCAACCACAAACTGGGGAAAACCTACCATGTGATTTGATGTTTTAGGGATGAGTTTAATATATGTAAATGACATAAATTTTCAGATCTTATAAAATAGAGAATGAAAGATGAATTAAGATTTAAAATGGCATAAAAGTTGTGATTAGTTCCTAACAAATCCAAGTTAGGTAGTGTTGCTCCCGCAACTTTTTCTCCCCGATTTTATGTTTACTTAAACTCTGGGGCCCTCCTCATCATTTTTTTCGCTTGGTTTGATCGTTAAATGCTTGAACCCCTCAGGCATATCTTCTTTTCGTTTTACCCTGAAGTTGGATGCCCGCTAATTGGTGTGCCATGTTTTTTTTTTTTTGAGTCGTGTTTGTCTGGTTTACTACCCATAGAACAGTAAAATCTTGCCTTAACGAAGAAAAAACGACTTTGGCTGCAATTGATCCTTAACGCGGTTTGAATCCTTGAGTTTTTCTATGAATCGGGCCTCTTTTGTTATTAGATCGGAAGCAGCCAAGTTCCAGCTCATCCGCCGTTGCGGCTCCTAGATCATTTGTCTGCCCGAATTCTAATTTACCCGACGCCCGATTAGTTTTGTTTAAATCGCTTGCTCCTAAGCTTCTACTCGCCTGCCGTTGCGGCCGGGACTAGAGAGGCAGCTTCCGATTCAAGTATCATCCGACGTCCGACTAAGCCTTTCCCGCCTGTGTCGCTTGTCTCCATCCTTTGCCTTATCTGCCATTGCGGCTGGGGAGATCCTCTTAGCCCCCAATTGGAGTTTCTTCCGACGCCCGAGCCAAGTTTTTCTTCTGCACTCGTCGCCTGTCTTCGACCCTTGCCCTATCCGCCGTTGCGGGTGGAAGAACCATCTAGCCTCCGATATACTCCTCCCCGACGTCCGATTACCCTTTTTCACCCGTGTTTTCGCTCACCCAGTTCCTATGCTCCTCCGCAGTTGCGGCTCCTGAGTTCTCGTCCCATCTAATGCAGAAGTTGGTCGACCGCCGATTATAGTTTTACCCACCCAAATCTTAGTCGGTACCTTGTCCGAATGAACCCGGCTGGTCCCTTGTGGATTTACAATGCTGGGCAGAAAATTTTAATGTTTAAAAAAAACTCCAGTTTGCAGCGAATAACGCGTTGTAATTGCTTGCAGAAAGAATTCGATACTGCTGAGGCGACCCTGGGCTAAGGCTTAGCTTGGTCGGACCGGAACCGGCATGATCGCAAAGAAGACGAAGCGGAGAAAAGGACAAAGCAAGCAAGTGAAGGAGGAATGAACAAGGAAAACCCATCCGTTATCTACCAGAAGATAAACGCTCACAGAAAATGATTAACAAAACGTCCAAAGAAGAAGTTGAACCGTTGAAGATGTTGAAAAGTCACACGCTGGGGTGGCAGCCCAAGGGGCAGTAGTTGTAGTTTAAATATTTGGAAATAGGACTGAGAAAGGGCTTTTTCCCCTGGAAAAATTTGTACATGTTTGCTTGTAAGAGGAACTATTTCGTTTTGCAAAGGAAACTGCAATTTTGTCTATCGGAGAAGGTGTAAAGTGGAATGTATCAATGCAACTCAATGAATAATGTTGAAGAGGAACTATTTTGTTTTCAGCTATGTTTCATTTACTGTAAGAGTATTTAATGTTCTGAACCTATGTTCTGGTTAAATGTTCTTCAGTATGTTTCTGGGATATGTTTTCACTGTGAGCAATAAATGTTGTTATAAAATGATCGGCTATTTGGTTATTTAAATATCTGTAAGCGTTCATGTACTTTAGGAGAAATATCAGCTATCTGTGTTTCTTTTTAATGTATGTGAAAATGTATTGCTCATTCAAAATGATAATATTTCTCCCTAGGGATAGTTTAGATAGTTAGTTTATTTCTTTTGTTTTGGTCTGTTGCTCGTGAGCAAAAGACGAGAGGTAAGAACCTGCGCATCACTTTGTGACCGCTCCCTACACCTTGATCGCCCCTGCATTTAGTTAGGCACTTGCATATCATTTCTTTAAGTCAAAAATGCAAATTCCGGGGGACCGGGCCGCAACCGGTAAAACCCTTGTTTGTTACTTTGACCTACGGTAGCCGGACCATAAACCAGACGGATTCCCTATACCAAACAGTCAACGGGATAGTTGGGAATGTTGATTGGGGAGAATGCCTTACTGTTGTCGCCTACGAATTTCCAGGCATCAACAGTTTTGGCGCTAGAAGGAGGGCCGCCAGTGCATGGCTGGCCGAGGAAACCCGTTTTACCGAGATTATTCCGCTGGTTACAGTTCTAAAAGTAGTGGACCACGTAATTCAATTCCGGAAGAAGAAAATAGAGAATATATATATCCTGTTCGCAACTAAATTGTTAATGATCTGAGAAGACATACCCGTGCTTATGTAAAGAAGATTGGAGGGTTGCCTATCATCCACGAATTGCCTAGAAGAGAGTACAAGAAGAAAGACCGTCCTCTAATTGAAGATTCAATGTTGGTTGGAGACTGGGAAGAACTTGTGGAAACTGCCATACAGGAGGTTGAATTGCCTTTGAACCAAGTAGGCCCAGACACTCCTTACAGTTCTCCTGTACACACCCCGGTTGGTTCACGTCCTCACTCTCTTGTTGGTTCACCCCCTCACTCTTCGCCTCAGCTCATGGCCGGCGTTAACGCAAATCCACCGAATCCACCTAATCCATCAAATCCACCACCAGCTTGGAAAGCTAGATCACCTCTAAATCTGACCCCACCTTTGCATGACCTACCTCAATCCTTTGAGAAGCTACTGCCCAAATTTGATCCAAATGAGAAAATCCTAGTGGATGACCACCTATAGAGTTTCTACTTGGCAATAGAAGGTCTGAGGGCTGGGGAACACGAAGATGTAGTGTGTAGACTATTCCCGCACACCCTCAAAGGAGCTACGGCCTCGTGGTATTTTGGATTGCCTGCTAACTCTATCCCAGACTGGGATACCTTCGAGAGGATGTTCAGGAGTAAGTACGCAGTCCAAAAGACTCACGCTGCCCTCATGAAAGGACTGTGTGCATTAAAGAAAGAGAAAAGGGAAAAAGTGCACAGCTTCACACAAATGTTTGCAGCATATCTAAAAAATTTCTCTGAAACAGATAAGCCTTCAGACAAAGTACTGATCGAATACTATACTTCAGCTTTAGGTCCTGATTTAGCCATGTTTGCAAAAGGTAGGGCCAAGCCTACCTTAACAGAGACCTATGAAGAGGCAGAAGTGGTGGAAGCAGAAAGAGAAAGTGTGGAGGACTATCTGGAACAATCAGGAGAGAAAGGTGCGGGAAGAAAAACCTTATTGTTCACCAAGCCTAAAGAAGAAAAGACACCAGACTATGAAAGCATGGCTAAAATGATGCAAAAGTTGTCCAATAAGATCATAGACTTAGAAAAGGAAAAAGAAGCACAAAAGTTCTTTAGGCCATATTATAAGAAAAGGGAGGATGGCAATCAGACCCAACCTCCTCCTCAAAAAACCGCATCCATGAATCTGACAGAGATAGGGATTGAAAATTTCTATACTTTTCATCAACAGCCTCATTCCGAAAAGAACTGTCCGCAATGGATAAATTCAATGACATTGGTCATGAATCAGATGTTGGATTCAAAATTAACGGAGGAAGATGAAGATGAAAAGAACGAAAATGTTGCTTCCACTTCTACAAAAGGGCAGGAGGACGAGACCATGGCATTATGGAATTCTGTCTCCTTACTCGATGTAGAGGAGGAAAATACCCAGGGATGCAAAGACATCAGAGAGGCTAACGTGACAACTAGGAGCAAAGGGGCGGTTAGTGATGACAGTCTTCTGCTCCCAAAGATTCGAAGGTTACAAAGAAATATAAAAAAGAAATTTCAAGACAAATCATTGGCTGATCAGATTCCGGAATTTACCATTACTAGCCAGGATCTGAAGCAAAACAGAACGCTGCCTAAGCCAAACGAAGAGAATGTGAGTGCTGATAAATCTCAGTCCACTAGACAACTAATCGAATATGACATTGTCGAAGATCTAAAGAAGATAAAGGCAAACGTCCCATTGTTTGAAATGTGCAAAGTACCTCAACAGAAAGAAAGGTTGTTGAGAGCACTGGAAACATCAGAAGAAAAGCTGCCCGCTAACAATCAACCTCGGGAGGAAGAAGAAATTGGGGAAGCTAGCATTGGAGGTAAGTCTAAAACTAAACATCCACCTTTCCTCTTGATGTTTGAAATTTTTAATCATAACGTGCAAAATTGTCTAGCGGACTCAGGGGCATCAATTAATGTCATGCCCATATCAGTATGTAAGAAAATAAATGGGCAGCCTAAGCCAACCACGTGGAGGGTGGTGCAGTTGGATAGGACAGACGTCAAGGTAGTTGGCAAGATGGAAGACGTTCTAATCCACTTGGCGTCCGATGACAGAGTGTGCCAAGTTATTAACATTGTAGTGGCTGACATACCAGATGCTTACGGCCTGGTCCTGAGCAGAGATTGGTCATCCAAATTAAATGGGTATTTCGCCACAGATTGGTCACATCTTTCGTTGCCGTA
>LPNX010179910.1:233160-270902 GCA_001517045.1 Pseudotsuga menziesii | reverse complement strand
ACCCAAAGCTGGAACCACTAATCCAAAGCGAAGTGAAGAAATTGTTAGATGCTAGGATTATTTTTAAAGTCTGGCATTCAGAATGGGTGTCAAATTTGGTGCCAGTCAGAAAAAAGTCGGGAGAAATCAAACTGTGCGTCGACTTCAGAAACTTAAACCGCGCATCAGACAAAGACAACTATCCGGTCCCTCCCATGGAGCAACTGCTACAGATGGTTTCTGGTTCTGAATTGTTTTCATTGTTAGACGGATTCTCGGGCTATAACCAAGTGTTAGTGGCTAAGGAAGATAGATTGAATACAACATTCAGAACTAAATGGGGAACTTTCGCATATAGAAGAATGCCTTTTGGCCTAATTAATGTTGGCGCGACATTTCAGAGAGCTATGGACATAGCTTTCCGCGGACTGATTGGGCGAAGTGTGGTGGTCTACCTTGATGACATAACAATATTTTCAAAGAAAAGAGGGGAGCACACGTTCCACCTAAAGCAAATTTTCGAGCGCTGTCGGAAGTATGGCATCTCCCTCAATCCCAAGAAGTGCGTATTCGCGGTTACCGAAGGAAAGTTACTGGGGCATATAGTTTCAAAGAAAGGTATATCTATAGACCTGGAAAGAATCAAGGCCATTGAACAAATCCCCATGCCCCATAATAAAAAGGGAATGCAATCCTTCATGGGAACAATCAATTTCGTGCGTAGGTTTGTGCCCGATTTCACCCAGACTGTTAAACCATTACAGCAGATGGTCAAGCAAAATGCACAGTTTAAGTGGACTGAAACAGAAAAGAATGCTTTCAGAAAAATCAAGAGCGCTGTCGCACATGCGCCCTCTCTGAAAAGTCCAAATTTTGATAGGGACTTTATTATATATACATTTGCATCCGATGATTCATTGGCAGCCGTACTTACGCAAAAGGAAGATGGGGGTGATGAATTCCCAATTTCTTTTATGAGCACTGGGCTACAAGGGGCTGAATTAAACTACCCAGCCATTGATAAGCAGGCATATGCAGTATTTAAGGCAGTCAAGCAATTCAGGCCTTATATACTAAAAAATTGAACCAAGGTAATAGTCCCTTACCCAGCTGTAAGATCCCTTCTCATTCAAAAGGAATTAGGGGAAAGAAGGGGCAACTGGGTAACAGCCCTTCAAGAATACGATCTTGAATTCAAGCCAGCTACTATAGTAAAAGGTCAAGGGTTATGCAAACTGATGACTGGGAAGACAAATGATGAGGAACAAGCATGGGAAGATGAAGTTGAGTTGCATGTAACGGATGTTTGCCCTTTATTCACTGCCCCTGAGTCTTGGTATAGAGACATTGTGCATTACTTGCAGTTAGGGGTGTTACCAGAACATTGGATTTCCAAACAAAGAAGAGCTCTGCGTCTGAAATCAGCTTCCTATCAAATCATAGAAGGTGTATTGTTCAGAAAAAAACTATGATGGAGTCCTCCTGAGATGCTTGGAGAGAGAAGATGCTGAGAAAGTAATGTTTGAATTGCACGATGGCCGGCTGGGGGACATTATTCAGGGGACACTACAGCCCACAAGGTTCTCAGAGCCGGTTATTACTGGCCAACACTTTTCAGGGATGCACATGCACACATAAGAAAATGTGATACTTGCCAAAGATGTGGTGGAAGACAACCTAGAGCAGCAGCACCTCTAAAGCCGGTAATGATCACAGAGCCTTTTGAACAATGGGGAATAGACGTCATTGGAGAAATAAAGCCAAATTCTTCCCTGCTGCACAAGTATATTCTTACTGCAACTGATTATTTCACTCGTTGGGTCGAGGCTATCCCATTGCGCAAGATAAACGAAGATGAAGTCATTAGCTTCTTACAAGATCATATCATGACCAGGTTTGGAGTTCCAGTTTCGTTAGTTTTTTATAATGCTAAATACTTTTCATCCATCAAATTGATTGCATTTTCTCATGAGAAAGGGATAAAATTACATTACTCTGCTAACTACTATCCGCAAGGGAATGGCCTAGCTGAATCCTCCAATAAGAACCTCATTAGAATCCTGAAGAAGACTGTCATAGAAAACCAGAGAAGTTGGCACTCCGCCTTACCCAACGCCCTGTGGGCTGATAGAGTCACCCCCAAGTATGCAATAGGAGTGTCACCCTTTACCCTTGTGTACGGTAAGGAGGCCATCCTGCCCCCCAACATCATGCTCCCATCTTCCATACTAGCTCAAGAGTCTAGGGGATCGGATGATGAAGTTCTCCAAGTAAGAATATACAATCTTCTGAAGGTAGAAGAGGCCAGATCCAAGACTAGAGAACATTTTAAACAACAGCAGGGGGTAGTAAAAAGATGGTTTGACAAACATAAAGCCGGGAAAAAGGACTTGGAGGTAGGAGACCTAGTACTCAAGTGGGATCATCCCCATGATGAGAAAGGGAAGCACACTAAGTTCCAACAGTTGTGGGTAGGCCCATTTCAGATCAAAGCCAAACTTGGCCCTGCTACCTATAAGCTGCAATATTTACAAGGATGGGAGGAGAACCTGCCAGTTAATGGTTTGGTTCTCAAGCCTTATTTTTCTTGAGTTTGTTTTTTATTTTTTCTATCTTGTACATAAATAAGCTTTTGGTTGTTTTGATTCATGCTTTCGTTTTTTTTTTTAGTTTATTGGTTTCAATGAAGGGGGAAAACTTGCGGTTGCTCGAGATACACCAAAATTTCTGGGAATGATAGACATTTTGAGCAGCCAGACTGTGTGTTGCTGTTTGATTTTCTTCCAGTCTAGCAGTTTCTCGAAATCTCTGTGTGCATTGAAGTCCTATGTAATCCCTGCAAGATAAACCGGATCCGAAGAGTCTAGAATACTATGTTGAGGCTTCGTCCACTTCACACTCAAAAGTCTAAGGGGCGATAACAGAGAACCCATGGAGAAGAGCAAGGTGAACATGATGTTAAATATAAATGATCCCATGCCAGGAAATAAATGCCAGAAGGCAGATAAGAGTCATAATTCCTATGAAAACATCATGCTTCAAAGCTAAAGCTGGATCATAAGTACTAATTTGCCGTGATCCTTTTCGTCCGTGAGCTGAAACTTTAAGCACACCACTCACACAAAAGGGCACTATGGGATAGAGGATCCTGAATTTAAATTCAGTAAGAAAGGCATGCATTAAGACTCGTATGAAAGGGGACAAAAGTCCAAAAGCACAAAAGCTGCTAAAATGGCATGGGAATGAGGAACAAATGAACATTTCTGCTCATCACCTGCTACAATCCTGTGGTGTCAAATGCTGTCAGCCACCTGAAAGAAAAATTAATAATGAACTCATTTTTGGCCTCAGCAGAGTTATCCGGACTTGAAGGTCTTGGTTTCCCCTCCCAAATTAGACTAGCATCAATGATTAAGGTACACACTTCTGTTATTGAGAAATATGTATAGATGGAAGAATTCAATGGATGTGTTCTTGTGGAACAGTTTGCTGTTCGAAGAGAAATCGCCCAGAGATCTATGTTCACCAGGGAATCGCCAGTTGTTGCTCCCACAACTTTTTCTCCCCGATTTTATGTTTACTTAAAATCTGGGCCCCTCCTCATCATTTTTTTCGCTTGGTTTGATCGTTAAATGCTTGAACCCCTCAGGCATATCTTCTTTTCATTTTACCCTGAAGTTGGATGCCCGCTAATTGGTGTGCCATGTTTTTGTTTTGTTTTGTTTTGAGTCGTGTTTGTCTGGTTTACTACCCATAGAACAGTAAAATCTTGCCTTAACGAAGAAAAAACGACTTTGGCTGCAATTGATCCTTAACGCGGTTTGAATCCTTGAGTTTTTCTATGAATCGGGCCTCTTTTGTTATTAGATCAGAAGCGGCCAAGTTCCAGCTCATCCTCCGTTGCGGCTCCTAGATCATTTGTCCGCCCGAATTCTGATTTATCCGACACCCGATTCGTTTTGTTTAAATCACTTGCTCCTAAGCTTCTACTCGCCCACCGTTGCGGCCGGGACTAGAGAGGCAGCTTCCGATTCAAGTATCATCCGACGTCTGACTAAGCCTTTCCCGCCTGCGTCGCTTGTCTCCAGCCTTTGCCTTATCTGCCATTGCGGCTAGGGAGATCCTCTTAGCCCCCGATTGGAGTTTCTTCCGACGCCCGAGCCAAGTTTTTCTTCTGCACTCGTCGCCTGTCTTCGGCCCTTGCCCTATCTGCTGTTGCGGGTGGAAGAACCATCTAGCCTCCGATATACTCCTCCCCGACGTCCGATTACCCTTTTTCGCCCGTGTTTTCGCTCACCCGGTTCCTATGCTCCTCCGCAGTTGCGGCTCCTGAGTTCTCGTCCCATCTGATGCAGAAGCTGGTCGACCACCGATTATAGTTTTACCCACCCAAAGATTAGTCGATACCTTGTCCGGATGAACCTGGCTGGTCCCTTGTGGATTTACAATGCTGGGCAGAAAAGTTTAATGTTTAAAAAAAACTCCAGTTTGCAGCGAATAACGCATTGCAATTGCTTGCATAAAGAATTCGATACTGTTGAGGCGACCCTGGGCTAAGGCTTAGCTTGGTCGAACCGGAACCGGCACGATCGCAAAGAAGAAGAAGCGGCGAAAAGGACAAAGCAAGCAAGCGAAGGAGGAACGGACAAGGAAAACCCATCCGTTATCTACCAGAAGATAAACGCTCACAGAAAATGATTAACAAAACGTCCAAAGAAGAATCTGAACCGTTGAAGATGCTGAAAAGTCACACGCTGGGGTGGCAGCCCAAGGGGCAATAGTTGTAGTTTAAATATTTGGAAATAGGACTGAGAAAGGGCTTTTTCCCCTGGAAAAATTTGTACATGTTTGCTTGTAAGAGGAACTATTTCGTTTTGCAAAGGAAACTGCAATTTTGTCTATCGGAGAAGGTATAAAGTGGAATGTATCAATGCAACTCAATGAATAATGTTGAAGAGGAAATATTTTGTTTTCAGCTATGTTTCATTTACTGTAAGAGTATTTAATGTTCTGAACCTATGTTCTGGTTAAACATTCTTCAGTATGTTTCTGGGATATGTTTTCACTGTGAGCAATAAATGTTGTTATAAAATGATCGGCTATCTGGTTATTTAAATATCTGTAAGCGTTCATGTACTTTAGGAGAAATATCAGCTATCTATGTTTCTTTTTAATGTGTGTGAAAATGTATTGCTCATTCAAAATGATAATCTTGCTCCCTAGGGATATTTTAGATAGTTAGTTTATTTCTTTTGTTTTGGTCTGTTGCTCATGAGCAAAAGACGAGAGGTAAGAACCTGCACATCACTTTGTGACCGCTCCCTACACCTTGATCGGCCCTGCATTTAGTTAGGCACTTGCATATAATTTCTTTAATTCAAAAATGCAAATTCCGGTGGACCGGGCCGCAACCTGTAAAACCCTTGTTTGTTACTTTGACCTACGGTAGCCGGACCGTAAACCGGACGGATTCCCTATACCAAATAGTCAACGGGCTAGTTGGGAACGTTGATTGGGGAGAATCCCTTACTGTTGTCACCTACGAATTTCCAGGCATCAACAGGTAGATGGGGTCGATTGAGGATCTCGTGGAGGCTTTAGTGATTAAAGAGTAGATAGGGTTGAATGGTTCAAACCCAATATGATCCTTAATAACTAGATCCACTTCAGAGATATTCAATAGGAAAATTCTAAGCTAGACATTAGATATTTGTCAAACAAGAGCCACGAGGTGGAAATGTCATCACTATTCCTAAAAATTATTACTATAAGACAAATGCTATAGAATGGCAATATACCTTTGTTTCAACTCCAACAAAGCTTCCCATGCCAAACCAAGAAATCTATCATAATACACTTGTAATATAACCAAGGTTCACCCAACAAGTCACAGGGCACTTAACCAAAAAAAAAAAATCAACTAATGTTGTCTGGAAAGTGTGTTCTTGGGGTAATTGCACCAAGAGATGTGGCTCTGGAGTCACATTCCACATGTCCTACAAAGGAAATCAACAATCTATCTATCTAGCACACATTTTCCACTAGAATATCAACTTGCATTTAAATGCTATATTACGATACCGTTGCCTCACTGATGTGAAAAATTTTGTTTGTATTCGACAATATTTCTTTAACCATTGTATTAAAATGAAAACAAAACACAAATTTTAAAGTTTAAGACATAAATATATTAAATACACATATAAATAGGTTTTTACTGGAAATGTGTGGACACTGTTAATACCACCATCCTGTCAAACAATATAAAACAAAAAACAGAGGAAAGAGTCATGTTGTCTTACTATATGAATAAAATGCCACTAAATACTCTGGATAAATCTTTGTTATCTATGAATGTTAACTTTCCAGCAAATAATATTTAGATATGGAAATATTTGTTCTAACAGAATGCACTTTGAGGAGCTCATGGAATGCTTTTGTAGCGCACATATAAATACATTTTTGTTCACTTATAAAAAAACTAAAGAAACAATTTAGGGGAGGAAGTTCAGGGATGAACTTGCAGAGCTACGAGCATGGGCTTGTTGTGAGAATCATTGCATATGATGTTTCCATCTTTATCCGTTCTCCCATTTCATCTTCCACATAGACTTGGGGACCCCAGTGGATTTTTCTTAGCCCATTTTCTATTATTTATTTCTCAACTTTTCTCCTAACAGTCCTTACAAACACGGTGACCGACATCTTTTCCACGGCATCCTCCAACTGCAGAGTTAAATTCAAACCATTAAGAAGCAAAACCCTGAACATGAATTTGTTCTCCTCGGGTTCAGGCTTGGGTTTCTTCTTAGGAAGCACTCCAAGGTAGCCCTCATTGCTGCTTCTTTTCCTCCCGGTAGAAGATTCTTATATCTTGGACACAAGAAATGGCAAACCACGGAGGGAATATTGTGTTCTTCTATCGCAATGCTTTCCTACACTTAGAATTTGCAAGAATTGATGCATGCAACGGGATTTCGTTAGTTTATACAGAGACTGCTATGGCTGGGGTCGATGTCTCACTAATTACTCAAAGCAATTATGCATGTACAACTCAAGACAAGCTCCAGCGTTCCATAATTGCTACAAAGCTCTGCTTAGTAGCCTCAAAACCACTCTGAGCAAACAAAAGCAGTTTGCTATAGAACATTCGGGCTTCAAACTCCAATAATTCAAGTCCGGGAGGTTCTATCAATCTTGTATGTGACTGAACACTAGGATATGTAGTGCACCCACAAAGTCAATTGCAATTGATGTTGAGCAAATTCTTCTTAGAGAGGGTATTCTGAGAGACTAAGACTATCAGGTTATGTGCACTTCTGCTGAAATCTCCAATGACACTATTTATTCATCACTTTCTCTGCAAAAAGAGCACAAACCATGCACCACTGTCATTAGAGCTTCTTAGTGCAAAAGAACCTCATGATAGCGGGGAACCAAGGGAAAGCTACAAACATTCAACTTTAGTAGTTAAACGTAGGGAAAACCTGTCCAAAATGTGAGCACGATGCACTACAGAATAGGTGAACATAACACTAGTACTACTTGCTACACTGCTCCTAAGAATGCAATGGAAAAGTGAGGCAGGAACTCTAAAACCCAGGGAAAAGCAGGGAATGGTACAACAAGAACACAACAAAGACATATAAATCTGATATTTTTATGTTTCTATACAAACATTGGATATGAAGCATGATGAAGAGGATAGAAATGAAAATAGCAAAGTTATATTATACGACATGTACAAGCAAGTCATATAAAATATTAATTCCTAGGGAGAATGTAGGCAATGCAAGAACCCTAACCTTATCAATCGCCTTTCACCAGGTCCATTGGCCTATATTGCTTGCAAAGAGTTGTCCTAATAAACGAAAAACCACTGTGTTGGCTTGCAATTAAATTTATAAATTAAATAAATAATCCATTCATAGACCTATACACAAGTGGTCATTTTGCTAGGCATGGAAAATATCAAAATGCTCTATGAAATAAAAAATGGGCATACAATTAAATCAACTAATGATGTCTGGAAAGTGTGTTCTTGGGGTAATTCCACCAAGAGATGTGGTTCTGGAGTCACATTCCACATGTCCCGCGAAGGAAATCAACAATCAATCTATCCAGCACACATTTTCCACCAGAATATCAACTCACATTTAAATGCTATATTACAATACCGTTGCCTCACTGATGTGGAAACTTGTGTTTGTATTCAACAAGATTTCTTTAACCATTGTATTAAAATGAAAACAACACACAAATTTTAAAGTTTAAGACATGAATATATTAAATACACATATAAATAGGTTTTTACTGGAAATGTGTGGACACTGTTAATACCAGCATCCCGTCAAACAATATAAAACAAAAAATAGAGGAAAGAGTCATGTTATGTTACTATATGAATAAAATGTCACTAAATACTCCAGACAAATCTTTGTTATCTATGTAATGTTAACTTTCCAGTAAATAATAGCCTGCACGGGTGTGGCTCATTGGCGGTTCAGTTGTTATGAAGTCACTTGTTGTAAATTGGAGGTTATGAGATCAAATCCCACCCGGGTTTACCTGTGTCCCATGTCTTGTGAAGGGTGTGGGGCACCTAGGGGTATAGTGGTAGTTGTCTTACAAAGGGTGTGGGGCACCTAGAGGTATAGTTGTAGAGGGAATGGATCCCTGGACCCCGTGTCACGCGAGTACCAGCCCAGCTCCAGTTGTCGATTCCCCTAGTTACTAGAAAAAAAAAAATTCCAGTAAACAATATTAGATATGGAAATATTTGTTCTAACATAATGCACTTTGAGGAGCTCATGGAATGATTTTGTAGCACACATATTAATACATTTTTTTACTTATAAGAGAATACTTCAATTTCTTGTTGACTCTAAGACTCACCCCATCAACATGCTTTCTACAACCATGTGTGTATATGTCATATAAAGAGAGAGGAAGAGAGAGACCTTTACGAAATAGTGCAAGCCCTTGAGATAGGTAAGGGGGTGAAAGATGGTGCGTCTTCAAAACAAGATATATTTTCCTCGTCACAAAACCACAGGATTGATGAATTAGTTGAAGCATTCATTACCACAGTATTCATAACCAAATCCACCTCTGCTCTCCAACGATCAGAACGCAAAGAGCCACCCTGCAAGCATTATCAAAATATAAACAGAGTTTTAGTAAACAGAAATTTCAATTATCTGCAAGGAAATACAAAAAAATTAATTTAATCCAAAAAAAATTAAATACACATGAATTGAAAGGAAATATATTGTATAAAAACAACTTTGTAAATTTAACAATACAATTTTTTGCTCATAATTTATTATGCATTCTTTGAAATATTTCATTTTAAAGTTTGGTATATGGTGATTTTTCTTGGCCCCTTTTGTATTATTTATTTCTCATCTTTTCTCTGAACAGTCCTTACAAACTAGGCGACCGAAATCTTTTCAATGGCATCCTCCAACTGCAGAGTTAAATTCAAACCATTATGAAGCAAAACCATGAACATGAATTTGTTCTCCTCAGGTTCAGGCTTGGGTTACTTCTTAGGAAGCACTCCAAGGTAGCCCTCATTGCTGCTTCTTTTCCTCCTGGTAGAAGATTCTTCCATCTTGGACACAAGAAATGACAAACTGCAGAGGGAATATTGTGTTCTTCTATCGCAACACTTGCCTAAATTGATGCACGTAACAGGATTTCGTTAGTTTATACAAAGAATGCTATGGCTTGGGTCGATGTCTCACTAATTACTCAAAGCAATTATGCATGTACAACTCAAGACATGCTCTGGCGTTCCACAATTGCTACAAAGCTCCTCTCAGTAGCCTCAAAACCACTATGAGCAAACAAAAATAGTTTGCTATAGAACATTCAAGCTTCAAACTCCAAAAAGTTGCCATTATCAAAGAAAACCTAACAATCGTACTATTAAAAACATTCACAGTCTAGCTTTGAACTGTCAATTCATGGGAATTTTGACATGATGCCCAAAAGGAATGGACAAAACTAGAAACAAACCCACACTTTGCAGACATGCCAACTAGATAAATACCCACAAAATCATATGAATCAAATCCATATTTTATGGTGAGAATATGAACTTTCTTACTCTAATCATAAGACATGATGTTTGCACAAATCAGAAGCACCGTCGAGAAAGAAAAATCAGAAGCCTCTTCATCTTTCACATTCAAAGCATACCTTGCAATCATATAGATCCACATTCCCTTCCTCCTTTTCCTCAATAACTGTTGGTTTTATTTCTCACATTTAATTTCCCAAGTTCACCTGGACAGCTCGCGCTTCATGCTTGCAAGGAGATTTGAGCCATTTCATCTCCACCACATTCACAAAAATGAATAAAACAATGAATAAAATAAAAACACAATAGGTAATCAAGAAAAACATAGAAGGAAGCAAACTTGAAGGTCTAAACATTGTTGCCATTCTGGAGGTGGGGCAGGTGGTTCTAGAAGCATGGGCTCAAATGCGAAGGCAGTGGATGATGCACTAATAGGAAAATTCCTTCGCCCACCCTTCCTGTAAAAAAAACATCATAGCTTGTTCGAGATCCTTTAGTGAAAGCTCGAAATCGAAAACCCCCAAATGGGAGTCGGAGCAGATTTTGCATGGTTGTTCTTAAATGCTAATGAGCTAGTGCGCAGGTGTTTTTGAATTCTCCTTTTTTTGTTTGATTATTTGCATATTTATATTTTGTGTTTTGTTTTGTTTTTTAATTTTTTAATTTATCTTTTGTTTAGTTTATTTTGGGTTTTTTTATTTGCATATTTTATATTTTGTTGCATTTTAAATTAATTATAGTTAAAGAACTTTATGTTTTTAATTTAGTGTAGTTTAATTTAATTTAATTTAATTTAACTAGGATTTTGTCATAATTTGTATTGGTTGCATTGCTTATAGTGAGATCCTATACATAATTCCCTTCAAGGACGAACACGATGATGACGATGAAGACGACAAGGATGATGGTGATGACGACAACAACGAATATGACCTTCATCATCCTTGTCATCGTCATCACCATCGTCTTTGTTGTCTTCATCAATATCATCATAATCATCATCATCGTCCTCGTCATCATCGTCATCATGATATTCTTCATCATCATAATCATCATCTTCATCATCAACGTCTTCGTTATCACCATCATCATCATATTCGTCGTCATCATCATCATCATATTCATCATCAACATCATCATCATCCAATTCATGGGCATCTCCATTATCATGATCATTGTCTTCATCATCATTTTCATTATCATCGTCATCATCTTCATCATCATCATCATCATCATCATCATCATATTCGTCATCATCATCATCATCATCATCATCTCATCATCACAACTTTAGGGGGAGCTCAATGAATGAAGACATCTACATGATAGGGGGAGCAGCCAGTTGAGTGAAAAATTAAGGTTGCTCCTAACACCCATTCCAAGGACTAATCTGACAATTCAATATGATCTAAGGAAGTAGTAAAAAAGAAAATACAACCTTTTGGGCCTTGTGAAGCCTGCTGTTCTTAGATTTGTGCACATGAAGAATCAAGACTTATGGACCTAGTCCAGTGTCTTTAAAGAGGAAGATCCAAACTGAGCAGTTTGGTAGTTCCATAAAGTGCATTTTTTATAAGAGTGAATAATCACTCATAACCATTCTATTATAATGTTGGTGAAGCTAAGAGCAATTTAGTGAATACAAAAGTAAAGATCTTGTCATCACATCTTCATCATCATCATCGTCATCGTCATTGTCGTCATCTCCCTCGTCCTAATCAACATCTACAATCGAACTATTAATCTTGCACATGATCTAGGAACTAGGAATCAAAATCATCAAAGAATAATTAACAAATACTCATGAATTGGAAATAATCGGAACCAGAATTGGTTTCCTCTCTGTATATTTAATAAACAATAAAGGGTTACAATACCAATGCTGAGCAATGGCTTAACTCCATGAAGAATTCGAATACCTAAGGAGACAATTCGAATTCAGTGAGTGAGTCTAGCTTAACTGACTCTCAACCATTCAATCTCACTCAGTTAACCACTTGACCAAAACCCTAATTGACTCACCAAACCCTAACTGAAGTCGGAGTGCAATAAATGACTAAATCTCAACTGAAGGAGATCAAACACATGTCATAGCAAGCCAACCATATTCATCATCAACATCTTCGTTATCACCATCACCATCATATTCGTCGTCGTCATCATCATCATCATGATCTTCGTCTTCATCATCAACATCATCATCATCCAATTCATGGGCATCTCCATTAACATGATCATTGTCTTCATCATCATCATCATCATCATTTTCATTATCATCGTCATCATCTTCATCATCATCATCATCATCATCATCATATTCGTCATCATCATCATCATCATCATCATCTCATCATCACAAATTTAGGGGGAGCTCAATGAATGAAGACGTCTACATGATAGGGGGAGCAGCCAGTTGAGTGAAAAATTAAGGATTGCTCCTAACACCCATTCCAAGGACTAATCTGTCAATTCAATATGATCCAAGGAAGTAGTAAAAAAGAAAATACAACCTTTTTGGGCCCTGTGAATCCTATTGTTCTTAGATTTTTGCACATGAAGAATCAAGACTTATGGACCTAGTCTGGTGTCTTTAAAGAGGAAGATCCAAACTGAGCAGTTTGGTAGTTCCATAAAGTGCATTTTTTATAAGAGTGAATAATCACTCATAACCATTCTATTATAATGTTGGCGAAGCTAAGAACAATTTAGTGAATACCAAAGTAAAGATCTTGTCATCACATCTTCATCATCATCATCATCATCATCATCATCGTCATCATCTCCCTCGTCCTAATCAACATCTACGATCGAACTATTAATTCTTGCACATGATCTAGGAACTAGGAATCAAAATCATCAAAGAATAATTAACAAATACTCATGAATTGGAAATAATCGGAACCAGAATTGGTTTCCTCTCTGTATATTTAATAAACAATAAAGGGTTACAATACCAATGCTGAGCAATGGCTTAACTCCATGAAGAATTCGAATACCTAAGGAGACAATTCAAATTCAGTGAGTGAGTCTAGCTTAACTGACTCTCAACCATTCAATCTCACTCAGTTAACCACTTGACCAAAACCCTAATTGACTCACCAAACCCTAACTGAAGTCGGAGTGCAATAAATGACTGAATCTCAACTCAAGGAGATAAGACACATGTCATAGCAAGCCAACCATCAAGTGCTAGTGCTCCATGACTCCAATGAACCCTGATGAGGTTAACTGAAGCTGAACTGACCATCAGAAGTTGGTGGAGGCGCCTTGTTGACTCCAGTTCATTAAATAATAATAAATAATCATTAAATAATATATTTAATTACTGAAGGCGCCTTAACTGACTGTAACTGACTGGTTGAACTGATTGTAACCACCAGTTAGCAATTAGGTGCATTAATGTCACACAGATCACCCCTGGAGTGCTCCAGTTAGCCTCCTTTACTGTAGGAGAAGGCTAAGTTAGCCTCCTTTACTGTAGGTAGAAGTGGGTGTGACTGGATGATGGCAATTAATGCTCCACTGATGTCAATTAAACTTAGGATAGTGGTTTAACTAGGCCAATTTGACCAAAAGAGTGTGTATGGTGGTAAATGTCTCCAACACGAACCGCGGAAAGTGGTAGGGGCTGCGAAGATCTACGGTCAGAACAAGATTTTGGGTAGATGAAGGGGTGAGAAGCATTCTACGATCGGAAGTTGCTCACTTGTTCATATGAAAAACGGTTAGCAGAATGTTAAAGTTCTCAAGGTTGAGCAGTCCCGATGAAGGTAGTTTAGAGATCGACGATTGATATTGATCTCCCCAAATAAAGCTGTGCAGATTGATAGTGTTGATCTCCCCTATTATGTGTCCCCTCCTCACTCGCCTCACCTTTTGACTTGAGTCCTCTTCTTCTTCCTCCTCTTCCTTTCGTGGGCTCTCTAATCTACGCCCTGAGCGCCCTCGAAACAAAGAATGATCTCTAAAAGTCTCCAGACACGTTAGAGACTATCCATAATCCACCTAAAATTGGGACTTTTGTTTGATCTCTTTGAATTGAGCATCTGGGGAGGACATGATTCAATTCTAAAAATAGTTGTTGAATTTAGGGTTGATAATAAAAAAATTCTGCCTGAAAGCATTAGGTTTACATTCTGGGGGTTTTCTTTTAGGTAGGTGCACTGAAGGATACTTTTTTCAATGTGTTTGAATAATAATTATATGCACCGAGTTTTGAAAAGAGAAATGAGAATCCCTATCAATCCCTCTTAATTGACATCTAGATGTTAGTATACTCAAGACTAAAGTTTGAAAGATAAATTTTCAAGTCTTCTAACACTTAGGTTTATTATGGTGAAGACGATGCTTAGGGATTAGGTGGAGTTTGAAATTGAATGGCTAGTTACTCATGAACTATGTCCATATGGACAAACATATCAATTAGCGTTGTGATGTTATTTGTAACTTTTTTTTTGCCATTAATGGAAATGTGGATCCTAAAAAACTTATTTAGCTGGAAAGATAATAATATAATGCTTTTAATAGCATGTAGAAAAGTTAATTTCAAAACAAGTAAGGTAAAATGTCATGGAAAAGTTATTCTTCCAATTTTTTTACTTTTATGTTGTTTATTTAAACCATTGGTTATGGCAATGATCAAGTGGTCACAACAAGGATCTATAATTTTAAGTCTCCTAGGGATGTACAATGTTAGAAGTACACTAGTTTTAGGTGGATACGTTGGCACTGGACAAAGATCATCTTTTTAGTTTGTTATTAATGTTAGGGATTTGATGCTTGATCTCTTTTGGCCTTGTAACGTAGCATTTCTAATAGTGGAGCTCTTCTCAAAACAATTCTAGACAGAAATAAGCTTTAGTACCCCATGAGCCTACTTTCACCCCTAATTTCATATTATGCATTCAGATAAGGTTGCAAGTAGTTCTCAACTACTCTAATCACTTTAGCGTGATAGGAAACAAACATTTCCCTTCAAAAAATAAATAGGCCAATGAACATGCAATACAAAAAGCCAATACTCCTAATGGTTATGGATATGTTCACATTAACAAAACAAGTGCATCAATCTCTTTCTAAATGGGCTTTTTCGCAATCTCATCTTCCATCACCCTTACATGTTCTTCATTCTCAACCTTTATTTTAGTCTCTCCTCCTCTATACTAACTCTTGAGTAATCCCCATAAAAGAATCTGGAAGTGATCATATGTACATGGTTTACCTCACTAATTCCATGTAAATGTTGAATCACTTGGGATTTCTTCTTATTGTCATTTTTTTTTCATATACAATGTTTTTAATAAATAATGAATTTTTTTTTAACATTTAAATTTTCAAATGAAAAGAATGATTTATTTTTAAATGTCAACATTGAAGGGTTCAATTTCTCACAGCTCTTCAAAGTAAAATGAGACCCGCCCTTCAATTTTGATCCTTGGCGACTCTGGAGCCGTTTAACCTGGTAAAGGTGGTGTCTTGGTCAGGTCTGGTATAGAAAGGATGTCCTAATCATGTACGAGTTGACCAATAATCATATCCCTCAACGCCATTTGTGGCATGCCTTAGGTGAAGATCATGTCCAAAGCATCACCGATTCACCAACCTTCCTGACTCCAGAGATCTAACATGTGGCTTGTGTAGAAAACAACAGGAGATCATGAAGTTCGGATTTTTGAAGTGACAAACTTGTCCTCTACATGAAGCAAAGGGATGCCGCTAGCCGAAACCGTTTCGAACACCACTGTCAGCGTAAGTGAAAAGGAAAAGAATGTCACGTCCAAACACCGTGATCCATGTGGACATCAATGCAGCATATTCAAAGGAGGCAGCATGACTGGATTCTCAGCAGAAAATAGAGACCCCTACCCACGTCCACTCGTGCTGCCATTATGCTGACCAGTCATCTCTGTATCCATCTTCATATTCATCACCCTATATAAACACCACCTTCTGAGGCCGATTAAGATGCATAAGATGAATCAGTAATTAGAGACAATTCTTGAAGTGTTATTCTGCTAAGAGATTCTAAGAATTCTGAAAGAGTTGAAATGGCGATATGCTTTGAGAAGCTTGTCAGTCTCATGGTTTTGATGGTTGGTGAACTTGATTCCACGCTCATCTGTCGCCCTGGTTTTTCATACCAGGAAAGTGCCAACCATCCGGGCCTGGATGTGAAGCACTTTGAAAGTTTCTGGATAGTTGTACCTCCGACTGCACGACATCTGGGTTTTCTTGTCCCAGGAGTGTCTCCCCAGAACCCCTCAAAGATTCTTCCATCTTGGACACAAGAAATGGCAAACCACAGAGGGAATATTGTGTTCTTCTATCGCAACGCTTGCCTACACTTAGAATTTGCAAGAATTGATGCATGCAATGGGATTTCATTAGTTTATATAGAGACTGCTATGGCTAGGGTCGGTCTCTCACTCATTACTCAAAGCAATTATGCATGTACAACTCAAGACAAGATTTGGATGCAAAAATGGCTAAGTAGCCTCAGAAAGATGCCCACCCTAAATTATGGGTTAGAGTAAATGCCCGTAGCACATGGGGGTCTTGTAGATTGGTCTTCGGCCTACCTGACCATGTCTTCATATTGTCTTAGAAGTGGATGAAGAAAAATGTATAGACCTGCCAAAAGGGTGTTTTAGGCAGATTAGTCCAAATTGAGAAATTTGTCTAAGTATGGAATTTGTGTTAGAATCAACACATTCAAGTGTCAATAATACAACATACATATTATTACATACAATTTGGATACAATTATTGCATCTTATTTAATGTAGCAATTTGGATACTGAGCAATAAAATCTCTTCTAAGTAGAATCAACACACGCAAGTGTCCATAATACAACATACTAATTAGAGGAAATTCCAATTTAAAATGGGCCTTCCAAAAATAATACAAATTCCATGTCATCATGTATTATCCAATCAAAATTATTTAAAATTCAAGATGGGAGCACCTCTTAAACAATTTTTTAATATAAATTTGGGGATAGGTATCATTAAAAAAAACTAATTTTTTTGTTCATATTTTCGACATATCTCCCTGTGTTTTTACTCAAATTTCGATCGGGAGAGCTTGTTGGATGAGGAAGTAAATTTTGCATCCAATGAGTGCCCACTCGGCATACTTTTGATGGGACCCGCTACCCCAAAAACAATAAATACCTGAAAAAATGTGATGAATTCATCATCACGTTTTTCATGTATTTCTTGTTTTTGGGGTAGCGGGGCTCGTCAAAAGTATGTCAAGTGGGTACTCGTTGGATGCAGAATTTAATTCCTCATCCAATGAGCTCTCCTGATCGAAATTTGAGTAAAAACACAAGGAGCTATGTCGAAAATACGAACAAAAAAATAGTTTTTTCTTTTCTTCCTCCAAAATTAATAAATATTATTTTATTATTTTAACTATTATTTTATTAATTTTCCTTAGGAGGCCCGTTTTGAGTTGAAAATTCCTCTAATGCATCTTATTACCATCTTTTTCTCTTTGGATTTTTATCAAGAATCACCTGACATCAATCTTACTAGCTTAATGGGATTATGTTATGTTTGCAAGATATAATGCCAGCTGACCTTAGTACATCTTGGTTTGGACTTCTGTTACACAAGTTATCATTCTTAAACTTGTTATCCACTTTATGCACTTTGGATTTCCAGTCAAACTCAAGGGAAATTTTGGCCCTTAATGTAGTATTATTGGTACATTCATGAAATGTTGGTTTATCTCGACAATAGTTGATCTACCTTGTATGAAACCAATAACTTATTACACTATTATCAAACCCATTATGTAGAGAACTTGTTGAGACCTTCTATACATAGGATGATGTAGTGGTAGGAAAACAAACAATGATATTGGAAGAGCCACATGAAGAATGCAACATAACACCTGATAGAGATGGAATAACATAGATGGATATTCCAATTACTGATGAAGTTATAGACAATGCAAAAGTTGTGGAACTTGAAAGTAATGGGTTTGAAAATGTAAAAGAGACAAAAACCATACATATTGAGTATATTGTGTCAATGTTAAGAACAACAGCATGAGGAATCATATAGTAATGCAGATAGCATTGCAACAACCAAAATTGTTTATACCCTCCCAACAAGAGACGATGCACAAACAATAGACTTGGAAGTAGTAGCAGAAAAAGATAAAAAATCCAATAGAGCTCTAGCTAATGCTGCAATAAAAGAGACCAATTATTTTCTCATTGATACGATAACACAAGACAATCGTAGAGGGGGGATAGACATTGTGGAAATTATATTGCTCAGTATCCAAATTGTTACATTAAATAAATAAATAAACTTATTTGAAGTTGTGGAAATAATTTATGTGTGAGTTGAGATAATTTTGTGGTTGTTGTAGCCTCCCTTGGCACTATGTTCCTAGGAGGTAGGGCCCACTCTGAATAATAGAGGTGCTAGTATTTTAAATTCGTAGAAATTTTAGATTTTCGATTTGCTTAATGGTTGTATTTGTTTACATTATTTCCACACCCTCAATCTCCTAATAATTATACAGGTGACATATAGAAATTTCCAGTCCTTACCATATTTGTTTCCTCATATATCAGTTTTCTGCCAATTAATGTGTGATGGTCCTTGAAAATAGGTTGTCTGACTACTAGTTACTCTGCCTTATCAAACATGAAATGCAAAATGTATTATGCAAATTTTTGAATCACAGAAAATCCTCACATGAGTGATACACATGCTAGGCATGGCCAAAAAGTTGCTTCTGTAGTTCTCCCTCTAATCACATCCTCAATCTCCTAATACTTAAATACAGGTGTGTTGCAAAATTCTTGTCCTATTCAAATTATTACCCATATGCCATTTTATACTCTATGTAATCACTCCAAAACTTTAATTTATGTTGTAAATGTTGCTTGTTGTAACAACAAAATGATTCCAGTTACTTGCCATAAAAACTAGCCACGAGATTTATTGATTGTCAACATCCATCATGATGCAAGGAGTACCTGAATTGGTGAATGATGAAATACATTCAGGGAATTCATACAAATAACAAGTAAACAAGATCCTATGATCTGTTGATGCAATTAACTAGGAGGTCAGCCAAGGGAAATTGATTCTTATGCACCTTGGATCCTAGTTGCAGACCCAATACCAAATAATAGCCATCCCTAGGGTGAAACGCTAGGAAATTTTTCCTCCTAAACAAAGACAAAGTTATGAATCTGCCAAAATGAGGTTTCAGAATAAATTTTGGAGAAAGTATTGAAAATGACCAAGTGTTGGAAAACTAGCTCAGGTAGCCTTAAGAAAAAACCCGCCACAAATTATGTGTTGAAGAAAATGCCCGCACCGTATGGGGGTCTTGTAGATTGATATTTATCCTTCCTGATCATGTCTTCAGACGGTCTTGGAAGTAGTACTTGAGGAAGAAGTTATGAACCTGCTAAAACAATGTTTTAGGCAGATTGGACTAGACTAAGAAAATTGTCCTAGTGTTGGAAAAACTGGCTCATGTGGCCTTGGTAAAATACCTGTCGTACCTTATAGGTGTATGATAAAAATTATTTGAAGATATCATCCTATAGATTGTTGAAGAGGATATCTCACCATGGTATCAGTTCTCAAAGAAGATGTTTGATGACAAAGATAATGGTCTCCCAAAACAGAGTTTCAAGATATTTGGCACTATTCCAGTACTGGCAAAACTACCTTAGTGTCCTCAGGGAAATGCCCGCCCTATCTCATAGGATGATGAAAAAAATAATATGAAAGTGTTAGGCTATATCTTGTTGATGGTTACATCTAACCATGGTCTCAGTTATCCTGTGGAGTGTTTTATGACAAAGATATAAATCTTCCAAAAGTAAGAAAAATATTATTTTGCATTTTAAGAACACAAGAAAATTGGTTAAGTGTTAGATTCGGGAAATTGAAAAGGCATTTTGAAATGCCCGCAAGGAGGGGTTATTTTGATGATAAAATTCATCAGGTAGCATAGTCATGTTCCTTGGTGAACTGAATATCCAACCATACCTTCAAGTTGTCTTATAATGGTCTCATATGCAAAATATCAATCTGCCAAAAATAGGAAAAATAATATTTTGCATAATGAGAACAGAAGAAAATTGACCAAGTGTCAAATTAATCAATCTACCATAGTAGAAGAAAATTTGTTTTTACAAGTTAAAAGCAATTTTGTCTAAGTGTTAAATTAAACAGTTTGGAAGCCTATTTTCAAATGATCTCTAGATAATGCGTGTGTATCAAAAAGTTCAAAAGGTGACATGGATATGATCCTTGTTGAGGTGGCTATCCAACCATACTTTCAGTTTGCATTATGATGGTCATATATGAAAAATATGGACCTGCAAAGTTAGTGAAAAATAATAAACAGAGTTTATTAAATAAGAAGCTACAGGAATGTCTTTAGAAAAATAAACATAAATTTAATAAAAAGAATTGAGACAGAGTTTTGAAGAGACACATCTTACTATTGGAGAGATGCAATGTTTAGAAGAAGTTTTAATTGATTATTTCATTAAAACAATAAATAAAAAATAGAGATTCGAAGAGGTGTCTAAGCATGATGACATGGCTAAGTAGCCTCAGAAAGATGCCCACCCTAAATTATGAGCTGGAGTAAATTCCCGCAACACATGGGGGTATTATAGTGTGTTGGTTTGTCTACCTAACCATGGTATTATTTCTCCTTAAGCATGTCTGAATAAAAATTTGAATCTACCAAAATGAGGTTTTAGAATAAATTTTGGAGAAAGTCCTGAAAATGACCAAGTGTTGGAAAACTGGCTCAGGTAGCCTTAAGAAAATGCCTGCCACAAATTGTGTGTTGAAGAAAATGCCTGCACCATATGGGGGTCTTGTAGATTGATATTTGTCCTACCTAATTTTGTCTTTAGACTGTCTTGGAAGTAGCTGAGGAGAAGTTATGAACCTTCCAAAACAATGTTTTAGGCGGATTGGACCAGACTAAGAAAATTGTCCAAGTGTTGGAAACAATGGCTCATGTGGCCTTTGGAAAATGCTAGCCGCACCTTATAGGTGTATGATAAAATTTATCTGAAGCTATCATCCTATATCTTGTTGAAGAGGCTATCTCACCATGGTCTTAGTTCTCAAAGAAGATGTTTGATGACAAAGATAATGGCCTGCCAAAACAGAGTTTCAGGCTATTTTGCACTATTCCAGTACTGGCAAAATTGCCTCAGTGGCCTCAGGGAAATGCCCGCCCTATCTCATAGGATGATGAAAAAAATAATATGAAAGTGTTAGGCTATTGTTTTTTGATGGGTTAAGCTAACCATGGTCTTAGTTATCCCGTGGAGTGTTTTATGGAAAAGATATAAATCTGCCAAAAGTAAGAAAATATTATTTTGCATTTTAAGAACACAAGAAAATTGGTTGTGTTAGATTCGGGAAATTGAAAAGGCATTTTGAAATGCCCGCAAGGGGGGGTTATTTTGATGATAAAATTCATCAGGTAGCATGGTCATGTTCCTTGGTGAACTGAATATTTGGCCATACCTTCAAGTTGTCTCATGATGGTCTCATATGCAAAATATCAATCTGCTGAAAATAGGAAAAATAATATTTTGCATAATGAGAACAAAAGAAAATTGACTAAGTGTTAAAAACAGGAGTTTGAGAGGTCAATTGGAAATGCCCGCCAAGGGCTGTCTTTGTGCAAGTAAATTTATCAAATGTCATGGATCCATTCTTTGGTAAGTTGTCCATCTGCTCTTGACTTCAGGTCTCCATAGAGTGTTCACACGTTTTAAATAGGAGTCTACCAAAATGGGAAGAAATATGTTTAGATGTTCAAAAGAGGTTGAGAAGCTATTTTGAAATGCTTGCCAGAGGTTGTGTGTGTGTCAACAGATTTATCTTGTGATATGGTCTTGTTCATTGTTGAAATGGCTATCTATCCATGCTTGTAGGTTTCCTTATGATGACCACATGAGGGAGAAATCAATCTGCCAAAGTAGAAGAAAATTTGTCTAAGTGTTAAATTAAACAGTTTGGAAGCCTATTTTCAAATGATCTCCAGATAATGCGTGTGTATCAAAAAGTTCAAAAGGTGACATGGATCTGATCCTTGTTGAGGTGGCTATACAGCCATACTTTCAGTTTGCATTATGATGGTCATATATGCAAAAGATGGACCTGCAAATTTTGTGAAAAATAATAAACAAAGTTTATTAAATAAGAAGCTACAGGAATGTATTTAGAAAAATAAACAGAAATTTAATAAAAAGAATTAAGACAGAGTTTCGAAGAGACACATCTTACTATTGGAGAGATGCAATGTTTAGAAGAAGTTTTAATTGATTATTTCATTAAAACAATAAATAACAAACATAGATTCGAAGAGATGTCTAAGCATGATGACATCGAAAGGTGTAATTGGAACAAGACATGAAGGACAGAGATGATTAAGGACATGCATAATGACATTGACAAGCATGGAATATCTAGAGAGTCAAATGACCCTTTTGTGGTCATTTGAAGATGATTTGGGCAAGACAAAGATGTTGGTGCAAAGATGACAAGGAGATGGTGACATGACAATAGACAAGCAAACTTGATGACAAAGATGGTTGCGTGCATGATAAGATTGGTAGAAAAAGATGTTGAAATTGAGTTCAAGCCTTAGCTCACTGATTCACCCCCCCCCCCTCTTAGTGAGCATTGTGTCTAACAAATTGAAGTTTTCATTGATTCCAACAAGTGTTGTGCAATGGCCTTTGATTTACTCACAAGGAGACCTTGATAGTTTGGGCATTGGAACAATATGTGGCCCAAATGGTCCAATCGAAAAGTTGTCCTTCTACTGTGGAAAGTAATTAACACTGTGTCAATGACCAATAGCTTAGTGGAGCATCAGGTCTATAAAAAAAAAATGAATTGGCTAGAGTCATTGTTGACTGGACCCTCTTGTTGCAATTACTTTGGTTTAAATAAAAGGAGGGAGTTGCAGGGTTGTTAAATTCGTTCGTAAGGTACATGACCTGAAGAATACAACTACTATTTTGAGCATCAATGTTAGTTTGTATCCCCCAAAAAAGGATGATGCTTACCTTTTATGAATTTGCAGTCAGATGATTGTTGCAGAGTATCACTGATCTCTCTAGTTTTGGATATGGTTGATAAAGAAATTCGGGCTCAATCCATGCTCAATCAATCACCAAGAACCTTGTCACAACTATAGAAAATGTGTTAAGTGATACAGCTTGGCATGCTCCCACAAAGGAGCTGTAAACTGGAAGTATAAAAGGTAAACTTATCTATGCTGACATTGTATAGGTAACTAGGTTGCAGTAGTAGAGATAGTTGCAATGAGGTAGTCAGTTTCATGGCAATTACTATTTATCCATGGTGGCATCATATATGAACAAGTGTAAACGTCTCTATGCAAAATATAAGGGCACATGGATGGCCTAAGGTGGGGGTATAGGCGGCTTCTGTCATATACATAAAATATTATACCACACATAGCCAGTCAGACCCAGATCCAAGAAAAAAGATGCAACAGTTAGGGAAAAAAATCAAATCTATTTTATTATTATTGAGGGTTTCCATTTCAGGATTTCTCTCTATGATCGGACAGAAGATAGAAGCAATATTTTGCTTTGACGTTCAGTGCCAGCTAGTTCATGCTTGCTGGCTTGAATATGAACCGAGAATATGAACTGAGGGAGGGCTGGAATTCACTTCTCACCCAGAACAAGTTTACTCTGTTATGCAAATAGCCAAATCTTCTTATAAGTTAGATGTGGATGAAAATGCTTGAGCTAACCCGTGCGTAAACAACCAAGAACAGTTGAAAGTTGGCATTGGTTTGGTGGGTGTGCAAAGATAGCCATATATCGTCGATATAGAGACGAAAGTTCGTCGAAAATTAAACAACGTCGATATTGCCACGGTTTTTCTACCATGATAAAAGAAAATGAAGTATTAATCCATGAATGTTCAAAACGTGGAAATATTTCATGGAAAAATCCGCCCAAATGCATTAGTGTTACACAAGGATATAGGCCTATAGTCATCATACATATCAGGATTATCCCTTTTGGTAACCAAAGTAATAAAATTGGAGTTAAGATTGATTGGCACAAGCTCATTTTTCCTAGATTCTTCAATGGAATTGAGCAAATCTTGCCCAACAATGTCAAAGAAATGTAGAAAAAAATCAACAATCCAGTCATTCACACTCATACTTTTATCCTTCATGAAGTTAGAAAGTAATTCCTTAATCTCCACAAGCTCAACCATCTTCCTTATATTCCTACCCTCTTCAAGACTGAAGAACCTAGGATTTTCCCACACTGAGATTTTCTCATTCAACACCAACCAATTGAAACACTTAATTTTCATAGGAATACGACTCTTCCACTGATCCAGATTTATGCAAGAATGCAACAGAATACACAAACAACCATAGAAACAAATATGTAGCGGAAATAACACTTCATTTCATTAATCAAAGAACTGAAACTTGTTTACATACAGAATGGAAATAAACTAGCTAGAGTGCTAGTAGCTTATCTCTGAGAAGAGATGTGGCGGCTACATGCCTCTGAACTCTATGTTACAATGAGGCTCGAAGGCCTATATATTATTGAGAAACAATGGAAACCATACACATCCAAAAACCTAACCCTAGGAGGTGAAACGCCGAAATGTGGGCCCCGTTGGGTAACTTGGTACATCAATTTGGGGTCATAACTTTGGCATACTACCTCCGTTTGATGCGCATGATACATCGTTAGAAATATATATTCAAGGACTACATCCATAAGCAAATAATACTAAGGCCAAAACGGCTCATATTTACTCGAACATTCGATGCTGAAAAAACATCGTTTAAGGCCTCAAAACGGCTTCGGAAGTTTAGGACCCAAAAACTGCCAAAAATAGTAAATTGTGCTACAATTAAGGAAACTGGAAAACTGAAAGAAAAAATGGCGGGGGTCCAAGTGGAATAGGTGGGTGGCCACCAATATCCTCTTGGATCATCCACAAATCCTAAACCACGAATTTTGAGCTTCTGCAACCTTTTCTTCCACAATAACAGAGTATGCAAGTTTTGTCATGACTTCCCTAGGATTTAAATTAAGGTCCCAAAATATGATGTCCCCCAATATTCAGGAAAAATACTAGCCTGCAATAAAGATAAAATGAACTTGCTCTATTCACCCACTACATGAGTAGGAAAATTTAAGTGCTCAGGTGAAATCCAGTATCCTTCAAATGGATACTCAAGATTCTTTACCTGAGAAAGCACCATAATGTTTCGCTTATAGAGTTTTGAAATGAGCGAACTTGATAGTAAACGATTTCCTTGAACACTCAATATAAGATCTATGCCTACAAATACTTGTATACCTCTTCCTACCTTCCAACTTAAATAGTTACTTAATAATGGAAAGGTCTTTAAGAAAATTTTCCATATGCATTTTCCATATGCATGAAGCTCTTTAAGACTTCAATACAGGTTCTCTGATCCACTAAAATACTAAAAAGGACCTGATATATTTTGTATGAATTACCTTATTCCATAAGCCAGGATTGAAAATGAATCTCCACATACTCTTTGCACAAAGGGCCATATTGAACCAGCTTATATTTTTTAACCCCCAACCATCCATAATCTTTGGAAGATCAATTTTCTCCCATGCATATAGATGAAACATTGACCTTTCCAAACTACCAGCCCATAAGAATTTAAACATGTTACTCCTTAAGTGTGATATCATTGAAATGAGGACAATAAGAAATGAAAACCAATACACCGGGATGCTCTGTAAAAATACACTTGCCAACACCAAACGACCCCCAGTAGAAATTCATATAAAATACCAACAAATTATCCTCTTATATAAATTCTTCAATAACAAATTCCAGTCTCCATGCCCATGGACATTTGGTTTAAAAAGAAAACCAAGATTCCTAATACCTACATTAATATATGACATAGAGAAAGGAAAAAACTGAAGCAATCTGGTCATATAATGCTTCATCATCACAATAAATGGAGAAATGAGATTTCTAACTACTTACAATAATTCTAGATGCCATATAAAAAAAATTGAAAGTATCTTTAAACTAAGCCATTCATCCTTAGATCCATTTTCGAAAAAGAGTATATCATCCACGAAAAGTAAGATAGAAACATAGAGAGAAAAAGATAATTTTGAACCCTTGATCTTCTTTTCCAATTTTTTTTCTTCAATTAACCCGCTAAGCCCATCGATCACCCACATAAAAAGAAGTGGAGACAATGGAAAACCATGTCTAAATCCTCTACTGCTACAAAATGAATAAGGAGAACCATTCACCAAAATAACAAAACTATCTGAATATATACACCCCATTATCCACCTCATAACTTCGTACAGGAGCCCAATATGCAGAAGAATAAGAGGAAGCAAAGATCAATCCACTCAGTCATAGGCCTTGACTAAGTCCACCTTTAAAACAAAAGCTTGCATATTTTTTGTTTATTGAGTGTATACTTTCTAGGGAAATATCTACAACATCCATAATCTACATGTTTGGCAAAAATACAAACTGTTCTTCAGAAATACATTGTCCCTGGACCAATCTCATCCTATTTTCAATTATTTTTGTTATGATTTTATAAAGAAAATTTCATAAATAAATGGGCCTATAATCATTGAAATATTCAGTATCTCGCTTAGGAATGAGGATGATATAGGTAGAATTCAATCTTTTGGAACCTGACCCAATCTTTGAGATTCATTTATAATCGGAGTCAACTCTTTACCAAGCAAATCAAAGAAGTCTATGAAAAAATCCACCGGGCACACATTAGGGTCAAGGTTCTTATATTTTTGTCAAATTTGACAAAACATATTTAAATTCCTCAAGAGTCACTTCTTCTCCAACCTTCAAACCTTCTTCTTCACTAAAGAACCTTGGAAAGTTCTTTAAAAAATTTAATTGTTGTTCCAGATTTGGTCTATTATTTTGACTATAAATTTATTTTTAAAGTAATTCATATCCTCAACATTAAGGGATATTTGATCATTTATAAAGTCACCATTTGATCTTTTTAATTACAAAAAAGAATTAGATATCCTTCTCTGGTTCAGATACATGTGAAAAAACTTTGTGTTGTTATCACCATCCTCCAACCACACGACCATGTTCTTTAAACTCCATGTTTCCTTGATTTTCCTAAGAGTATTTCCTTGCTAGACAGAAGATAAACAAGTCTCTCCTTTATAGAGCTAGAAAAATAATCCTCATCCACATGTCCTTGCAAGATTTTGATTTCCCCTTCTAACACTTCCAAAAGTCTCAGAGATTCCTCCTTCTTTTCTTTTCCCAAAACTTTACCTCCTTCCTCAGTAAAGAAAGTTTTTTAATGGAACATAATTTTTGGCCAGTACCTCTTTGACCTAGGTTTAGTACCTCCTTTGCATGCAACAAATCCCAAGATATAGGCCCAACAAAGCAAGGATCAGTCGGCAACACCTACAACGCAAATATCGTCTCACCAAAGATTTCTTTCTTATGGGTAACTACTAGAACCAGGTTTCCACAGTTGGGTGGGGGGTTCCTCTTCCCTTGGAATTCTAAAAAGGTGCTCAATCGAAGCCGAAGGGGTGGATTACTTACATCAGTTATGCACAGTTAATATGTGATTCTATTCAACCATCAACATATACTATAACAATAAATATCATGGATTGTAGACGATTCAAACTACCTCAGTGCAACAGATGCATATAACTCAATTTGTAAGCAAATAAATAAACATTCCTTCATAACAACATACATGCGACTTAGGTACATTCATCATTTACACATTTGGCACCCTAATTAACGTGGAAACCCGGCTGGGAAAAACCACAAAGGAACTCTTCATCTGACATGAGAAATATATAACACCTTTTTGTCTGTGCATTGAGCTACGAACTCTGTTTTAGTTATTCTTATCTTATCTCGACATACTTCTCTATCCTCTCATGCTCTCTGGTATTTTGTTGATGGTTCTTCTCTAATTGAATTTACAGTTGATATGCACACAACTTGGATCAAATCGATTTCTTTATAACTCTACAACTCCTGAATCTTTGACTCTACTGTTGATCTACACACAACCTAGATCAACCTGACCTTCTCTACAACTATGGGCACTTAGCTGCAAACTTCTTCGACTCTTCACTAAGAAACTAACCAACTCTCTACTTACAGACTAGATAAACAACAACAACTTAGTAAGTCACTAAGCTAGTAAGCAACTAAGCAATTCAATAACTAAGTAAATAACCCGCACACAGCCTGGGTTCTTCCTTCTTATAGACTCTTACATGTCACTCTCAGTCTGTTAATGCAAAAAATTACTCACCTAGTTGTACATGGTCTAAACCACAAACATACATCATTTTCCTACCATTTTCCCCTTACCTTTGACCTTCACAACTATGGCTTACCTTCATTCTCTCTCAAAAAAGGCCAAAAACCCCACAAAAGGCCAAAAAAGCTCACAAAAGGGGTTAAAAACTCAAAAAGAGCTAAAAACACAAAAATGGGCTTAAAACCCCAAAAAAGGGATTAAAACCCTAACTAGGGTTCCAAAATCCTAAAAGATAGAAAAGGACAAAAAACCTAAAAACTTATTATAAAAATAGTGTGAAGGTCTCCATCAACAATATTCTTATCCCTTTTTTCATTATTCTATTCTGTGAGTACGGTGAGAAACCATTATTCTCAAAGTATTCACACTATTTTTGCCAATCATTCCATAGCCCCACCATCTATCAGCATGCACGTTGAGACATCCTTCATATCAACCAGCCTATGGAGAGGCGGTCCATTTCCAAGATCGGGCATGGTGGCCCATTTTCAGAAAAATAGGGTATAATATTCATGTTTTCTTCTTTTATTTAGTTTAGTCGTATTTTCTTATTGATTTTGTTTTACTAATATTATTTTTTTGCTGTAGCTTTCTTCCACGAAATCTACCCTACTATCTCATTGACAGAAGGGAGGTGCTTTTGCACGTAGCAGGGGTGAAAACCCCACTACACAGCCGACTTCATACAATTAGGAAACAAGATGTCATTCCTATTCTAGCAACACGTGTGAGTAGGCATTAATGCCCCGAATTACAAAGATGCTTTCATACATTTGACATCTGTCAACTGACGTCGACCTCGTGTTAGGATTCTTAATCCTCCCTTGACCATACTATCTATGAGATTATTTATCCTAACTTAGGAGTCTTTATTAATTAATTGGGTCCACTTGGCCTAATGGGGCCACATGTACCAGTTACTAGAGTGTGGGGAACACTGCTAGAGGCTAACTGACACTGACTGCACTTGCATGCATTAGTTTAGGTGCATCCTAGATCAATCCCTACATTTTAGGAGCCACTGGGAGTCCCGGCACCAACCTCCTTCAGTTAGTTGGAGTTGGAACTAGTTAAGCTTAGTTTCAAGTTACATTCAGTTAGATCACAATCAGTTCAATTAGCGCTAGTTATGCATGGCTGCATGTGGAGTAGGCGCCTTTGCTCACCTACCACTTCAATTAGACTTAATTAACAATTTATTGTTGATTGTATGAGTTGTTTGGACATCTGGAGTTAGCTATTTGGACTCTGATATTGATTGAGACATCCTGAGTTATCTAGTCAGTTAGGTACGGTCACATCTAGTGGGGAGATTTGAATTCATACATAATTGATTCGAATCCTTTTCCTATGTAAACTATTGTAACACCGGATTTAATTAATGACAATGATACTGTAATTATTTGAGCTATACTCATATGTTTCCTATGTGGTTTTTTTTGTTCAGTGTGTATCTTCATTCTCCTTTTATTACAACAATAATATTTGACTCATTGCTTGAAGATCAAAATGGCACAACAATTTTAACATGGTATCAAAGCCATTTCAAGCAGGCTTCATGTTTGTTTCTCTCCATTGAACATCAGAAGCGGTCGAGTTTCCATAGAAGTCCCCAATATTGATTTAATTCCTCTGAATTTATTCAAAGTGGCGGTGCAGGTGTGATGAACCCTGAAAAACATGTTCATGTGGAGAGGAAAAGCATGATTCTAATATAGTTCGAATGTTTTAGTGTTTTGCAGTGAAAATCTACAGGTGCTACGTAGCTTGTGTGAAGATTTGCGATCTTTCAATCGAAGAATTATGGATTCTCTACCTTCTACTCCTTGGATCCTTACAACCTCCAATTATCTTGATTGGAGGGTTGATATGCAGGTTCCTTGCGCAACAAGGAATACTTTAGGATAATACTTGGAAGTGAGGTTGAGCCCCATCAGCCAGATGAGAAGAACAATTTTCTGAACCACTTAGATGAAGCTTTCAGTTATCTATGCACTCATATATCCAAAGATCTCCTATTCCACCTTGAAGGTTTGAGGACATCCAGAGAAGCCTAGGAGAAGCTTGAAGACTTGTTTGGAAAACAAGATGAGCTTCGGGGACACCTCCTAGAGAATGAGATGGTAGCCTTACATCCCAGCAGTTTCGATACTATTGAGCAATTCTTTACTAAATTCAAGTCTCTTGCACTTCAATGCAGATAGTGTGGAATAGAAAGGAAGGATGAGAAAAATGCACTCTCCATTCTCAGCAAAGTCGGCCCTGAGTATTCTGTATTTGTTTCTATATTTAATTCCAAGTGGGAAGGCTTCCCTGGTTGGAAAATTCCTTCACTTGATTCATTTTTCGAGTCCTTGATCAAGGAGAAAGAGAATTTGATTTGAATGGGAGTCATCAATACCTCCAAAGATCAGGCTCTCCTAGTAACTGGCTCTATCAAAGCACAAGACAAAGGGAAATCAAAAAAGAAGGAGCCTAAAGCAACTGATTCAAAGTCTAAACAGAATCAACAGGCTTCTGAAGGAGGCTCTGGATATAACAAACATAAGTTTGAAAATAAATTATGTCCCTATTGTGTGAAGGGTTTCCATCTTGAAGATCATTGTATGAAGAAGCAAATTGATCTAATGTCAGCTCTCCTAAAGCAGCATAACATTGCTCTCCCACAAGGAGCAAAGAAACCTGATGAATAACCAAAGACAGAAGATGATGAAAGGTGCCATGCTTTGAAATCTAGCCTTACTTAGTCTACATCATACATAATTGATTCTGGAGCATCCAACCACATGGTTTCCTCCAAAGAATCCTTCTCTACCCTCACATTGTCAAAGGGGCCTAATATTCACATGGGTGATGATTCCAAGAATCCAATAGAAGGAAGGGGCTTAGTTAGAGTGAAGCATGGTGAGTTCAAGGATGTCCTCTATGTGCCCTCCCTTGTAGCTAACATTTTGTATGTTTATCAGATGACTCATACAGTCTCTCCCAAGAGAGTTACATTCAATTCAGAGACAATTGAGCTCATAGAAAAAGCCACTGGATAGCTCATAGCAAAAGGTATTGCAAATCACTCTACTAAAGCTTATGAGTTCTCACATTTCTTACCTATCTCTCCTCCTACAACTATATTGTCTCATGCTAACAACACAAGCAAGATTTGGCATGAGATATTTGGCCATCTCAATTTCAAATATCCGCAGCAAGTCCACAATGATAAAATGGTTGAAGGTTTTCCCTCCATCCAAACTTCCAATGGAGTATGTGTTGATTTCTTGGTAGGTAAGCATCTAGAAAAGAGGTATGATGTTGGGAAGGCACATAGAGCTTCCTCTATACTTGATTTGATACATATTGATGTAGTTGGACATATGCCCACAAACTCCATTAATGGTTGCAAGTATTTCCTCACCTTTATTGATGATTGTTCTAAGTACTGTTGGATCTACTTCATGAAACAAAAATCAGAATTTTTTGAGACTTTTAAAGTTTTTAAGGCTATGGTTGAGAACATTTTCAATAAGAATGTCAATTCAATAAGTTCTAATAAAGGAGGAGAGTACACCAAAGGAAACTTCCAGAATTTCTATGAATCAGAGGGGATTCGAATGGAACACTCAGTTCCATACACACCACAGCGGAATGGTGTGGCTGAGAGGAAGAACATATCACTGAAAGAGATGTCAACATGCCTTCTCCATGCCAAACATATACCTCCTTCTCTTTGGGATGAAGCAGTAAACTAGGCTTCGTATTTGCAGAATAGAGTGCCCCACAAGTCAGTGGTTGGGGCCACTCCATTCGAAGCACTGCATGAGAATAAGCCCAATGTCTCTCATCTGAGAGTTTTTGGTTCCAAAGCTTGGAATAGAATACCACTTGACAAAAGGAAGGCCTTCCAATCCCAAAGTAGCGAATGCATTCTGCTAGGATATGCAGAAGATGAAAAAGATAACAAACTGATGGAGGAAGCAACCAGAAGATGCTTCGTTGAAAGGAATGTTTAGTTTGAAGAAGATCAGTTGTATGACACACCTCCAACAACAAAAGAAGGTATAACCATTTCTCCACCTATTTTTGATGATGATGATTTGCTACAGGTTTCATAGTCAGATGAAGAAGATCACATTCAACATGATCCTATTATTGAGACTGAATCTCAAGATATTCTAGATCCAGATCCAATATCCATTCCAAACTAGAATCTTAAGCCTAGATGGCCTCGAAATCTCTTAGATTCAGCTGGGAGTGGTGCTAGAAATCCATAAGACAGAATAAGAACAAGGTCACAGTATCAGAATGAACATGTTGCACTATCTCTCACAGATTCCCTCCCTACAGAGTGGTGCAACAAAGTTCCAGGTCGATGCTACTTGATGATGGTGAATGATCAGCTACATGGCCCACGGATGAAGAATCTTGATCATTCACTACCTTCACCATCCAGAAGAAACATACAGAGTCATCATTTTAGAATAACATTGAGAGGTTCACATGCACATCTTCAGGATGCTACTGCACAGGAGCTACAATTTTGCAGCAGTGTTTTTCTCAAGTTATTTTTCTAAGAAGGAAGCTTATTTCTTCTAAATATAGCCTGCATTTTTTCTATTTTTGCTTTTTTTTTTGGGGGGGGGGGGGGGGGCGCAGTTTCCCATGAGGTTTTCCCCTATTTCCTCGGTTGTATTAAGAAACATTATTTCTTTTAGATTGTATATGGGTGACAAGCTTAGGGTTTAGGAGGGGTGTTAGGATTATTAATCCTCCCTTGACCATAATGTATATTATATTATTTATCCTAAATTAGGAGTCTTTATTAATTAATTGGGTCCATTAGTACCATTGGGTTCACTTGGCCTAATGGGGCCACATGTACCAGTTCCTAGAGTGTGGGGAACACTAGTAAAGGCTAACTGACATTGACTGCACTTGCAAGCATCAGTTTAGGCGCCTCCTAGCTCAATCCATACATTTTAGGAGCCACTGGGAGTCCCGGCACCAACCTCCTTCAGTCAGTTGGAGTTGGAACTAGTTGAGCTTAGTTAGTTTCCAGTTACATTCAGTTAGATTACAATTAGTTCAGTTATCTCTAGTTATGCATGGCTTGGTTGTATGTGGAGTAGGCGCCTTTGTTCACCTACCACTTCAGTTAGACTTAGTTAACTATTTATTACTAATTGTATGAGTTGTTTAGACATCTAGAGTTAGCTAATTGGAATCCAATAGTGATTGAGACATCATGCGTTAGCTAGTCAGTTACTTACAATCACATCTAGTGGGGAGATTCGAGTTCATCCCTAATTGATTCGAAATCTTTTCCTATGTAAACTATTGTAACACTGGATTTAATTAATGACAATGATACTGTAATTATATGAGCTATACTCATCTGTTTCCTATGTGTTTTGCTTTGTTCAGTGTGTATATTCATTCTCCTTTTACTGCAGCAATAATATTTGACTAATTTCTTGAAGATCTAAATGGCACACCAATTTCAAAACCTCATACCCGGATCTTATTGAATGTCTCTTTCTAGTCATTGCACCACGGCATGCCTTCTGACATGGTTTCCACTGTCACCACTCCTCTTGTCACATATTTTCCTTCTGTCACGACTTCTCTTATGTCATGGCTTCTCTTCCTGTCACAAATTCTCTTCCCGTTGCGACTTATCTTCCTATCGCACCTTTTCCACTTGTGACACTTCTTTCTTCTGTCGTGATATATTTTTCTATTGCAATCTCTTATTTTGTCTACTTTTTCTTCCGTTGCTTCTTCTATCCCAACTCCTTCTTCCTTCTTCTTTCTACTTCTAGTGTAGCTTCCTTCTTCCTTTCTGTGAACTGGCTCTTTTCATACTTATTCATAATTCCAACTGATTTCTGCCTAAATTCCCCTAGGTCCAACAACAACATAGGAGGTAACTAAATCGAGACAGGAAAAACCTTCCATTTTTCTTCGACCAGTTTACAAAAATATTCCTCTTCCAGCCACACCCTATTAAATTTAAAAGGATAATAATTTAGGGATTTCTCTCCATCCATCTCAAAAAAAACTTCCTTATGATTTGTAATACCTTTAGAAACAAACCAATATTTGAGTCTACCCAAATATTCACAAACAAAATCAAACATAAAGAACCCATCTAATCATTTTGCAATACCTGCAATTCTAGTTCTTCCATTTGACCATGTGGGTACCAACACATTTGGCACAATATCATTAAGTTTATCTCTTTCGAGAAAAGAATTGAAAAAATCATGAAGAGGATCATAAACCATGACATCTCTCCATACCTCCACAGCATACAAATTTTAGTTAAGATCACCTCCCAAAATGAGGCCCTGATGATTTAACAACCCTACATCTCTAACTCTTTCCTAGAAAACCTATTTATGGTTGTATGACCCATCTACATTGAAAATTCTTACAGGAAAATCAAACCCCCAAAAATTTTCCTTCCACCATAAGACATGCCCTTGTAGAGAAAGAATGAAAATCATAAACATCTATGTCCCAGGATCAAAGTAACCCTCTCGACAACCTTGAATCCTCCAAAGCACAAAATTTCTAACTAGATTTGATCTTCATAAAAAAATCACACGCATAAGATTTGATCTTCATAGAATAGGGTATAATTTTCATGTTTTTTGCTTTTATTTAGTTTAGTTGTATTTTCTTATTGATTTTGTTTTACTAATATTATTTTTTTGCTGTAGCTTTCTTCCACGAAATCTACCCTACTATCTCATTGACAGAAGGGAGGTGCTTTTGCACGTAGCAGGGGTGAAAACCCCACTACACAGCTGACTTCATACAATTAGGAAACAAGATGTCATTCCTATTCTAGCAACACATGTGAGTAGGCATTAACGACCCGAATTACAAAGATGCTTTCATACATTCGACATCTATCGACTGTCGTCGACCTCGTGTTAGGATTCTTAATCCTCCCTTGACCATACTATCTATGAGATTATTTATCCTAACTTAGGAGTCTTTATTAATTAATTGGGTCCACTTGGCCTAATGGGGCCACATGTACCAGTTACTAGAGTGTGGGGAACACTGCTAGAGGCTAACTGACACTGACTGCACTTGCATGCATCAGTTTAGGTGCCTCCTAGATCAATCCCTACATTTTAGGAGCCACTGGGAGTCCCGGCACCAACCTCCTTCAGTTAGTTGGAGTTGGAACTAGTTAAGCTTAGTTTTGACTTACATTCAGTTAGATCACAATCAGTTCAATTAGCGCTAGTTATGCATGGCTTCATGTGGAGTAGGCGCCTTTGCTCACCTACCACTTCAATTAGACTTAATTAACAATTTATTGTTGATTGTATGAGTTGTTTGGACATCTGGAGTTATCTATTTGGACTCTGATATTGATTGAGACATCCTGAGTTAGCTAGTCAGTTAGGTACAGTCACATCCAGTGGGGAGATTCGAATTCATCCATAATTGATTCGAATTCTTTTCCTATGTAAACTATTGTAACACCGGATTTAATTAATGACAATGATATTGTAATTATTTGAGCTATACTCATATGTTTCCTATGTGGTTTTTTTTGTTCAGTGTGTATCTTCATTCTCCTTTTATTGCAACAATAATATTTGACTCATTGCTTGAAGATCAAAATGGCACAACAATTTTAACATGGTATCAAAGCCATTTCAAGCAGGCTTCATGTTTGTTTCTCTCCATTGAACATCAGAAGCAGTCAGGTTTCCACAGAAGTCCCCAATATTGATTTAATTCCTCTGAATTTATTCAAAGTGGCGATGCAGGTGTGATGAACCCTGAAAAACATGTTCATGTGGAGAGGAAAAGCATGATTCTAATATAGTTCGAATGTTTTATTGTTTTGCAGTGAAAATCTGCAGGTGCTACGTAGCTTGTGTGAAGATTTGTGATCTTTCAACCAAAGAATTATGGATTCTCTACCTTCTACTCCTCGGATCCTTACAACCTCCAATTATCTTGATTGGAGGGTTGATATGCAAGTTTCCTTGCGCAACAAGGGATACTTTAGGATAATACTTGGAAGTGAGGTTGAGCCTCATCAGCTAGATGAGAAGAACAAGTTTCTGAACCGCTTAGATGAAGCTTTCAGTTATCTATGCACTCATATATCCAAAGATCTCCTTTTCCACCTTGAAGGTTTGAGGACATCCAGAGAATCCTGGGAGAAGCTTGAAGACTTGTTTGGAAAACAAGATGAGCTTCGGGGACACCTCCTGGAGAATGAGATGGTAGCCTTACATCCCAGTAGTTTCGATACTATTGAGAAATTCTTTACTAAATTCAAGTCTCTTGCACTTCAATGCAGACAGTGTGGAATGGAAAGGAAGGATGAGAAAAATGTGCTCTCCATTCTCAGCAAAGTCAGCCCTGAGTATTCTGTATTTGTTTCTATATTTAATTCCAAGTGGGAAGGCTTCCCTGGTTGGAAAATTCCTTCACTTGATTCCTTTTCCAAGTCCTTAATCAAGGAGAAAGAGAATTTGATTTGAATGGGAGTCATCAATACCTCCAAATATCAGGCTCTCCTAGTAACTGGCTCTATCAAAGCACAAGCCAAAGGGAAATAAAAAAATAAGGAGCCTAAAGCAGCTGATTCAAAGTCTAAAGAGAATCAACAGGCTTCTGAAGGAGGCTCTGGATATAACAAAAAGAAGTTTGAAAATAAATTATGTCCCTATTGTGTGAAGGGTTACCATCTTGAAGATCATTGTATGAAGAATCAAATTGATCTAATGTCAGCTCTCCTAAAGCAGCATAACATTGCTCTCCCACAAGGAGCAAAGAAACCTGATGAAGAACCAAAGACAGAAGATGATGAAAGGTGCCATGCTTTGAAATCTAGCCTTACTTAGTCTACATCATACATAATTGATTCTGGAGCATCCAACCACATGGTTTCCTCCAAATAATCCTTCTCTATCCTCACACTGTCAAAGGGGCCTAATATTCACATGGGTGATGATTCCAAGAATCCAACAGAAGGAGGGGACTCAGTTAGAGTGAAGCATGGTGAGTTCAAGGATGTCCTCTATGTGCCCTCCCTTGTAGCTAACATGTTGTATGTTTATCAGATGACTCATACAGTCTCTCCCAAGAGAGTTACATTCAATTCAGAGACAGTTGAGCTCATAGAAAAAGCCACTGGATAGCTCATAGCAAAAGGTATTGCAAATTGTTGGAGACATTTACCTTCATACTCACTCCTTCGGTCAAATTGGCTTAGTTAAACCACTATCCTAAGTTTGATTG
>LPNX010179910.1:130285-232933 GCA_001517045.1 Pseudotsuga menziesii | reverse complement strand
TATTTCCAATTCATGAGTATTTTGTTAATAATTCTTTGATGATTTTGATTCCTAGTTCCTAGATCATGTGCAAGAATTAATATGGTATCAGAGCTACGGCGGGATGAAGATCAATCTCTGAAGAACAAGATTTTTGACAGATTTCTTCATGAAATTTGAGCAATAGCTCAAGAATCCAGCACTGCACCAGAAGCCAAGGCTTACCACTCAATATCCCAAGTAAAGAACTTGTTGATCAAGCTTGCTTGATTGACTATGCTGGGTGTGATGAAAGCCTAGAATGTGCAGTCTGTTCGACCTTACGGTGCCCTTTTTGTTTTGATTTGCAGGTTTTATCAGGTACAACTTCGAATGGACTCATCAATCCCTCCTCTCCTCCCATTCACAAGCTATTCGAAATGGAAGTTGAAGATAATTGCATATCTCAAGAGACGAGGTCTCTATGAGGTGTCTATTGGAATTGGAAGAGAGACTTATGAGAATGAGAATGACTGGCTAAATGACGGTGACAGATCTTTTGGAGCAATATGTATGGCCCTTTCTGATAGCTTGTACTTTTTTGTTGGTTCTATTGAATACCCAAAGGATCTCTGGACAAAATTGGACAGAACCTATGGCAAGCACAATGAGGATCATAATAGTACTTTGGAAATTACAGCCAGCACCACAAGATTTCTTCACTCAAAACTCTCAGCCACTACTCTCTCTGATGAATTTGTTCAAGATGAAGATGAAGCAGAATCTTCTACGCATTCAATTCGAATTGAAGAAAGTCTCCATGAAGTGACTCCTTCTCCTGATGCTCCGAAAGTTCATGACATCCCTGATATCTCATCTTCTCATATTGCTGAAACAGAAGAAGACTTTAAAATCTCTGATATTGAAGAAAAATGCTGCTACACTTCCATGCAAACATTCACCGGTGATTTTCCTTTGAATTCTGTGCAAAATTTACCAGTAATTGCTTCCGAAAGTGAAGAGAAATTTGATTTTTCTCCCTCTAATTTTGCTGCTGGTGTGCAAATATGTAATACCTTGGATAATTTGGAAAAAATATCAGATTATAAGAGTGACACATTCGCTCCCCATGATCTAGATCTTCCAGCAAATTCCTGCAGGATTGCATGCACCAAAATTCAAAATTTTGAAGAAGAAGAAAACTGTGCATCCACTGTCTCGGTTGACCATAATATTGGATCTGATATGAACCTTATTGGATCTGATATGATCTTATTTGGATCTGATCTGATATTTCTTGGTTCAAAATTTCAGGTTCATAAACCTTCAGTACTGCTTGTAGCTGTTCTCATCAACGGTGTGAAGAAACAAGTACCGCAAGTCTCCTACAAAATTGCTGCTGGGGATTTGATTTCATTTCATAGTTTTGGATCTATTGTGAACTTATTTAGATCTGATTTACATTCTGATCTGATATTATTTTGTTCATATTTTAAAATCCAAGATCTTTCAGCCATGCTTGTAGCTGCTCTCACCAATTCCGGTGTGAAAAATCAAGTACCGCAGTTCTTCTTCAATTTTGCTGATGGGGATTTGGTGTTAGTTTCCTCTTATGAGGTTGCTGATATTTTATTTTGTGATTCATTAGATATTTCAGAATCTATATCAGATTATGGATCTCAAGCATTCACTCTCCAGAGTCCCAGGGATTCTCTACCTTTGATCACAAGCTCATCTCCTCACAGAACTAGTAAAGAGGAAGACATTCTGCATCTGCTTGGACACTTGCTCCTAAGATTTGGGGCTGATTTTACCACTCATGGTTTGCTGTTCAAGGCTGCAACATATCATTTTCTTGAGTGTTCCACACATGGTTCAAATCCTCAAGAACCTTTGCTCTCTCTTCAGACGATTTCAGTTGCTCTACATGGGTCCAGTTTCCACCGTGCAGCTGTTTATATTTCTGATTCAATTGAGTGCATTGTTCTTCTTCCAAAGTGGAAGATTCCTCTAGACATATTCATTTAGTTTGGATTCATAGGTTCACATGCACAGTCTCAGGATGCTGCTGCATAGAAGAACCAAATTCTTGATTTACTGCTTAGTTTGAGGGGGGGTATTTTTCCCATGAGGTTTTCCCCATTTCCTTGGTTATATTAAGCAGCTACTTTATTGTACAGGGTGACCTATTGCATTAGTTTCTAGGGCCCTAGAATTTTATGCATCTATGTTTTCTAACTCTTCCTAAGTATAGATTAAGGGGGGGTGTTGGAGACATTTACCTTCATACTCACTCCTTCAGTCAAATTGGCCTAGTTAAACCACTATCCTAAGTTTAATTGACATCAGTGGAGCATTAATTACCATCATCTGTTTGACATTCATGAACCTAATTGCTAACTGGTGGTTACTTTCAGTTCAACCAATCAGTTACAGTCAGTTAAGGTGCCTTCATTCATTAAATATATTATTTAATGATTATTTATTATTATTTTAATGAAATGGAGTGAACAAGGCGCCTTCACCAACTTCTGATGTTCAGTTCAGCTTCAGTTAACCTCATCAGGGTTTATTGGAGTCATGCAATACTAGTACTTGATGATTGGATTGCTATGACATGTGTTTGATCTCTTTCAATTGAGATTCAGTCATTTATTGCACTCCAACTTCAGTTAGGGTTTGGTGAGTCATTTAGGGTTTTGGTCAAGTGGTTAACTGAGTGATATTGCATGGCAAAGAGTCAGTTAAGATAGACTCACTCACTGAATTCGAATTGTCCCTTAGGTATTCGAATTCTTCATGGAGTTAAGCTATTGTTATGCATGGAAATTGTTATCCTTTATTGTTCATATAATATACAGAGAGGAAACCTATTTGGTATTCCAGTTATTTCCAATTCATGAGTATTTTGTTAATAATTCTTTGATGATTTTGATTCCTAGTTCCTAGATCATGTGCAAGAATTAATACAAATCACTCTACTAAAGCTTATGAGTTCTCACATTTCTTACCTATCTCTCCTCCTACAACTATATCGTCTCATGCTAACAACACAAGCAAGATTTGGCATGAGATATTTGGCCATCTCAATTTCAAATATCTGCAGCAAGTCCACAATGATAAAATGGTTGAAGGTTTTCCCTCCATCCAAACTTCCAATGGAGTATGTGTCGGTTGCTTGGTAGGTAAGCATATAGAAAAGAGGAATGATGTTGGGAAGGCACATAGATCTTCCTCTATACTTGATTTGATACATATTGATGTAGTTGGACATATTCCCACAAACTCCATTAATGGTTGCAAGTTTTTCCTCACCTTTATTGATGATTTTTCTAAGTACTGTTGGATCTACTTCATGAAACGAAAATTAGAAGTTTTTGAGACTTTTAAATTTTTTAAGGCTATGGTTGAGAAAATTTTCAATAAGAATGTCAATTCAATAAGTTCTAATAAAGGAGGAGAGTACACCAAAGGAGACTTCCATAATTTCTATGAATCAGAGGGGATTCGAATGGAACACTCAGTTCCATACACACCACAGCAGAATGATGTGGCTGAGAGGAAGAAAAGATCACTGAAAGAGATGTCAACATGCCTTCTCCATGCCAAACATATACCTCCTTCTCTTTGGGATGAAGAAGTAAACTAGGCTTCGTATTTGCAGAATAGAGTCCCCCACAAGTCAGTGGTTGGGTCCAATCCATTCGAAGCACTGCATGGGAATAAGCCCAATGTCTCTCATTTGAGATTTTTTAGTTCCAAAGCTTGGAATAGAATACCACTTGACAAAAGGAAGGCCTTCCAATCCCAAAGTAGCGAATGCATTCTACTGGGATATGCAGAAGATGAAAAAGATAACAAACTAATGGAGGAAGAAACCAGAAGATGCTTCGTTGAAAGGAATGTTCAGTTTGAAGAAGATCAGTTGTATGACACACCTCCAACAACAAAAGAAGGTATAACCATTTCTCCACCTATTTTTGATGATGATGATTTTCTACAGGTTTCAGAGTCAAATGAAGAAGATCACATTCAACATGATCCTGTTATTGAGACTGAATCTCAAGATATTCTAGATCCAGATCCAATATCCATTCTAAACTAGAATCTTAAGCCTAGATGGGCTCAAAAGCTCCTAGATTCAGCTGGAAGTGGTGCTGGAAATCCATAAGATAGAAGAAGAACAAGGTCACAGTATCAAAATGAACATGTTGCACTATCTCTCATAGATTCCCTCCCTACAGAGTGGTGCAACAAAGTTCCAGGTCGATGCTACTTGATGATGGCAAATGATCAGCTACATGGCCCATAGATGAAGAATCTTGATCATTCACTACCTTCACCATCCATAAGAAACATACATAGTCATCATTTTAGAAGAACATTAAGAGGTTCACATGCACAACTTCAGGATGCTACTGCACAGGAGCTACAATTTTGCAGCAGTGGTTTTCTCAAGTTATTTTTCTAAGAAGGAAGCTTATTTCTTCTAAATATAGCTTGCATTTTCCTATTTCTGCTTATTTGAGGGGGGGGGTGGGGGGGGGGTGCAGTTTCCCATGAGGTTTTCCCTTGTTTCCTCGGTTGTATTAAGCAACATTATTTCTTTTAGATTGTATATGGGTGACAAGCTTAGGGTTCAGGAGGGGTGTTAGGATTATTAATCCTCCCTTGACCATAATGTATATTATATTATTTATCCTAAATTAGGAGTCTTTATTAATTAATTCGGTCCATTAGTACCATTGGGTTCACTTGGCCTAATGGGCCCACATTTACCAGTTACTAGAGTGTGGGGAACACTAGTAAAGTCTAACGGACATTGACTGCACTTGCATGCATCAGTTTAAGTGCCTCCTAGCTCAATCCATACATTTTAAGAGCCACTAGGAGTCCCGGCACCAACCTCCTTCAGTCAGTTGGAGTTGGAACTAGTTGAGCTTAGTTAGTTTCCAGTTACATTCAGTTAGATTACAATCAGTTCAGTTATCTCTAGTTATGCATGGCTTGGTTGTATGTGGAGTAGGTGCCTTTGTTCACCTACCACTTCAGTTAGACTTAGTTAACTATTTATTACTAATTGTATGAGTTGTTTAGACATCTGGAGTTAGCTAATTGGAATCCAATATTGATTAAGACATCCTGAGTTAGCTAGTCAGTTACTTACAATCACATCTAGTGGGGAGATTTGAGTTCATCCCTAATTGATTCGAAATCTTTTCCTATGTAAACTATTGTAACACCGGATTTAATTAATGACAATGATACTGTAATTATATGAGCTATACTCATCTGTTTCCTATGTGGTTTGATTTGTTCAGTGTGTATATTCATTCTCCTTTTACTGCAGCAATAATATTTGACTAATTTCTTGAAGATCTAAATGGCACACCAATTTCAAAACCTCGTACCCGGATCTTATTGAATGTCTCTTTCTATTCATTGCACCACGACATGCCTTCTGACATGGTTTCCACTATCACCACTCCTCTTGTCACATATTTTCCTTTTGTTGCGACTTCTCTTATGTCATGGCTTCTCTTCCTGTCATGGATTCTCTTCCTGTTGCGACTTATCTTCCTGACGCACCTTTTCCACTTGCCACACTTCTTTCTTCTGTCGTGATATATTTTTCTATTGCAATATCTTCTTTTGTCTACTCTTTCTTCCGTTGCTTCTTCTATCCCAACTCCTTCTTCCTTCTTCTTTCTACTTCTAGTGTAGCTTCCTTCTTCCTTTCTGTGAACTGGATCTTTTCATACTTATTCATAATTCCAACTGATTTCTGCCTAACTTCCCCTAGGGCCAACAACAACATAGGTGGTAACTAAATCGAGACAGGAAAAACCTTCCATTTTTCTTCAACCAGTTTACAAAAATATTCCTCTTCCAGCCACACCCTATTAAATTTAAAAGGATAATAATTTAGGGATTTCTCTCTATCCATCTCAAAAACAACTCCCTTATGATTTGTAATACCTTTAGAAACAAACCAATATTTGAGTCTACCCAAAGATTCACAAACAAAATCAAACATAAAGAACCCATCTAATCATTTTGCAATACCTGCAATTCCAGTTCTTCCATTTGACCATGTGGGTATCAACACATTTGGCACAATATCATTTAGTTTATCTCTTTCGAGAAAAGAATTGAAAAAATCATGAAGAGGATCATAAACCATGACATCTCTCCATACCTCCACAGCATACAAAGTTAAGTTAAGATCACCTCCCAAAATGAGGCCCTGATGATTTAACAACCCTGCATCTCTAACTCTTTCCTAGAAAACCTATTTATGGTTGTATGACCCATCTACATTGAAAATTCTTACAGGAAAATCAAACCCCCAAAAATTTTCCTTCCACCATAAGACATGCCCTTGTAGAGAAAGAATGAAAATCAGAAACGACTATGTCCCAGGATCGAAGTAACCCTCTCGACAACCTTGAATCCTCCAAAGCACAAAATTTCTAACTAGATTTGATCTTCATAAAAAAATCACATGTATAAGAGGCATAAACCATTGTCTCCAGCAATAGAACCACATAAGGATTCATTGTATCTAGTAATCTTTTTAATGCAACACTTTTAGGTGAGCTACAAGCCCCTATGATATTAAAAGAGACTAGTTTAATTGGTTAACCTCACGATGGTCTGCATCCTCTATAAGAGCCCCAATATCAAAGTGACTTATGGTAGATGAATATTTTTCAAGACCCCTTTGAAAAAGGAAAGTAACCTTTGGGTTATAAGAACTTTGCTCCAAATCTTCCTCCAACTTACTTTTTCCTTTCCTTCTTATAGATTGTTTCCTAACAGTTACATTTAGTGACCTAATAGACCATATTGGTAAAGTGTTTTAATTCCCATCTAAGATAGTAGAATAATTTGGATCGGATTTGGAGAAGAAGAATCCAAAAGAGAAGGAAAATCTACAAGAGTAAAAGGTTCTCTTCTTTCTGTTAAAGGTGTAGGGGAGATATTTTTGTTCAACAGATTTTCCTTAGGTTGGAAAGACTCTGAACCAATACCCATAATGCAAAATTAATGCTCTCTAGAATTCCTTTGACTAAAACCAAAAAGGAAAACACCAACATCTTCCCCATTACTATGTTTTACCTCAATTACCCTATCCCCCTCCATATACTGGTTATTCCAAAATACCTCAGGAGTCTTTGGCCTCGGCTTATCACACAAAGAAAGAATTTTTCCTTCCCCTACATCCCTAACTTCAGTATCCACAACTAAAGCAGGAGAAGATTGAAACGAGGATCCCAAAACACCTAATCCAACACCATCCCCTTTCCTGACCTCCAAACCACAAGCATGCAAAGAATTTGAAGTATCTTCAGCAGATAAATTTTTTGAAAGGACTAGAAGTGAGTTACAAAACTTAGCCAGAAAATTAGTCATTGAGGCCACATCAAGAGGAATGAGGAAATTTATGACAGACTCCAATATCGGAAATTTGCTTTAATATGTCCAGTCTCTCTGCGATTATGGAAATGAAAGGGTTATTTGTAGTAGTACTCTAGCCTTTGGATAAAGGAACCACCTTCCCAAACCACCTCCAACTACTCTCATAAACCCTCTGAGACATCCAAATCCATGAGCATACGACAGATACGACGATTAGACACAAAAATGTGATCTTCCTCCATGAGAATGAATATGTCAATAGAGTTTTCCATCATCATAAACCCTGCTAAACAACAGTAGTGAGGAGGGAAACTACGTAACAAAAAACATAGGTGGTTCTTTAATAATTTGTCCTTCCAGGGATTAAATTCTAAATGCCAGTGAGTCAGGACAAGCGACCCATTCTCAATGACCCAAAAGTGTTTTTCAATCTTCATTCTATCCACCACTGATAAAAATTGGAAACAATTCCATCCATTCATCAACATAAGAACTTGAGGAACGTTATTTTTATAATCGGCTTCCAATTTAACCTGACCCAATCCAAAATATCAAATCTAGAGAGATTAACAAACTCAGTTTTCCTTTCCAATTCATTTAAAGTCAAATACATAACCATATATGAAGTAACATCTTTTCCCATCATGCAAAGGCCTCTTCCTTTCTTTTCTCTTTCACATTTTTGCCTACAGTGGGCCCTAAAAACATCCTTTGATCCAGACTAATAATATTTCTTATCATGATGAAAACTCTTATCATGCATCAACCCTGTAGGAGTCTCTACACATGGATAGTTGTCTTTAGACTGAATAATCCTTGGAGGGGTATGAACTAGAGGAAAATAATGGCCTTTTCCTTAAGCTAAAGCAGCTCTCACCAATACAAAATCCACCATAGAAAAAGGATTTGTTCTTACCCTCATACCTGTCACCTGAAAAGATAGGGTCTTGTCCTCTCTACCCAGAAAAGAACCTCCCAAAAAAATATTTCTTCCATATTCAAGGGATGATGGGACATGTTATCTCTGACTAGTGTAACCCTTCACCAACTTGTCTCCTCCTACAACCATCGCGTAGGACATACCCAAATACTAAAAAACATTGAAAAAACCATAGGTTAAAAGTAAAATAACAAAAGTTGCAATAAGAGTCTAGTTCCCACTTTTTTGAATTTGGTTGGAACTAGGCATACCGATTATATCCCAAGATGGCACTTCTTCATCCATGACAACATTTACATGTTTTGTCACATGACGACACTTCATGAAAGTTATTGTTAGTCACCCAAAGGAAACCTGTGGATGGAAGGTCCATATATGGAGTTTTGTAACTCTGTTTAACCTATTTTATGGCCCATTAGAAAGGTATCGGAACCAGGAACAACTTTCTATAAGAAACCAACTACTGAAAACTCTTTGAAGTACCATGAAAAAATAATTTGTTGACCCATAACGAGTTGTCAATTGGAAACCTGTGTTTTTCAACTTTGTATACGCGACTTGTAAATGGGAAATTTGCATATATCCCCTGAAGAGGTCAAAAAACATAAAATTCCTGAGATTTTGGTGGTTTTGGAACTGCCTCCTAGGTTGTAACTGACCTATCCTTGACCCTAACTCTTCAAATTTTCTATATAAGAGAGGGAGAAGGGACCATGAAGAGTACTTAGCCTTTGATATTGTTATGCTAGTGAAATTGAGATTCTCATCCACCCTTCCTTTTCCATAGTTGTCATCTCCCTTTGCTGCAGAGATTGGAGGCTAAGAATCTTGGAGGAGAGAAGTAGGAGATCCAGATGGAAGGTTTCACGAGGTGCCTTGCATGAGGAGAAGGTATATCTTGTACTTCTTCCATTGATTAATAAATATTTGATGTGCTTCCCTTTCCAAATCATTGTTTGATGGATGTTGTAACTCGGTTTGTGATCATATGTTAATGTTTATCACATTAGGGTTTCATATTATCTTGATTATCCTTGTGTTACATGTGGTCAAATTGGTTTGAGGAAGGTTTGAAATTGTTTTGCAGGTCTCTTTGATTGGAGAGAAAGAGGAAGGATAAAGGAAAACTTGCATCAACCTTTAGTTTGTAAGGTATGAACCCTTCTAACCCTTGAAACTTTGTTTATATTTGTACTTGTAGAGCATTGTATATCAGTTTTTATACCCCTAGTACATTGGTGGCCTCAACCCCAACCATAGGAACAATTACTTAACAAAAAACTAGTGACTCCACTGGGGAAGCCTTGTTTATTTTGGGGTATCCTTGTCTAGTTTTACTAGTGTATTTTAAGGTTTGAGTCCTTCTTATAAGTTAAGAGTTATCCTTAATGTTTTTTGGACATCTTCCTTACCTTTTTGAGGCCTTCCACCACCCATACGTGACTATTTCACTACATAGTAGCGTATCCCTAATCCATACATGAGTTTCCTGTGGTGTACCTATGTATTAGACGTGACTTTTCCTCAAGGAACCTGCGTATGCCCTGTTTCGGTGATTTTTTCACTTTTTTGGGCATGTTTGGGGTGGCCTGGTGTTGTTTGTGGAGTCATATTGGGTCCCTTACATGTGTAAGATCATTGGGAAGTGGTGTCTTCTTTTGAATGTACTCTTAAATTGGTTTATAATCCCTTTCAGAAGCCTCTAGGATTTTCTTTTGCTCTCCCCCCCACCTCCTTCCTTAGCATTACCTTGCACAACAAGGTGTTCATCAACCTATGTCAGGAGGTATAGACTGAACCTAGGACCTTTCTGATCCTTGTATTTTTCACTCTTGGTGATTAACTTCTTTATGTCAAGGTGGTTTGCTTATTCCCTTATGCAAGTCTCCATCCCAAGAGAGGTCTAGTCAAACTTTAGGGTAGCTTAGGGTCTGTTTGGTGGTTATAGAGCAGAAGTCCTTTGCTTTGTTTTATGCCATATATATGCACTTCCTAGTAAGTTGTTTTTCTTTCGCATTTATAAAGAAAAAGTAAAAAAGAAAAAGTATTTTCTTTATATGCATTTAGGCTAGATTTTAGGCTTAGGTGCATTGCATACCTCTGTCTATTTGAAAATACAAAAAAAATATCTTTCTTTTGTGATCTTCATTTTTAGTTTTGAAAAGAAAAAAAGAAGTAGAAGTTTGCATTTTGAATCTATTTCTCATTAGTCATGTTGTTTATTCTTTCAAGTCAAAAAACCATTAGTTTCGTTACCAATACCTTTGAGTAATCAACAACCCTTAAAAAGAACGTTAATATTTAAAACATATTAGTAACATTTTATTTCTAGGGATGACACACACTAGTCTAGGGTAGTGTTTTGGGTTAGGGTTATCTTTAACTACCCAAAACTTTAAACTTAAACATAGTGTCCTTTCATTCAGGAAACACAATCTCATAAAGAAGGAAACTATAAAGCTCCTCTAACACAGGATCCAAGCACGAGGTTTTGCGATACTGCGTTGCATAGATACCCCTCCTATACTCAGTTGAGCATATACCAGAGCTGTTGTGCATCTATGGATTCACTCAATACCTCCTTTCGGCCCTGTGTGGTGTTTCGTATTGTTTGAGTTTTGAGCTTAGCTACCCTGCCCATGTGCATCGGCTGGACCAGCGACTGTTCCACCAGATTTTCTTTGTGATTTTGGTAGCCTTAACATCTTAACCACTAGGAGTCTACATGGGTGACAGTGGAAGGCTATTTCCACTATACCCAAAGCAGGAATGGGAGGAAACCCCGTGCAACTGTTTGGAAAAGAGGTTGGCAATTCAAACACTTTCCCCAAAGTGATTCTCTCGGGACCCCAGGTAACAGTCCTTCTCCCTTCACTGGTTAGTTATGGGCCCTCATCATCCCAGACTCTCCTTTGGAAGGTATCCTTGTGTGTATGGTCTAGAAACTTAGGATTTTATTCTAGTGGTGTGCTATATGTGTTGCTAGTTTCCAGTCAACCTTAGAGTTTGAATTCTTATTGAGTCATAAACTATGGCTAGTACCCCTACGGACACCAACCAAGAGACCCACATGTAAGGGGCTTCTTGTGCTTTTCCTTTTACTGGGAATGTTGGAGTTCCCTTGATGGCCAATTTGAATCTTCCTAGATTCACCCTAGGGCTACTAATTTGGTTGTTTTCCAATCCGATTGTCATAAACTCCCCTGATGCTTCTCAAGCAAGCACCTTATATCAATGGCATCAAAACAATGTCTCCCCTTCACCAGTAGCAACCTCTCCTCCTCCTTCTACCTCATGCGGTGAAAGTTCTGATACTAGTAACCTGCATTCTAAAAGGAATAAAAGGAGGAATAATAGAGAATACATGAAAGCAAGGGGGAAGTCACTCAACCTCTAGAGTTCATGTTGGGGGCACCTATCCAACCTCTGCAAGTCGTGTTGGACCCAGTCACCCAACCTCTGGAGGTCATGTTGGGGGAACCTATCTAACCCATGCAAGTCATGTTGGACCCAACCACCTAGAATCTGAAGGTCATGCTGGGGAAAAACACTCAACCTATGCAAGTTATGCTGATCGTAAATACCCATCATCTGGAGATCATGCTATGAGAAGTCACCCAAATTCTGCAGTTTATGCTAGGGGAAAATAGTCAACCAATGCAAGTCATGTTGGCATCATTGAGAAAACCAATCATTCAATACACAAACCTAAGTACCCTTGTAAGCTTTGTGAGATATATCACCCTACTCATAAATGTCCTGCTATTGTGGAGGTGCGAAGAGTGTGGTCCGAGTCTCAAGGATGTCCTGCTCCTAAGCAACCTATAGTTTCCCAATAACCTATTCAACCTTCGGTTGATCAAGTGGTTGAACCAATGCAATATTTGGTCAATCCCACTCTTCATTCAGAGAGTGACCGTCATCAAGTGGTTGAAGCAATGAAATTTTTGGCCAATCCCACTCTTCCTTAGAAGAGTGGCCTTCATAAAGTGGTTGAATCAATGCAATCTTTGATCAATCCCACTTTTCCTATGGAAAGTGAATTGACTGCTAATCATGTTTTCTTCACTGTCAATTCAGAAGATTTTGGACAAGGGAGCACTGACCATTAGAGGAAATTTCAGCTCAAAATGGGCCTTTCAACCCTAATTCAAATTCCATGTCATCGTGTGTTAGCCAATGAAATTTATTTAAATTTTAAATACCGTATAGGTCTTAAACAATTTTTTAATATAAATTTGGGGATAGGTATCATAAAAAAACTACTTTTTGTTCATATTTTTGACATATCTCCCTGTGTTTTTACTCAAATTTCGATTGGGAGAGCTCGTTGGATGCATAATTAAATTCCGCATCCAAAGCGTACCCACTCTGCATACTTTTGAAGGACCCCTCTACCCCAAAAACAAGAAATACCTGAAAAAACATGATGATGACAATACAAACAAAAAAAGTAGTTTTTATCTTTTCTTCCTCCAAAATTAATAAATATTATTTTATTATTTTAACTATTGTTTTATTATTTTCCTTAGGAGGCCCATTTTGGGTTGAAATTTCCTCTAATGTTCACTTTGAATGAACCCCTGCCAATCCCTTAGATTGCTTCCTTTGATTGGGATAGTCTAACTTAGCTGTGCCTTTCTTCATTTGCACCTTTTCAAATAAATGTCCAAGTTGAACACTACACCATTTCACGTTGTATTGTAGTTGAAGGATCCTCTGTTAGTATTTTATCTGCACGTTTTTGGAGAGGCATGGAATCTACCAGCCTTATGTTGAATGATAATCAGTTACTAGCTTTTAATAGAATAACTAGTCAAACTTTGGGAATTCTTACTCAAACATATGTTACTTTGGGTGGGAAGACCACCTTAGTTGATTTTATGGTGATAGAGGACCCCTTGGACTTTAATATTCTCCTCGTGCGTGATTATGTATATGCTATGAAAGTTGTGGTTTCTACGCTCTTTCGTGTGATGTACTTTCCTCATAACGAAATCATTGTCACTGTCAATCAACTGACATTTGTTGATCCCTATCCTCACCCGACTATAGATCAAGTATATCCTTTGTTAATTACTAGTGTTTCAGTAGACACTACCCCGCCAAGGGTGAATTATGTGGCCTCATATACCTCATGTCTGATTTATACTGAGAAGAAGCCTCTAGATTCATGATTACCTTCTTGGGACTTGGTCCCAGCAGTTGACCGGGTGATTTATCCAATGGGTACTTTGGAGCTCGCTTGCCACCCTATTGATCTAATTGAATTTTTAGACATGTGTCCTATCTGGGATGGTCTACTTCCTTCAGATGAATTCTCCTAGAGTCTACAATAAAGTATGACCTTCTTATGGATGTTGACTCTGTCGTGATTAAATCCAGCCCTGACTTACTTATTGAGTCTGGTCTTTCTGATGATAGATCCTCAAGCTCTAACACTATTGAGTTTTTGGAATTTCTCGTAGAGAAAAAAATCAGTGATCCTAATGAGTTTGATTCATCTTGTAGAATTTTGACTCCCGTGTTGTTGAGTATGTTCTTGTATACCCCATTAGCTATGTCAAATTTATCTTTCCTCTTGAGGTTGATCTTATTGATTATAAATCCTCCTGCCTTGGCACTATAGAGTCTTCCTTGGTTAACTCTGCCTTGACTATGCCCCTTGTTGAAGAAAGCAAAGTTGTGAATGTTTCTACCCAAGTGACCTATATCAGATCTCTTTTTCTGAATATGGTCTTGATATTGTTGTTTCTTGGAGACAAGATTCTTAGTTGGATTTACAAATGTTTATTGTCCTCGTCTTTTTGTTCAATTTGTAACCGCATTTGCCTACACCCTTCCTATGCTTATGAGCCTGATGTCAACTTATATGCTTTTAGCTCGTTATACAAGCCCTCATATCTGCTCTCATCATATCCCAGACTTATGTCATTCTTCCATTGCAACTTGACACCTTTTTCCTGGAGGAGATGCTCCTTGAGTGTCCTTATCTTGCTCATGTTCCTTGCACTATGCTTAGGCTTGTTCCCTGTGCTTGGAACTAGTTCTGCATACCTCTCACACTTGTCTCCTCAAATTTAGAGCATTCTTCTTGCTTTTCTTTCAGCTCGTTAAAAATAGTAAGGAAGCCATGAGTTGAATTTTCTAGGCTCGTTAAAACTTTACGAGAAACGTATGGAGTTATTTCCAAGACCTGGTCTGAATCCTTAAAAATGACTAGATTTTCGAGTTATTTGTTCTTCTAGACTCTCTAAAGGAAATGAAGGAACATCCACATCGGTATAAGTTTAACCTTTTTCCAAACCACGTGGGTTACTTACGAAAAATGAATACTCTAGTCAATTATGGCTAGAGGAGTATTTCCAGGTATAAGTTTATCACTTTTTCAGGCCTGGAAGACTAGATTTACGAAAAAGGAACTTGCTTGAGCTTAATTTTTCTTTTTTGTGCTATGGTTTAAACCATGAAAACTATTTTGAACGTTCTTTATGCCATTTTCATGATCGCTAAAAATTTAGGACAAAAGCATAGAGTGATTTTGCTTTCCCTCACGCTTGTTAAACTACGGCTTTATGTTTTTCTTTTGAAGGAGCGTCGGTATGGTGATAGTTTAACCCTTTTTCGTACCTTGCTGACTAACTACGAAAAAGGTATACCTTTGTTCGCCTGAGCTAAGAGATTTCTCCTGTATATTGTTTTATACTTTTTCGTACTTAGGAGACTAACCTTACGAAAAAGTCCCCCCCTAGAGTCTTCTTTGGTGTTTTTAGACTCTAAAATTGTGAAAACTCCACCGAGCATCTACTATTTTGGGCTCGTAAAATCCATGGACCAATGCTTTATCAAGCATTCTTATATCTCTCCTTCGAGCTTGCCAACAATGAAGAAGCTCCCGAGTTTGTTTTCTTGGACTCGTTAAAACTTTACAAGAAAGAAGGAAAGGGAAGTTCATTCAAATGTCTTTTATATCATGGAAGCAAGTCTTTTCATCCTTGAACAAAGCATTAGTTTGAGTCTATCAACAATTGGTTTCTAGTTTTTCCCTTAGGATTAAACCTTATTCAGAGTTCTTACTCCTCCGGTTGATTCCTTTTCCAATTATATGGAGAATCTGTCATTGTCTCCTACATTCCAGATTTGTATCATTGGTCCCTTGATGTCAAAAAAACTACCTAAGTCAGTATTGTGTTGTGCTCATTGTTCAAGGATAAAACCTTTTTCGTCCATTCTACAGTTTCCTTGGCCTTTTGTGTCGGCCACTACCTGGTATCAGTTCATTACATCCAGTCTTTTAGTGGTTCTTGCTGCAAAATTTTGTCCGACTTCCAAATCAACCCAATCTCTGATTTTCCTCATGTTGGATGATGGAGGATGCTTTATTGCCTTCCTTCCAACGAATCTATTCCTATTAAATTCAACACATCTTTCTCTGGGAATGCGATTTAGATTTTATAAAAGTAACTTGGGGATTGCAATCATTAGTGGAAATTTCCCTCGTTGTTAGGTAGCATGAATACCTTATGTTCCCTATTCGATGGATTCTGGGGGTGTTCGAATTCAAGACAATTTATTCACACTTGTTAGAATGTACTAGATACCTTGGGGACCATTTTCATTAATGGTTGTTTCCCTCGTGTTTGTTAATGGTTTTCATCAATGACCGGTAATCAAACGGTTTCCTCCATGTTCGAAATCATCGCTTTTATTCAGTACATGGTTAGGATTCGTATCTTTGGGTGGTTTGGATTGAATACCTTGGGTCAATAGTTACATCATCCTCTTTTTCTATTACCCAATTTGAACAAGATATTTTCACACTTCACATGACATTTCCTGAGACATAGATCCACCTTGTATTTTGTGGATATGATCAATTATTGAGCATGTATCCACGTTGTTCATTTGTGGCCATGACTCCTTTAGATTTCACATGGATCCTTTTGCATTTTGTGCGACCATGATAGTTGCATCAGCTATACACATGTTGGATACTCCATGTATCTTTCTGGTGACCATTTGTATATGGACATGTATGCCCAGATATTGGATTGTCTGACATTTATCTCTCTTTCAGGTACCTTCATTTGAGCCTATGATCTTGGATTCCCTAGTCTCTTCGACTCCTCGACTCAACTGTTCCTTGTTTATAATGTATTTAGGCTATCGCCTTACCCTATAACCTCATACATTAGGGGGAATTTGTTATAGCCCAAAATGGCACTTCTCCATTCATGACAACATTTACATGTTTTGTCGCATGACGACAATTCCATGACGACACTTCATGAAGGTTACTATCAGTCACCCAAAGGACACATGTGGATGGAAGGGACATATCTAGAGTTTTGTAACTTTGTTTAACCTCTTTTCTAGACCATTGGAAGGTATCGGACCAAGGAAAAAATTGCCAGAAGAAACTAACTCTTGAAAACTATTGCAAATACATTGAAAATATATTTTTTGACCCATACATGAGTTGTCAGTGGGAAACCTGCATTTTGAAACTTTGTATACATGACTGCTCAATGGGAAACCTACATATATCCCTTGAAGTGGTCAAAAAACATAAAATTCTCGATATTTGGGTGTTTTGGGTGGTTTTGGAACTACCTCCTCTATTGTAACTGACCTATCTTCGACCCTAACTCTTCAAATTTGCTATATAAGAGAGGGAGAAGGGACCATAAAGAGGACTTAGCCTTTGATATTGTTATGCTGGTGAAATTCAGATTCTCGTCCCCCCTACATTTTTCCTAGTTGTCATCACCCTGTCCTGTAGATCTTGGAGGAGAGAAGCAGGAGATCCAGATCGAAGGTTTCACAAGGTTCCTTGCATGAGGAGAAGGTATATCTTGTACTTATTCAATTGATTAATAAATATTTGATGTTCTTCCCTTTCCAAATCATTGTCTGATGGATGTTGTATCTGAGCTTGTGATCATATGTTAATGTTTATCAGATTATGGTTTCATATTATCTTGATTATCATTGCCTTACATGTGGTCAAATTGGTTTGAGGAAGGTTTAAAGTTGTTTTGCAGGTCTCTTGGATTAGAGATCAAGAGGAGGGCTAAAGGAAAAATTGGATCAACCTTCAGTTTGTAAGGTATGAACCCTTCTAACCCTTGAAACCTTGTTTATATTTGTACTTGCAGAGCATTGTATATCAGTCTTTATACCCCTAGTACTTTGGTGGCCTCAACCCCAGCCATAGGAACAATTCCTTAACAACAATACCTAAAGGCTGACTTGACTCCAATAGATCTCCAAAAAACACCAACAAAACGAAAAAACATGAACAATAGGATTTTCAGAAAATGACATCTTCCTCATGACACTATTTCCAAGGCGCATTTCTTAACCATTTATAAGTAAAAAATTTGACTTATACATAATTTTGAACCATTTGTAAGTCAAAATTATGTATTTGTCAATTTTCAATTAGATGAGTATGCTAATCATACTCAAATGTTCCAGATTAGTGTGATTTATTCATTACTCCCTCCCATTGGACTATCATTCACAGGCATCTCACGAGAAGATTGATCCCCTTTGTTATAGTTGATTTTACCACGCTTGGTAGACCACACCTTTATGGCCTTCCATGTCCCTCTGCAAACTCTTTGGACCTTATTTCCTGTCCAATGCATGTGCATAAATATGAATGTTGTATCCATGGATGTATTTATTTGCTTATACATGATTGATTATATATTCTAGAGTAGATCTAACACACTAATATATATATCATGCTTGTCTTGTTTGTTGTTGTTGAGAGAAAATTGTGAATGCAAACGTGTTGGAAAATCTCAACGGGGATCTACATCAACCATCTAGAACAAGATACGATTCATATCCCTTAGTGTTAGATGTTTTTATTTCTCTTGCATATTGGAAAGAATTGATTTTTGGTGTCATACCGTCTGTTGTGGTACCCCCAAGCCATCGGAAGTTTCTCTCTGTAACACCCTTCATTGATTATTTTTTCATAATTCTTCAATCATTTGTTTTATTTCTTCATCCTTTACTTCTATTCTTTCATGAGTATATTTGTCTACCTCTAAAAGTGAAAAACTATCAAAGTCTCATCACCTTTATTCATTATTTATTCACAATTCTCCAATCATTTCTTTTATTTCCTCATAATTTACTTCTATACTTCATTAATATATTTTTGTACATATGAAAAATGCAAAACTATTGAACTCTCAACATTTTTATCATTTAAATGAGGGGATTCATAAGGCTGCTAGCTTGTGTAGTGAAAAGATGGTCCATTTTTCCTGTAAGGAAGACCTCTTGTTTGGGAACAAGATTCTTCTTGATGTCCTCTTTGCACAAATACGACAATGAAATGTTGTATATTCATAATTCAAGGTTTGAATTCAATTAATTTTTTCATGATTTAGCACCCTTCTATCCATAAGACCTTTACTAAGATTGATCTCCACATAGATTCAAGCATATGTAAAAAAACCTTGCTAATCACACTCGTGATGATACTTTAAAAATCTTCCTAAAACATTTACAATATCTTTAAATACTAAAGGATTCCAAAAATGAAGAGGTAAATTTGAGATTTTGACGCACAATAGCATTTTGGATACAACCATAGTAGAAGGATCAAAATTTAGAAACCATGGGATGACAAAGAACACTTCTCTTCCTTGAAACTAAAGCCCTTACTCAATTTATTTTTTTGTAATCATCAAGTGTAAAACTAAGCTAAAAGAAACAATTAGAACATAATAATAAAATTCCTTCTCATTTCCATTTCCATTATTATTTATCTTTTAGTTTAATGCGCCTTATTTGAATGTAATTGATGGGTTAAGTAAGTCATGGAGATATCCTTCATACGCATCAAGAGCCCCTGTGTCAACTACAATTCTAGGTTTAACAGACATATAAGCAGAGGAGTGGAATGCCTTCATTGCAAAGATTAGAAAAAACAAGGAGAGGATCAAAGATGTTGAAGATGAATTGAGTTGGTCTAAAAATTCAACTAGGGAAACATTTACTATGAAGGTTGTATACAGGGCTCTTTGTGAAGTTGATAGATTGGTTGAGCCTTAGTAGTTGTGGAAAAATGTGTGTGTGTATCCTTTTGAAGTGTTTATGGAGTTAGAAGATCTTATTGGTGTTAGTCTTGTTTGGAATTGAGCCACTATTGAATGCTTAAGATCTTGGGTAGACAATCCATCTTTCAAAAATGTTAAATCACTTGCTCTAATCATGGATTGGTGTATATGGCTTGCTAGAAATGCAAGCCTAGTTGATGATCACAATATACTTTTGTTCCAATGTGTTGGTCAAAGTAAATCCATCCTAGATAGTTTCCCTCATATCCGAAAAGAATAATCTATAAGGCAAGTTGTGGTCAACTAGATACACAAGCCAAGAGCATGGGCATGTTTTCATGGGGCTTATCAAGGCAAGCCCTCTACATGTGGATCCGGAAGTATGATCATGCGAATGATTCACATAGTAAAACCTTTAATGTTGGTCTTAAGAGGGGCTCAATTTTTTCGTTGAACTAAAGACTCTTATATTATTGTTGATCATATTTGCAAAAGAAGGGATCATCAAAATTCAATGGTGGTTCTATAGTGACCATAAATTAAATGAGGAGCATCAACAATATTAAAAATGATATTTTAAGGCATGTTTTTGAACATATACAAATGTTCAAAACCAACTATAATTGTATTTATTTTCATCACATTTATAGGAAGGAATGAAGAGGCAAATGGCCTCTAGATCCAAGTTCATGCCATATCCATGAACACAAGGATCTTTCTATTCAATTTTTTTTCTTTGTTCAGAGATATTCATGACTTTACACTTTGTCATATCATTTTATGTTGACTAAGATCCCTAGGAGGAGATTTATTTGTAGGCTTTTCATCAACAATGTATAGGACATAAATTTATTTTCATCACTTTTATAGAGAGGGAGATGAGTAGGAAAATGGCCTCTCTATTAAACGTCTACATTAAATCGGGTTCATGGCATATAAATACAAGGAAGATAATATTTTTCAATGCTTCCCATTCTTTCTTTTTCTTTTTTTTTAAGGTGGGGGTATCTTCATGACTCTAAGCTTCTTGTCATACTATTTTATGTTGCTTAAGAACCCTAGGAGGGGATCTATTTGTAGGGTTTTTCTCAAGTATAGACATCATATAAGCTATTAATAGGTTTGCTTTTGGATCTATATATTAAGAAGTTCAGGAAATTGTTTTGATGCTTCTTAAAAAAATACCCAATTTTTGGGATTGTTAGGGGTGTATTCATACCTCCTTATTTTTATGCTTTCAAACAAGTTTTAAATGCATATATGACATGTAATTTTATTTTTTATTGAATATAATTACATCTATTTTTATGTCCTTGACATATATGAATCGCATCAAAGCATTAGTATGGGCTTGGGTTTGAAATTTTTGCAAATGAGCAAAGTTTTGTCTATAATTTGTTTTCCTAGGGTATTGAGCCCCAGGACTCGACAACAAGTTTGCATCGCACAAGAGGAGAAGCCACATTTCCATTGCCATTGTCACTTGCTAAATGTATACACAATTTTCTCTACTTGGTGTTGTCTCTTGCTGAAATGCCATGGAGTCTTCATTTTTGTTCCACTTATATACATCTCTGACATTCTTTCTACATGGGCACCATGTCCTTTAAGATCACTAGAGTGGCTATGCAACCGACTCCCAGATTAGTATACCGTAGCCCACATTTGTTTAAAAGACTATGGCTTGGAATGGATTCCAAGAATACCACTTCTTTGATGGATTCGGTTCTCATATCCTTTATCTATCTATTTCATGATATTTGTTTTCATGGATCATAACTCATAAATTCTTACTGGAAAGGGAAATTTTGAAAGGGTGAAGTCTTTTTATCTATGTTATTTTCCTCATATCTATATTTTTCATTATCTAATGTAATGCATGATCCTCTTAGTTGGTTGATGTTTGCTTCTCGTTTATTATTTAATGTAATTTGGTTTTTTCTTATCTTTGTTTTTTTAACACATGATATCAGAGTCGTGTTCGATCTTGGGAAACCCAAGAGTTTTAATATTGAAATAGCTAAGAGTTTCCATCTCATATAAGCTAAGGACATTACTAATGTGTTTATTGCCCATGTGTGTAGCATGAGGTAAGAAGACCCTCGGGAGTTGTTGAGTTTTTATTTGTTTTTAATGTTTTATACATACGATTTGATATGATAGACATGGAATTATTGGAGATGTTGTTATCAACTTGGCAGATGCGTTTGGACCAATTTGTAAGTGTTTGGATGACTTTTGGAGTTGGGAAATTTAGTTTTTGGGAAGCATAGAAAATATTAGGGAAAATAAATTGTAGTTTATAGAAGTCCCAACAGTTGGAGCAAAGCCAAGTAACTTGTGTTATTATTGAATCTTGAAGTTTCGAAATGTTATTTGGTCTGAGGCTGAGGCGATCCTAAACGATTTTTGTCACATGGCATATGCATTAAAATGTTAGTTAGATAAGGTCGATCAATATCCATCCTGCTGCATGCCAATTAATGCAGCTGCAACAGGCATGGTGCATGTTAGATTTCAAGATGCTTGAGATCTAATGGGCACCATTCCTACTGCGGTCGCATTAATTGTCCTGCAACAGGCTAAACAATTTGTGTCGTTAGATAAGTGTCTTCACGTTAGACTGAAAGTTTAATAATGATGAAGTTTGGCATTAAATTTGTTTCATTCATTATAATCACGTCATCTTTAACCTTTGTCAGTTGATACGAAACCAAGTGGGAGTGTTGTTTAAGCTCCCATTTACTATAATTATTGACAACATTATTTTCTACAATAGCAACAGGCCAAGAACTAAGGCTTATGAATGTTGGTTTACTTGGTGGCCATCATTGATAATGCAATTTGTAAGGTTCTTTTGATAGCTTTTTTTAGAGTAATACTTGTTAACAAAGGTAAAGGAGGGAACATTGCCACTTCATGGCTCTTGTTTCTGATAATTATTGGGTTGAGATGTAGCAAAAGATATTTTCAATTTGTGAAGGAGCATTTTGCCTATCCAAAATATTTTGGGAGCCCAATATCAAAGTGGAAACATGGTTCTTGAAATAATAATCATAATAAAATCAATAAAACTTCAAAATTATGGTTTAAATCACAAATTTTTTGAATAGTTTTCCAAGATACTAAATGTTAAACCAGTAACATTGTTCTTAGCAAATACAACTTTTATCAATTGCAAACCACCAACCAACATGCAAGAGGACATTGCCACCCGGTGGCTCTTGTTTCAATTTGATTTATAATGCAATTACTTGAGTAAAAGTTTGCACTTCTAAATATTAATCTCTCTTGATGCTTAATAGATGTGGAATTAAATGAATGTACCCTAATTTATAATTATGCTGAGCACTTAATAAATGGTAAAATTATTCTTAAAAACCATTTTTATAGTTATGTTGGGCACTTAATAAATAGTAAAATTACTCTTAAAAACCCATTCTTATATAGTTATGTTAAGCCCTTAATAAATAGTAAAGTTACTCTTAAAAACCCATTCTTATATAGTTATGTTGGGGACTTAATAAATAGTAAAGTTACTCTTAAAAACCCATTCTTATAGTTATGTTGGGTACTTAATAAATCGTAAAATTACTCTTAAAACCAGGGCACTTAATAGATCATAAAGTTACTCTTAAAAGCTAAAAAGGAAAAATAAATAAATCTTAAAGTTACTCTTATATGAAAAATAAGTCGTAAAGTTACTCTTAAAAAGACAAATAAGTCGGTACACTTAATAAATCGTAGACCCAATTACCAACGGGACACTTAATAAATCTTAAAAAAATATTAAAAAGAAAAATAAGTTGGTACACTTAATAAATCGTAGACCCAATTACCAACAACAGCCGCTAGAAGGAGGGTTTGAACCTCCGACCTTGTGGTTAACAACCACACGCTCTAACCAATTGAGCTATTCCATCACATACAACTTGTAAACTTTTTTCAAAATTGAAGTAAACCGGTCAGGTTTCTTGAGCTTTGAGATTGTTCAGAATGGGTATAAAAGGTTAATGCTTTCTTATAATCATTGAAATAAATGTTAAAGGACAATAATTATTTTAGCTTCCCTTCTGAATTTTTAAATAATAAAACTGTGTTTGACCTTGGTCCTTCCATTTTCATTTTTTAAAAGAAATACGTTAAAAACTGCCAGGCTGATTGATTCCGTTGCCAGGATTTGAAGACTTTTAAATAATAAAATTTGTTTTACCTCGGTCCTTCCCTTTCCATTTTTTAATAAAAATTAAAAGAATCCCGGGTTGCCTATCTCTTTTCCTTTTTTAAATAAAAATTAGGAATACATTGAAACAACCTTTTAAATAATAAAAAAAGTTTTACCAGTTCTTCTTTTTCATTTTGAAATAACTAGCATTTCAATCGAGAGGTGCAAAAAAAACACTGAGGGTAAAAATATTGTGTCTTTTCGTAGCTCAATATTTGTGACTTACCTTGGGAGACTAGAAATTAATACTGATATTTGAAATTTTAGCTCAAGACATTTTTGACTAAATAAATTTTCCATATTTTATCTTTGGATTTATTAACTTTCGTAATAAATTTTAACTTGTTTTTCAACCTATCTTTCTTGATTGCGATTTTCGATTTCCGAAATCGGGAAGTGGAAATGCATTTTTTGGAGCTATCTACTTTTCGACTGTATCTACTTTCTCGATTTCTGAGTATCGGAAATCAGAAATTAAAAAATCGGGAAAGTAGAATTCCAACTTCCAATTGTATCTACTTTCTCAATTTTCGAGTATCGGAAATCGAAAGTTTCACTTTAGATAGGTTTGTAGGTTTCTTTTGTGATTTCCAATTTTCGATACGTTGGATGTTAGAACTAGATTTGTTTGGTTTCTCGATTCTCGATTTTCGATAATCCTGATATTGGAAACCAGAAATAGTTCACTTTTTTGGACTGAATGTTTGTTTCCAGACAGTTGATTCCCGAAAAATGAAAAGTAAATTTTGTCAATTTTCGTTTATGCATACGATATATACGGTCTAGAGTCTTTTGGTTGTTTGAGTTGGGTTTTTTAAGATTCGAATTTACGATTAATTTTTACATTTGTTACTTAGGATTTTTCACTCTGCCGAGGGTTTTATTATAGTGGATATTCTCTGTGTCCCAGCGCTCACAGTTGTGACTTTCTAAGCATTTCCACCTGTAAGTTGTCACCCTCTGATCGTTTTTTCTGGTAAATTTGAACTCACGTCGTTTTTACATACACGATTCTCAGCTTCCTTGCGTTGCTTGCAGACCCCCATTTATGCCTTACACGACCCCTATCAGGTGGGCATTGGACCACGTAAACCCTCAGCTTGGAGAGGTGCAAAGGAAGGCCGAGAGGAGAAAAATATTGGGTCTTTCCGTAATTGAACCTTTGTGACCTACCTTGGGAGACTAGTAATTATATTTTTATGTGTAATACTGAGGTTTGATCTCGTTTTAATGATAAATTCTATTAATGAAGATTTTTTGTTTGGATTTATTGACTTTCGGAATAAATTTTAACTTGTTTTTTGACCCGTCTTTCTTGATTGCAATTTCGGGTTTCTAAAACGAAATGTTCATTTTTATCGATTTTGGATATTCATGTTCGAAGGGTTTTATGATATTGGCAGTTTGTGATTTTGTATTGTGGAAGTTGGCAATATTTCTTTTCGGTTTCCGGAAATTGGAAAACTCACAAGTCTGTTTGTCGAATATTTACTTCGCGATTTGCGAAAACTAGAAAATGTGTTTCCCGGTTTACGATTTCCGATGCATCGGATATTGGAAACCAGAATTGTCATTTTTACTTAATAATTTTGTCTGCTTTCCCAACTTGTGATTTACGATATTCTGGATCTCGAAAACTGGAAACACCACATATTTTCGGCTGAATGTTTGTTTCCCGGTCTCCGGTTCTCGATTTAGCAAATCAGAAGTTCGAAACCACAAAAAGTAAATATTTTCAAATTTTATATCCTATGTTGTCGGTTTGATCTTGTCCGTTGATCCATACGAAATTTACGGTCTATATTCTTTTGGCAGTTTTAGTTAGGTTTTTAAAGAATCGAACTTACGATTTTTCACTCTGCTCATGGTTTTTTTATTGTGCATTTCCTATTTGTCCCAGCGCCTAGACTCATGACTTTGACCTGTAAGTTTTCACTCCTTGACTGTTTTTTTGGTAAATTTAAACTCTCGTCGTTTTTAGACATAGTTGCTAAAATTCAATCAAAGAAGGTATCTGCTACGACCAGGAATACCAAATCTAAAACAACTCTTCAAGAGCAGAAAATCAAAGATCCCAATGCCGGTGTTTTCACTGACACTAGTGGGTATGTGTCTGACACCTCATATGTGTATTGGTCCAGAATTTATGCTATTTTTGACAATGATGATTTTTCCTCTGTTGCTCATGACCAACCTGCCTACATGCACATACGCAATTCTCAGCTCCATTGCATAGCAGCGAGACCTCCTTTTATGCCTTACACGGACCCTGTTAAGTGGGCATTGGACCACGTCAACCTTAACCAACGAATGTTTCATGATATTGAGAATGTATCTATTACTTCATTTCATCCAAATGTGTTTGCTAGGGATTATGCTTTGGCAACCCCCAAGCATCTTTTCTCACCGAAATTTTTCGACGAAACCCTCGCCAAATTCAATTACGAACAAGTGGTGAAATATTGGCTGGAAGACCCAACAGTAGTGATTCTCCTTTCACTTTCGGCATATCCAGTTTCTTGGTTCAGAGAGCCTTTCTCATTTATGGTCACCATGTTTGGAGGATATTTGGCTTACCCAACTGTTTCTCATTCAAAGCAAAATGGTTCCCTATGGCGAACCATGTTCTGGTTACAGGTGATTCCTTCAACTGGGCACAAATTTTGTTTTTCAATTTGCATGAGAAAATTGAAAAATATCAGAGAACCCCGGCCAACCGAAAACCATCTTTCTACATGTCAGGGTTCGTTATGGATGCATTCTATGCGTGTTCTTGTTTCCTAGCCCTAAATTGGATTTGGAGCGAGAAATGACCACTTGTTCATATATATTGCACTGATATGTGGGATGAAAATTTCATACCTCGTGTCTATGAGCTTTGTGACCTGTTTCTCAGGTCAATGTACTACAAAATTTTCAAAGCTGATGCTCCTGCATTGTCTCAAAAAACTAGGGAACTCATTTCAGTGTATGGCAACTGGTATGTAGGAGAATATTTCTCTTACATAAGGATTTGGGGAAGCAATATAGGGCACTTGCTTCCCAGAATAGTTCCATACTGAATGGTGCTTCAAGAATTTTCCTATCAGAATGTGATTGATGGCACTTTCTCCAATTTGACCAAACATAAGAAGAAGGATTGGCCCAAATTTGCTATGAATATTGACAATCTTACGGTACAGAATCTTGTTCATGCGTCCTTGTTGGGAAAGGAGATTTATGTTATGAGCTTGGGGGAGGCACCCAAAAGAATGCATGACCCAGTGGCATATTTGGCTAATCTATTTGCTCACAAGCATGTCAAATTTCAATACGTTGATGAAAATGAGACCGATAATTCATTGTTCCAAGCAGCTACCACTTTTCAGGAGGCGATTTGTAAAATCATTGATCTAGAGATAAAGTCCCATCTATACAAGTTTCAAAAGGATCTTACGAGAATAACCCTGTGAGAAAGAGAAGATAAAATTGAAATAAAACAAGATCTTCAGAAGGAGAAGAGAGAAGAAGAAGCGAGAGAACATGCAACAAGTTCTGTTGCTGATGTTTTTGCTCAACCTAAGGACAAGGGAAAAGGTGTTCTTGAAGGCCCATCAAGCCCCTCTCTTACCACAATGGAAGATATGCTGGAGAAAGGGGCATAACTCAAAAGAAATTTTGAAAAAGTCGGGTCTCAACTTCAAACTCAGGGAGAGTTAACTAAAGTAGATCATAAAAGATAGAAGATTGTAGCAAGTTCTGAACATGCTCAACTGCCAGAAGCACGTACGAAAGAAAAGGCCATTTCTTTGATCCCAATTGGAAAGAAAGAGGATAGACTTGTCCAAGAATGTTTGATCCTAGATACACTTGTGCAAGAAACTTCTGTACAAAAGGTAATTTCTTTATCGTCAGCTCAGATTGAGAATCATGATACAGATGTGGAAGAAGATGTTGAGGTTGTTATGACTACCCTTGTGTCATCTATCCCCAATATCCAGATATTTTCCAGTATGTTGGGTTCATCATCTTCCCAACATTGTTTTCCCAAGGTAAATTTTTCATCAATAATGGGAGCTACTATTAGCATGTCCATGATTTCAGTTAACTCACCTATTCATAGTTCTCCTTCTTCCTTTTCACCACCTTGGCCTATCACTACATGCCCAGTTTCCTATATTTTTCAAGACGACATTCCTTCTACCTGTATGACTCTTCCTCAAAAGGAATATTTGCCTATATGATATATCTGATTCTTTTACATCACTCACCTTTACCTCTATTTCTTCTCCTATGAACATTCTCCCTCTCAGCATAGACATTCCTTTAAACCAAACCCAAACTGGCCCTTTGGTTACCATCCACCAGCAAAGCATTTCATCATCAAAAGTTATCGCAGATTTTGGAGAAGATGCAGTGGTATCCTTTGGCAAATATTATTGGAGATAAATGGATAAAGTGTGGTTAAAAGGGGAGCGAAGAGAGCCAAAGAAAGCTCAGCCAAAGATGTGCCTGCCCTTGGCCAGGTCATTTGGAAGGCAGACACAAGTGATATGCAATAAGGGGCAATGGAGACAGCAGCTGCCATGGGAGTTTTTGCTGGAGCTAATTTTCAATCAGCTTCATAATTAAGTTTGTCTCTTGGTGAAAAATGGAAGGAATTGGAGAAGGCCAAATAGGAGTTAGCAGAAGCACAACAGAGGCATGAACAATAGATCGGCCAGTTTAAACAAGAACATGAAGACAAAGTAGAGGAATGGAAAAACAAAGCGGAAGAAGTCAAGCACCATCTTCGGAATGCAGGGTTTGTGAATTAGCAACAAGTAGAGAAAAATGCTCTTATCAATTAAGCACTGAAATATGTCCATTTAGCCTCAAAAGGATCCTCATTTCTCGATCTGAGACCTGAGGATTTTAAACAGGTACTCTGTAAAATACACGAAGAATTTCGACAGGTTGTGAAAGATTTGTATAGTTATTTTGATGAGATGCAAGGCATGTACGACAATTTTATCAAGCATTCTGAAACTCTCGAGGATCACCATCATCGGATGAGAGCAGCATCCATTGCTTTAGAGCAAGTAAGATGTTGGAAAAAGCATATTAAGGAAAGACCCGATGGCTTGCAAATATTAGACAAGTTAGAGTTGAAAACAACTAAAGTTTCCATTGAGACATGGGAGGCTATGTGTGATTCAGTTGAAGCTGTAGTCAATGCAGGAAAAAAGGTTTGTGAAAACAAGTGGTCTGCTTCAAAGAATTTGCTAACCTATTTGAGTTTACCTATTTTGGATCCTCTTAGTGAGGCACCTTGTCCTTAGCTTCATTTGGAAGAAGTGTAAAAGTAGTTTAATGATACTAAAGCGTTGATCCAACAAATCAGTTAGTTCACGGTGCAAGAGATCAAGAAATGGATAGAATCTCCCCATGCTTCGATAGTTTGGATAAAGTTGTTCATCAAAGAATGGAAAAAAATCAGAAGGGAGGAAATTTCGTCCCAAATTTGCAAGAACGAAATTCAGTTGAGAAATGATCATTTTGAGGAAGTCAATGACATTCTGGATTTATTTGCCAAGTGGCATTCTGCCCTTGACCAAACCTAGAAACTATTTCATTGTGTAATTCCACGTTTTGGGAATATTTTATTTTCTTGTAAGTTTGTAATGTTATTTAAAGAGAGATAGACATTGTGTTATTTGGGAATATTTACGTATGCAGTTGTGCGGGGGAAAGAAATTTCTATCGTGAATTTGGACTTATTGTGTAAGTCCAAGAAACATTATTTTTTGCAATTTGTGTATCTTTAACACTTGGATATTGTTCTTTGCAGTTTTATTTGTTAAGTTGGTCTAAAGTAAGTTAAAAGAAGTCATTTTTATTTGCATGTTTGCACATTAATTGGTTTTTTTCTTTCATATGTTATATTATGTAATAGTTCTACCTTGAAATTATTACTCATCTTGTTTAGGAGTCAGTTATTTTTCAATCTTTTTCAGTTTATGCTCAAAGTAATTTTGATTTGCATGTTTGCACATTAAAATTGGTTGTTTTCTTTCATCTATTATTTCTTGTACTAGTTTTATCTTGAAATTATTACTCATCTTGTTTAGGAGTCAGTTATTTCCTATTTTTGTTTTTTGACTTTTGTCCTGAAGGGAGGAAATGCGGAAAGGGGAAATACTAAGTTTTCCAATAAGCAAGACCCTATGTTCCGATTTGCGTTTTCTTATTCCCTGATTTCTTATTTTCGACATTTCGGATATCTGATTTCTGGATATCGAAAATTGGAAATTCCAATTTTTGTTAAGGTTATTTGGGGTATCCGCGATTTTTTATTTTCGACATTTCGTATATTGGAAACCGGTCACTAAGGTTTTTGTTGAAATAATTTGCTAGATTCGTGATTTCCGATTTTGGATATTTAGGATATTAGAAAGGGGAAAGATCAGTTTTATTTATTTATAATGTTTATTCAGTTCTTGGATTTCCGATATTTTGGATCTAATTATCGAGAATCAAAAATCGTCGATAGCCCAAATAACCCTAAGAAAAACTGGAATTTTCGGTTCTCGATATCCAATTCCAGAAATTTGGTATCGTGTTTCGGAAATCGGAAATAAATAATAAATTTGGTATAATGTATTTTTAATTTGTTTATATATATTGTAAATTATATGATTTTATTTTATTTGGAGAAATTAGTTAAAAAGTCATTTAAAATATAATAATTTTAAAAAATTATAATTTTTAATTTATACAGTAAATTTATAAGAAACAATTTTTTGTAATTGTATCGGATTTATATTTTTCTGAGCATGGTATATGAGGTTTATAGATTGAATAATAACAATGATTTCTATTAATAAATATGAAGTTTAACCTTGGATGCGAATGATGAGAGTCAAATTGGCAAGTACGGAACAGACAGGGCTATTGTGGCAGATTGACGTTGTACTTTTTTCTGTCATCTATCCTCTAGTCATTACACATTAATTAAGTGGGTCTTGTTGTCCATGCTGGCCAACTTGGTCATGAGTTGAGTTTTAATGCTAGGATTACAGTTGATTCGGCAGTGACGTCTATCATGAAGAGTGGAACCTCCACTGCTACAACAAGTTCCATTTCTGAGTTTAGGTACAACACGGTCATGATTAAATTTTCCAGTTATTATATCCCGTGATCCGGCAGGGACCCAAGAAGGCGGCATGGAGTTGATCAGCTAAGTAGAAGTTGTGAAATAGGAGTTTATTCTGTCTGCTCATATTATTTATGCGTAACTTCTTCCTTTTCCAAGTTCATAACAATGTTTGTATCCACGCAATGGCTCATACGACTAATCCTCTTTCTCCCCTTCCATTTTGTCCGAGACGACATTCATTAGTCCCTGTCGACGAACCTCTAACAACATGTATCAGCTTCAATGGAGGACATAGTCACTACTGAGGTAATGGATGATTTGACCTGTCGGTCATTTTGTTCGGTGGTTACAATGCAATTTCACTTGCTTAGGAACTGGAAGTGGTACATCAATATTTTTCCCCATTAATGGCCTCCTGTTGGTTTTAGCATGGTGATGAATCTTTCTCCCTCATTCCATTGAGCTATTTCTTGCCTAACTGATCGGGTCTTGGGGCACTCTTGTTCTTCCACCTTTGTTGGGTTTTGTTTTTCATCTGAACCAATGATACTATGTCCAAGCAGTGTGCCATGTCTTGTCATGTTGGGAGTGGTCGCGGTCGTGTGCAACGAGGGGTGCACGTGACAAAGGTAGATGGTTACAACAATGATACTTCTCTGCAAGTTCAGTCCATAATATATGACTGGGAAATGAGAACCTTGCTCATGATATTGATGGGGGAAGCCCCAATCACTATTGGATCGTTAAGAACATGATGGGGCCCTCATGGAGGAAATTCTAGCCAGATGGAATAATACTAAGTTGGCAATTTCACAAGCTACGTCCAAAATGGTGGCATTAGATATGGTCATCACCCACATAAATGTGATGGCCATCTGGAAAAAACTAGCCCTGGGAGTTGACTCCTTGGGTGATGGAGGTAGTGGCAGTGTCTCTATGGCTCCATCTGGTTCAATGGATGTTGACTTGACTCCTACCATAGCTGATGTATCTAAAGTGCCTGCTCCAATTCCGACTACAATTAGCCAGCTTTCCAAACGAGCTCTTGAATCTGATGCTTCTATGGGGAAAACGGATGCTTCTGTGGGTAAAGTGGATCCTTATGCGGGGAAATCGGATGCTTATGTGGGCAAAGAGGTTATGCTACCGATGAAGCGCAATCTACCATCTTCAGACGAGGAACTCTTTGGGCCTTGTCCTATCGTTGAGGAAACACAGGACACGCAGGATTCGACTGTCACTATCAGCAGTGCTAACTCATGATCTTGTTTCTGTTTTATTTTTTTCTATTTTGCTTCCTTTTGTTTACTTCTAAGTTTATGTTGGTTTTAAGTTTTCAAGGTCTCTTTGTAAACAGTTCTTCATAGTAATTTTGTACGTAGCCCCCCATATATCACATGGGTTATTATGGCTCTTTCGAATATCTTTATAATTTTGTTTAAACTTTACTTAGGCAGCAACGTTCATTTTCTGTAGGGTTTTTATGCTCTTTACACTTCAACTATAGAGTTTTCTTCTTTTAACAAATTAGGGTGGTTGTTAGACCACTCTTTTCACTTGACCAGAATTCTCAATTTTCTGTAATATTTTGTATAGTTGATTAATGGCAATGCAGACTTACAAAAAAAAAATATGAAGTTTAAAGATCCAATATATGTAAATATATTATTTGTCTTAATAAACCTAAAGTTAAAGATCTAATATACATGAATAGCTTGATTTGGGTATATGAAAATTATTTAAATATCCAATGACAATTATTTATGTTAATAAATATCAAGTTTAAAGATGATTCAAGATCAAGATGATTGAATCGATTTATTGTTCATTTATTTGAAAACATTGTTTAATAAGATTTTTGTGAAAGCCGAAATTGGGAAATAAGATATAGGCTCCAACTAGAGAGCTAGATTTGCCATAAACATGTGTGGCAAAGAGAAAAGAATACGAACAGACAAAATAAAACTTTAAACACCAAATGACTTTAACAAAACTGAAGTTTTTCGGTTTCTGGTACCCGGAGGTCGAAAATCGGAAATAGGAACTTCGACATTTCTTTATTTGAAAAGACAAAACTTTTGAGATCGGAAATGTTGCAAATCAGAAATTGGGGAATTGAAAATTGGAACATAGGGTGTATCTTGTTGGAAAACATAGGACATAGGATTTCCGGAATAGGAATTATCGAAAATCAGAAATCGGGCAATCGAAAATAGTAAAATGGGATATTCCTTATTGCAAAACATAAGATTTGCGGAATCCGAAATGTCAGAAATGGGAAATTGGGAAATCGAAAATCAGAACATCGGGTGTGTGCAAGTTCAATACGTTTGTAGTTTTGGAAAGATTGTAATGTTTTGCAATTTAATGTGTTGATTTATATACTGATTATCCATTAGAAGTTTGACAAATGAAATCAGGGACCCAACTAAAGTGCATTAAAAAAGCCAACAATTGATCAGCATACAAGCATGAAAAAAAAAGGCCGAGACAATCAATCAATCATGCACAGCAACAGTTGCAACAGGCGAGAATTTGATCATGTCCTTTGAGTGGAAATTTGACACAAGACCTATCCGACAACGATATCTGACAATGGAATGCAATATTGATTTGTCGACAATGCTATCTGGAAATGGAACGCAATATTTGCCGCATGACGGGATATAACAACCCGAAATTTTAACTGTTTTACTACAAATCATGAACGGTTATTGATTTTTAATACTCATTTGTCAATTAGTATCACTTCATGGGATAATTTTCTAACTTTATTTAATTGGAAAATGAGTTATCCTAGTTTGATTTAGTTTTGTTGTATTTTTACTATTATTTTTGTTAGACATTTAGAAATAGTAGTCTGGCCACTCATTAGATTTCGAGTTTTGCATAATGATGTCTATTTTTTTATTTTTATTAAGATCTTCTTGCAGAAATCCTATGTCCTATGTTTTCCAATAATGAAAACGATATGTATTCCCCAAGATCCGATTTGTGACATTTCAAATCTCAGAAGTTTTGTATTTTCAAATAAAGAAACGTCGAAGTTCCTATTTTCGATTTTCGACGTTAGGGTATCAGAAATCGGAAAACCTCGATTTTAATTTTCAGGTTTTTATTTTCACCGTTCGTATTCTTTTCACAGAACTTATTCCTCCACTAATTCCATCGTTATTTTAAACTCGCTCTGCATTATTTTTCATCGCTCTACCTCTAAATTTGGTGGAGATTTGACGTGTAAACTTGGTTTCATTCTGTATATCGACCTTGTCAAGTGGGTAGTTGACGATGTAAGCTTTAAACAACACTGGTGGAATTAGATATGTTCATAACCAATAGAAATGTCATGGACATGTGGAAAAAATTAGATATGGGATTTGACTCCTTGGGTGATGGAGGTAGTGACAGTGTCTCTATGGAATATTCGCAGAGAATTACAATTGATGTCATGTAAATTATATTATCGTTGTTTTGATGTTTTTTTATTTTAGTTTCTAGATCACTTTAAATTATACCATCCGAATCTTATTGCAAATATACCTATAGATAGCCTTGTTTGTATTTTTTTAATCAAGGATAATGGAAAGCAAATAGCAGTTAAGGAATTAGTTATAGTGGTATCGTTTGGACAGAAGATAATTGCATAGCCAACTATAAGATTGAGTTTTAGGAATATTAATTTCAACTAAAAGAATGACGACCCTACCATGGCTGGCGCATCTACAGTGTGCATTGCATTTCAACTACGATTAGCCAGCTTTCCAAATGAGCTCGTGAATCTAATGCCTCTATGGGGAAAGCAGATGCTTCTATGGAGAAACTGGATGCTTATGTGGGAAAAGTAACTGTCTTGGCCCTGAAGCCCAGTCTACCATATTCAGACGAGGAACTCTTTGGGCCTTGTCCAATCGTTGAGGAAACGCAAGACACGTAGGACCCGACTGTCACTATCAGCGCTGCTAACGCATGAGCTTGTTCCTGTTTTGTTTTTGTCTATTTCACTTCCTTTTGTTTACCTCTAAGTTTATGTTGGTTTTTATTTTTGAAGGTCCCTTCATAAACATTCCTTTATAGTAATTTTGTATCTAGCCCCTCATATATCATATGGGTTATTGTGGCTCTTTTGAATATCTCTCTAATTTTGTTTAAACTTTACTTATGCATCAGGCTTCATTTTCTGTATGGTTTTTATGCTCTTTACACTACAACTGTAAGGTTTTCTTCTTTTGAGGGATTGTGGTGGTTGTTAGACCATTGTTTTCACTTGAGCAAAATTCTCGATATTCTGTAATTTTTGGTATAGTCGATTAATAACAATGTAGACTTACAAAAAAAATAGTTAATATGAAGTTTAAAGATCTAATATATCTAAATATATTATTTCTCTTAATAAACCTAAAGTTTAAATATGTAATATACGTGAATAGCTTGATTTGGGTATATGAAATTTATTTAAAGATCCAATAACAATTATTTATGTTAAAAAATATGAAGTTTAAATATGATCCGACATCAAGATCACTGAATGGATTTATTGTTGATTTATTTTAAAACATTGTTTAATAAGAATTTTCTAAAAGTCGAAATTGGGAAATAAGATATAGGCTCCATAAACATTAGTGGCAAATAGAAAAGAATATTATATAGTGATTTTCCATTACAAGTTTGACATTGAAATGTACATTGAAAATATGTATTTATTTAATTCACATACATGGTTATTACAACTCATGAATTTTATATCGTTTGGGGCTTTCACTTTAGAAATAGTATTTAGAAATTAGACAAATTAGTATTTCCTTATTATTATATTTTTTAGACATTTAGAAATAGTAATAATGTATATTTTTTATTTTTATTAATATGTGTAAATGATATGTTTTAAAGGATATTATATCTTATTGATTCTAAGCACCTTTACTATATTCAAAACTATATATACTATAAAGAGTTGTGTCCCAGACTGAATTAAATAAATTTAAACACGGTTTTTTTTAAAAGTCTTAAACTTATAACTTATGGAAATTGTGAAAGTGTTTATATTGTTTAGGCTAAACATTTTTAAATGAAAAATTACAACCGCACTTGAAAAAAGTATGCCAATTCATGTCAAGTTGAAAAGTTGAAATTAAAGTCATAAAGGTGCAACCATTTCCATATGTTTTGTAGCTAAAATTGCAATCATCGTAAAGGTGAAAAGCTTCCAGGTCTGAAGAATGCTTTAGCAAAATGTTGGAGATTATATTCTCAAGTCTTGCATTTACGAGCAAATTCAATCTGAAACACTTGAACCTGATCTCCTCGTCATCGTCATCATCTAAAAGGAGGCATGGGGGAAAGATGGTGGGTTGGGGAATTTGGGTGTAGAGAAATCTCCATATGTGAGAAAGAACATAGCATTTGATAGCCTGTTTAGTAGGGAGCTTAGAAAGGATATAACATACTACCATATCTCAAGTCCTGGAAAATAAACTTGCTGCACTTTCTTTCCTCTATAGCCCCTTCATCGACAGTAGGACTCCCAACTTATCTTCCCATCTCCTCCCATTTCGAGCTTTGATATCACCATGTTGGGAATTTTTTCTTCAGCGGCCATGAGAGGGAAATAATGAGGCTCAGGTGTCTAGTTTTTGTGCATGTAAAAAACCATAAATGAGGTCCAAATGATATTTGCCTTAGTAGGAGGCTCTATTTATTGAGTAAATCTTACAAATGTTATTATGAGTTCGGGATTTTCATGATGTAGTATATATCTATAACTTAGGATTAATGTAATCTGTATATAATTCCCTTATCTCTTGGAGTACGTGAAAGGTCACTTAAACGTACTGAAATATATTGGATTTGAAAGATTTGTTGTTTGCAACGCGTTATAATGAAGATCACTTAATGATTAAGCAACAGAAGATTAGTATAGGGTTTATACATAGTATGGTATAGAAGCAGGGGTACTCAAAACAAGGAAATATCGATACCATCATAAGAAGGGATCGATGAGGAGACAAACATAGAGTTCATACCCTATGACATAACTTGAGGGTGATAACAAGTGAGCGTGACAGTCACTTCTGCGATTAATATGATGACATTATGGCAGAAAGGGGCCGCGTTATAATGATGTTATGATAACAAGTGAGGGTGACAGCCACTTCTGTGTTTAATATGATGACTCTATAGCAGAAAGGGGCGACATTATGATGATGTTTAAATATTTCAGTATGTTTAAGTGACCTTTGGTGTTGTCCAAGACATGAGGGAATTATATACAGATCACATTAATCCCAAGATATAGATATATACTACATCATGAAAATCTCGAACTTGTAATAACATTTTGTAAGATTTACTCAATAAATAGAGGGTCCTATTGAGGAAAATATCATTTTGACCTCATTTTTGGTTTTTTATGTCCACAAAAACTGGACTCGTGAGGGTCATTATTTCCCCTCTCATGGCTAACGAAGAATTTTTTTTCAATATGGTGATATGAAAGGCCGAAATGGGAGGAGAATCCAAGATATGAAATATGTTAGATTTGAAAGATTTGTTGTTTGGAGCGCGGGATAATGATGATCACTTAATTATTAAGCAACATATTACATATATTTAATGATTAAGCAACAAGGAAATATTTATACCATCATAAGAAGGCATCGATGAGGTGACAAATTCCAAGTTCACACACTATGAGATAATTTAAGGCTGATAACAAGTGAGGGTAACAGTCACTTTTTCGATTAATATGATGACGTTATAGTAGAAACAGGCAGTGTTATGATGGCGTGAAAATATTTCAATACGTTTAAGTGACATTTCGCGTCGTCCAAGAGATAAGGGAATTATATACAGATCACATTAATCATGAAAATTCATTATAGATATATACTACATCATGAAAATCCCGAACTCATAATAACATTTTGTAAGATTTAGTCAATAAATAGAGCCTCCTACTGACGCAAATATCATTTGAACCTCATTTATGGTTTTTTATATGCACAAAAATTGGACTCGTGAGCGTCATTATTTTTCCTCTCATGGCTGCCAAAGAAAAAATTATCAACATGGTGATACCAAAGCCTAGCATTGGAGGATATGGGAATATAAGTTGAGAGTCCTACTGTCGATGCAGGGGCTATAGTTTATGGAGTGACGTGGGATGGGTGAATGAGAATGTTGCAGAATAACAAGTAAGTGGACTACAGCCAATTGCAGATATGAGAAAAGATGCAAAAGTTATTCGTGACTAAACAAATAATTTAATCTTGCTACATTGTTCGAGCTTATGCAAAATTTTGACTTGTAATTGGTGCTTTAGAGTTTGGAATATGAAGGAATGAGCAATTTCACATTTTGTTATTTCATCTGTTGTTTGATACCTTGTTTGTATTATGAAAATATTGATTATTGAAGCATTTTGTTATTTTTTAGCTTGTCGAACATTGTCATTGTGTATAAAGTACGTTTGTCTAACGTGAGTTTCCAAAATTATAATTTGTAATTCTTGAAGAGAAATTATGACTTTACAGTTCTAGGAAGGGCTAGAACCCTTTGGAAGGGGCGAGAAAGGTTCAAATTTGAACGTTGTATAGGAGGCATGAGTACATTTGCATGTGATCGACGCATTCAATTAATTGTATATTCATTTGCAATTTTATTTCCTATTGAAGTTATCGCATATGCATCAAATATATTTTGATGTCTCACTTCCATTTTATTTTGCAAAACTTGATGAATATATAGAGTAAGTTAGGAGGTTGTTCATTGGAGTTGTAGACATTACTGTGTAAAGATATTAACCATTATGTGGATTGTAGAGATGTCTCATGCACATGTTTTTGCAAAAAATATGATTTCGTTTGAAAATTACAACATAAACATTTTGTAAACATCTTGTTGAAGAAATTTTTTTTTACGGCCACAAAAATTTCCGTTTACAATATTTGACATAGAAAGAACTTGAATGTTAAGATTTCAAACAAACCTTTGGAATTCCATGCTACTATTACGAAATTCTAGGACTACAATATATAATTGTCAGTATTATTAACAAAGAGAGCACCATTTCGCTCCTGCACTAAAACATTGTCAAAATGCCTAAAACTTTTACTCGGTATTTCATAAATTGATTATGAAATATCTTTCGGGTTTCCAATATTTGAAATATCGAGAATCGAAATCAGGAAGGCAGCAAAATATTTTAACAAAAACGTGAATCCCATTTTTCGACACCCTAAATATCAGAAATCGGAAATTGCGGACACGCAAATAACTATGGTTTCGCAACTGAACCTTTCTGACTTACCTTGTCTTGGAAATCGGAAATCGAGTATCGTGTTTTGGAAATCGATAATTTAAAATACGATTTTTTATTTATTTTTTATTTTAAGTTCATTTAAGGATATAAGAGTTGATCTAAAATTTTTATACATTAATTATTTCGTGATAGCTATAATTATTTCCTACTTAATAACTTTCACAATGAGTGTCTTAGTTCCTGAGATAGTTTAGTCTAAAATGCAACTATTTTAAAATTTCATGGATGTTTCTTGAAACAAAAGTATATCTTTTACTATTTTGAAAGATGGTAAGCTAGGAGGTTGTTCATTGGAGTTGTAGACAATATTAGTGACAATTTCAAAATGCTTGAAACTTGTATTCGGTATTTGATAAATTAATTATCAATTTATCGAACATATATATATATATATATATATATATATATACCAAATACCAAAATAATATGTACCTACAAATGTCAATATATATATATATATATATACGAATACTTAAGAAGGACATGTGTTTCCGGTTTCCGATATCCGAAATACAGGGAATCGGAATCAGAAAGTGAGCAAATCATTTGAAGAAAAACTTGAGTCTCCGGTTTTCGATATCCGAAATATCGAAAATCAGAAATCGCAAATACAAAAAATACCCTTAACAAAAATTCGAGTTTGCGGTTTCCGATATCCGATTTTGGAAATTGGGTATTGTGTTTCGGAAATTGGAAATTGAAAATTTGAATTTTTTTTGTTCTTTATTTAAAGTTCATTTAAGGAAATAAGAGTTGATCTAAAAATTTTATACGTAATTATTTCCTGATATATAATAACTGTCCTACTTAATAACTTTCACAGTGAGTATCTTAGTTTACTTAGAAATTTTAGTCTAAAAGGCAATTATTTCTCCATTTCTTGAATGTTTCTTGAAACAAAAGTAAATTTATTACATTAACAAGTGATAAAATAAACAGTACATTTATAGCGCAAACAATGAGAAGCTTCAACCACAATTTTCTTTTAAAGACTTTGAAGCAAATAAGATTTCCTCTTGTTTCCTACGTTGGACAAATGGATTGTCTTGCATTCGAGAGTATATGTAAAAAGAGAAAGTGGAGAAATGCGAAGGCCTGAAAGAGATGTAACTCTTGATATTGCAGTGAATGTGAGTACTTGTCTATCAATGTTTCCAATATCTATTGTAACATTTTGTAGGGTCATGCCTTGATCTTTATGAATTGTTAAACCCCATGCCATACGAAGTGGTAGTTGCCTACGGGATCCCCTTGTTATAGGAGATATTGGAACATAAGTCGGATTCAAAGCATCCCATAAGGGTCCTTTGTAATAGAGGAATTCGACAACAACAAAAGATGGTAAGTTAGGAGGTTGTTCATTGGAGTTGTAGACAATGGCAATGACTTTTCCAATCCTAGCCGTTAACAAGTCCTGGTTGAACCCATAAATTAGCAGTTAACATGACTTGTTGACCAATATCAAGAAGGACCTTTAATGGCAACTGCTCGTCGTCAATGGATCCGTGGCCATGTTTGTTCCTTTGTTCTACAAAGCAATGTGAAATTGGCATATTAAGTTGTTTCAACATATGTTTATTGTGCAGTGCAACAGAGGTATTGGTGGGATATAAGTGGATAGATTGTTCAAAAGAACAGTTTTGCACATCTGAAAGGAATGAGCTTGTTCTTGTCATTAGGAGTGCCGAGTCTTCAACATTTGGTGTTCCATTTCATAGGTTTAGCAAGAGTTTTCGAAAGGCAGTTTGAGAAGGGCTATTTCCTTGTTGTCGAAAAAAATTTCTAGCATGGTAAAAGTATCAAATGTACGCCAGAGAGCTGTTCCAGTGGATGAACCTGCATACATGGGGATGTACTTTATAGGAGGAAATTGTTTGAAGTCACCAACAAGGATTATCGAACAACCACCAAATGGGATTGTACAATTTGAGGGGAAATCTTGACGTAAGCGTGCATCAATTTGAGTCAACATTTTTGGTCCAATAAAGCTCATTTCATCTATGAGAATATAGTGAATATGATGGAGTTCTTCTTGCAGTTTTGGAAGGGATTGGCCTTCAAGGGGTTGCATTTCACCAATGGGTATTCAAAGAGCAGAATGTATTGTAGATGCATGTATGGTAAAAGCAACAACACCAGTTGGAGCAAGGAGAAGAAGTGGGGAGGAACTTTGTTCAAATGCAATTTGTAGTGCATATTTTAAGCAAGATATGAGGTAATATTTCCCGATGCCTACAGTATCTTGAATCACCATTTTGAGTGATGGAGCCGATGTAGTGTTTTCTAAAATGAGAAATGAAAAAATCAAAGGCTATGCGTTGTGTGGGAGACAAGGAATCAGGTGAATTGGACAATGATAGGTTGTCTTCATGTAGTTGGGTGGACAAGCGATTAAGGTCAATGAATGATGTTCTTGTATGATGCAAGTTGGTGGTTATATTGTTATGTGTCCAATTGTTATTTTTGTCAAAATCACGATGTACAAGCATTTCAAGGTCATCAATTTGGATGTTGTTTCCTGGTCGCATTTGAGAGAGAAGTTCTCATTCATCCATGGTACGGGACAACGAAAAGGTAACAGAATCGGAGTTTGAATCATCAGATAGAGGTGTAGAGGGTTCTTCTTATGCATGTTCAACATGTCATACAACATATGTGCCTTTAATCTGATGCCAATGAGAAATAATTTCAGAAGTTGTTGTTCCAATATCTTGAGGGATGGAACGAAAAGGTTTGTATAGAAGAAGTTCACTCCAACAAAACGGTTCAAAAGATGAAGAATCAAAGGGAGGAATGGAAATGAATTGTGGGTAGACTCTGACAATATTGTGATGCAAGTTTTGTTTCCATGGATTTTTTTTTCCTATTAGGAGAGAAAGACCAAGAATGACCAGCTTCAAGTATGGTTAGATGTTCAAGAGCAAGTGGTCTTTGCATGTACGCAAATATGAAGGGGGGAGTTGGAGGGTTGTTATTAGTGCCATTAGAAACACAGTGGAAGACACTTTCACTTATTCATCAAAAAGAAGTGACGGCTACAAAGTACAAGTGGGAGTTTTTGCAGCATGTGACATGTCTCTTGTGCACTAATGTCTTGGTCTGCAACTATTTGTGCAAGCAATTATTTGATTGGCTGAAGAATGGGGTCGTCACTTGGTGCTGCATGTGCAAGGAGAGAGACAATTACATGGTAGCTTTTTGATTTTGGCTCTACTTTTGATGCATACTTTGAAATGTATTTGAAGACAGCATGTCTAGAAAGAATAGGTTGTAAATCAACATTAGCCCTCCATATTGAAAGCATGGTAGGGTTATGAATATTGAGAAGGGAATCATTTCTTGCAGGATTGTATGTTTTACATCCATTTGGATCAATGAATAATCCAGAAGCAGCTTGTAGCTCATATGGAAAACCATAGCGACATTGAACATATGTTCCTTTTTTGAGAAGGCAAGTTGATTCTAAACATCAGGTGTGTATTTGAACAAAATTTACAAGTTCTTCATAGTCAACTGAGTAGTTTGATGCAAATATGGATGGTGATGCAAGACTGCATGGATCATTTGTATTAGAATGATGTAACCCATATGTTGACAAGTGGGAATCATGCCGATTCGAAGTTGTAACATATGTGTCAAAAAAAAATTTGCAACTTCAATTGCAAGAACATCTTCCCAATCTAAGGTGTACATATTTGGTGCATCTGCCAACCAAATAAAACCATGAATGTGTGTGGATCCTCTATGCTGCAATTCATACCTACATGGGAGGAAAAGGAATATATTAGAAATGAAATGTATAAAGTGAAAAATACGAAGAGAAAAATAAGAACAAAGACATGGTAAAATACCTACACCAAGAATCCGTTATATGAAAACTTTTTTTCAAGCACCTCTTGAAGGAATGCTTTGAATCTATTGTGCATGTATTGTGATGTAATATGTGGATTTGATATGATTTTGTGAAATTTCCATTAGTAGTCTTGAGCTAAACTGGTAGAACGTCTAGTAGGCATTAGAACATGCAAATCTGGCCATTTTGTGTCAGTTGCACTAAGGGTAAAGAAGAAATTTGGTGTACCTTGTAGATTGATAATATTTGTCAGTTCAGCCATACTTTTGTTCTAATATGAGTGTGTTCCACGTAATGAAGATCCAAACCTTGCAACCCACTCTCCAATTTTCTGATTAGGCATGTCTTGCAATTGGTTAACAAGCTCAAGTATTGTCGGAGGTAGTGTATCTTCAAGATTAGTTTTGACAAAAACAGAGGCAGTAGCTTTACTCCGATGACGCATAATTACATTATATATGTAGTACCGGAACCGAGGATGTTGGCCAAATATGTTTTCATGATAGTGAATTAGGTGAAGTGCATATTCGTGCATATCAACCTCATGAATGCGTGGTTGTTTAAGCATTGTTGCACTTGTGGGGAACAAAGTTGGAAAATCCATGGAAAGAAGTCCTTCTCTGTTGTACTCGTTGATAGGGGAAATTCCTATAGGGGGACAATCAATGGAAGGTGGTAGTGAGATATTTGGTATGTGTAACAACTGTCTAATTTCTTCAACCTTGGTTCTATCATTAGTTTGTATTGAAATAAACGGGGAGGATTCTAATTCATAGGGTTCAAATGAATTTGCTGGTTGAACTGTAGAGGACAAGCTTTGCTAATGAGATAATGTAGTATTGCTATTAACATTCGGAATCCAAGGTGAAATGTCTGTTGAGACAAGAGGCAATGAAGATAATGCAACTAGGTTGACCTGTACATCCTTGTAGTATGGGTTGTTTTCCATTTTGTATTGAAGGGCATCAAGAACACGTGTTCGACGAATAAACAGTTCATATGGATTGTTTGTAGAGTTGCATTTGCGAACAATAAGGATGTCAATTTCTAATATTAAATGGGGCAAGTATTTGGCAATATTGCAAATGTCTTGGGGGAAGCAAATAGTATGTCCAGAATATTTATATTGACCACCATGAGCATGTGCAACTTGTAATACTGGGTTAGCACAACTAATGAGCTTCTCTTCAACTTGTGTAAGTACTGCAAGGACAGGTGGTTGGATGCCTGGGTCCATATTGTTTTCGAATGAAAAGCGACGGCCTTTTCGTTCTAGAATACAATGAGAACAAGTGTATGCATCATGGAATTTTTTTAGTACAATATCAGGGTAACATTCTTTGCAAATTGAGCAGACGTGCATATCATCCAGTTGGTCCATTTTTTACGAAATCGTTGATATGCATCATCAAGGCGAGTGTTCGATGTATTTAGCATAGATGGTGGAAGTGAAGGTCTGTTGGAAGGTTCGGGAAGAGAAACTGGAGAAGACATCCATAGGTAGGCGAGCAGCTATGTAAAGAAGACGTTGTCTCTTGTTGTTTTTATCTCTGTTCTGTGCATATACAACTCTTATTCATGCATTGGCTTCTTCATTGTGATGAGTTGGCATAATGCCTACAAGAAAACCATAAAATTGTTAAAGACTTAGAATCTTTGATTGCTAGTAGCGACACATTTTCCATATGTATTAACTGCAAAGTATATCAGTATAAAGCAAAAGACAAAAAACAAATGTTAACTGATTGCATGTTGGTAACTAAGAATGTTCCTGGAAAATAATATTGATCAAATATTTTTTTTTTTCAGGTCGTACCTTGATAATTGTAAGAAAGAAACAATATAGAAGAACAAAATCTAGTATGAAAAAGGATATATGAAAAAAATATAATATTTGTTAAGAAATAAGAGAAGAAAGTTGGTAATTCAATAAATAAATAGAATAGCAAATTTTCATTGTATTCAAAAGTAATCATACAGGTTGCATAAACAATTTAGGTAAAAAATGTCAAGTGATACTATTCTAGAGTGAAAGTATCAAATTGCAAAATAGAAGTTGTCGATAATGTATTTTCAAAGCATATGAGAATATATCAGGTCGAAAAAATGTATATATTTATGTATCCGGTGAAGTTGTCTATGATGTATTTTCAACCATGACAATTACAACTTTTAGGTGCGCAATTCCGCATAATGTATTACTTCTAAATGAAAGACAAAGAAGTAATTGTTTGTTGCAGATGTTCTGGAGTATTTCAACAATTGATGTTGATTTAGTTGAAAGAAGACACATGTCTTTTCCTGAGATGGCCAAAACATTCATTACAGACAATTAAGAATATGCCTATATATCAGGTTAAGCAAACTTATATATTTATGTATCCAGTGAAGTTGTTGATGATGTATTTTCAACCATCACAGTTACAACTTTTAGGTGTGCAATTCCAAAAAACGTCTATGTTCTAACTGAAAGAGTAAGAAGTAATTGTTTGTTGCAGGTCCTCTCAACTATTTCAACAATTGATGTTGATTTAGTTGAGAGAAGACACGGGTCTTTTGCTGAGATGCCCATGAGTTGGTTTGTACCATCATCAAAAGCTATCACACCATGAAGATATCCAGTTACATCTTTGAAGTCAACCTTTAGGATGTATCGGTAGTCACATTTAGGAAACTTCCCATCACATTTACCACAATGCCAAATGTCTCCAACTTTGTCGACAATCTTTTTCATGCATTTTATACCATCAACAAAAGAGGGCATGCAAGCCTAATGAAATTCATCCATGTTAAAATTTGTGATGGTTGCAACAAGAGAATACCAAACAACTTTTTCAGATGATTGAAGAGTTTGTAGCTCATTGATGGTAATGATTTTTCGAGAAGCATGATGAGAGGCACTGAATTTGCGGCTCAAAGAGGGTGATGCTGAATGAAATCCATTGTAATTAAACCATTTCTAGAGAACTGAAGTTTGTTCAATATTTGGGTTTATAAATATATTAGAGTTGGAGATAGTGCCAACAAATTTTACATTAAAATATGTAACACGGCCGCCTTTGATCACTACCGTTGGAGGAGTAGGTAAATCGTGAAGGTTGGAAAGCTCAACTCCTTGAATTTGTCAATGCTCTACCCAAAGTGTTATGTCAATACTATAGCCTGACATCTCACGGAGTCCAATGGTTTGCCTAATGGTTTCAACACCATCCTGTTTTCGTATCGTGGATGTAGGTGAAATTGAAATGACAAGTCCAACAACGTCTACCATGGAATTTACTGGTATAGTTTGAATCTCCTTAATAGTTTTAAAGTTAAATCAATATAAACGTATTAAGGGATATTCATCTAAGCATGGTTGGATGATTGAGGTGGAACCTAGAAAAATATCATTATGGATTTTCAAATGGTTGAAAATTGGATTGGATGCTTTAACTGTTCCATTCAATACCATGTACACTATTCCTATTTGTATTTGGTCATACAAAGAGAGTTTCAATTCATTGAATGCAGATATATGTATTTCATCGTGTGAAGAATTAACAAGGTCAAATCCAAACACTTTTCTAGACCCTGGTTGGTTTCCATATTCATGTATGTTTGTCTTAGCAGTAACTCGGTCTTGAATGTTCCAAACTTTTCCAGAAGAGGAGAGTGATGTGAATGGGATGGTCGATCCAGTGAAGCTAGGGTTTTCATTTATTGAGCTAGTGTTGACTGGAACAGAGGAACTACTCTCTGAAGGAGACTGTACAGGTAAGTGGTAAGGTGCATGATATCTAATAATTGTTGCATCCACTGTGACAACCTCGAGTGCAACCAATGCGATAGTCCTGTGAGATGAAGTATGTTAGAGATGAATGGGAGAGAAAAAAATCAGATGCATGAACAGTGTGAACGGATTGAGAGAAAGAGAACGAGGAAATTAAACATACGTTACATTATGTACAATGTTGCATGAACATTGGGTAATTTTTATTATAGTTCCTTCTTTTAGTTGTCCATTTTCTACAAGATCACTATATATAACTGGAATTAATAGCTCATGCTTGTGAAGGTCGTTCGAGATAAAGATTCGGAACCAAATAGATGATGAGTTGAGCGAGTTCACTTGGTTTAATGCGGAGACATGTACCAGCGGGAAAAGGTTGACAGCACCATGTATCAATAGTGAAATAGAATCTTTAGTTACCATAGTCTCCATAACGTGATGGTTATTTTTTCCTGTGGAATGAAACAGAGCATGAAAAAAATTTAAAAAAATGGAATGTAACATAATCATTTGACCAGAATAAAATGGATATATAAAAACAAATTCTTTGCATTAACATATTTCATTACTTTGGTTTTTATTCATTAACATATTTCATTACTCCAGTTTGTATCCATTTGAACTATAAACGTATCGAAAGGAAATACTATATTATCCAATAAGGAACACCCATATGTTCCGATACGCCATTCCCCGATTGTGGAGATTGTGGCTTCTAAATTGGTATGATTTGCAGGAAGAAGAAAAATACATTGTCACTCAAATCAACTGTATTTGATACCAAGACATTGTCACTCAAATCATACCAAAGCATGGATTGCTTCACAAGTTAAGTTTTCAATGCACCGCCCCACTGCCAAATCTTTATCCTTATCCTTCAGTACTTGAGGATGTAGACACTTCTTCTGACATGATTTTTTTACGGCTTCAGTTACTTAGGTATATCGGAAAATACTATATTATCCAATAAGGGACATCATATGTTCCGATATGCCATTCCCCAATTTCTGACATTTCGGATTCCAGAAATCCATGTTCCGATTTGTGATATCTGACATTTCAGAATCCGGAAATACTATGTTTTCCAATAAGGAACACCATATGTTCCAATTTCCGACATTTTGGATTCCGGAAATCCTATGTGTGAAAAAAAGGAACATGCTATGTTCTGATTTTTTATTTTGCGACATTTTCGGAAATCCTATGTGTTCAAATACGAACATGTCCATGTTCTTATTTCTGATTTTTGACATTTTGGAATCCAAAAATATATGTCCTATGTTTTCCAATAAGGAACACCATATGTTCTGATTTTCAATTCCCCAATTTAGGATTTGCGAAAAAGGAACATCCTATGTTCTGATTTCTTATTTATGTTTTCCAATAAAGAACACCATATGTATTCCCCAAGATCCGATTTGTGACATTTCGAATCTCAGAAGTTTTGTATTTTCAAATAAAAAATGCCGAAGTTCCTATTTCTGATTTTCGATGTTCGGGTATTGGAAACCGAAAAACCTCAACTTTTAGGATTTATTTTGATTGTTTAGTATTCTTTTCATAGAAGGTATTCCTCTACTAAGTCCATCCTTATTTTAAACTCACTCTGTGTTATTTTTAATCACTATGCCTCTAAATTTGGCAGAGATTTGGCCTCTAAACTTGGTTTCATTCTGTACATCGACCTGATCAAGTGGGTAGTTGACGATGTAAGATTTAAACAATAGTTTTTCACTGACCAGTACTGGAGAATGATAACGAAAGACGTATCAGCAAATCTTTGTAGTGACCTTGCAGCTTTAGGTCGAGTTCCTTATCTAAAACAAGTATATCATAAAAACTAATACTTATAATTTTATTGGCATAGCATGAGTATTACACCATTATAAAGCTACATAACCAATACAAGTCACAACCCTTTTGCAATAGAGAAGGAGTAAGAGTCAATTAAAACACATCAAGGGCGTTTCACCATCTCATAAGCAACATTTTCATTTAGCCAAAAAACTAATACCTAACATTTTATTGACAGGCATGACATAACCAATACATGCCACAATATTTTTGCAACAAAGCAAGAGTCACATTCAATTAAAACAGAGCAACGGTGTTTCACCATCTAATAAACAGACTAAATGAAGAACTAAGGAATACCTGCAAATTTAACAAGGTGTGAAATCTTCTGATGGAAACTCAAAGTCTAAATGAAACACAACAAAATCAATATAAGAAAAACAAAGGCAAATAGTAAGAAATAGTGGTTACCTGAAGGCCTGTTTATATGTGGAAATCAAAGGCAGTGCAACAACAAATGCGGTAAATCAAATATTGTAAGAATATCTTGGAGATCATCATAAGATGAGCAAAAATGAAGATATAGCCCCATGTTTATCTCAAATGAAAAAATTTCTTGCATTAATGGAGCAACAATGCATTGATGAAGCATTAATGTGAATGAAGAGACATGGGAAAAGTGTGTTTCATCGATTGAACTGGAAATGAAACAAGACCACGACCAAATTGACCACAAATTGAGAGCCTAAACACAAAAAATCCTTGTAGAAAATCTTAGCCTAAACCCAAATAAATGAATTAACTGAAAATCGCAAAATCTTGGCAAGGGCTATGCCGAATTGAGAGAAATGAACTGCAAAATTGTTTGAAAGCCTGTAAAAAAAATAATTTCCAGGACCGGTCATTTAGGACAATAGATATAGAAGTGTAGTGAAAACACGCAAGCCACCTGTCAAAAAAACACAGTAAAAACCAACTGGGAAGAAGGATCTGCAACTGAAAATAAATCCATTGAGTCCATTAATCCATTCATGCACATCAACAAATAGAAGTGTAATGAAAACATGAGAGCCATCTTTCGAAAAAACACGGTAAACAACAACTAAAAATCAATCCATTGAGTCCATCAATCCATTCATGCACAACACCGGTCATATAACACAGGACACTTGTGGTCTACGGGACAGAAGTTCCGAAATCGAGATTGCAGAATCAGGGACCCAACTAAAGTGCATTAAAAAAAACAACAACAATTGATGAGCATACCAATTTAGAGGCCACAATCTCTGACAAATTTAGAGGCAGACCCATCGGAAATAACTCAGTGGGAGTTTAAAATAAGGATGGAATTGACGGAGGAAGAAGTTACGAGGAAAGAATACGAACAGACAGAATAAAGCATGAGCGTTTTCAGAACGTGTACTTAACTGATCAACTCCATGTCGCCTTCTTCGGTCCCTGCTGGATACGGGATATAATAACCAGAAATTTTAACCATGGCATGTTGTGCCTAAACTCGCCAATCAACAAGGGACACGTGTCGAAATGTTATTGACCAGAGAGACGAGGAATCTTTTGAGACTGTGTCTCCATTGTGAAAACGCCTACGACGTAAAAATTAAAAGTAACATATTGTTATATTCCGTTGCCGAGATTTGAACCCAGGTTGCCTAGGTGAAAACCAGGTATCCTAACCGAAGTAGACGACAATGAATATATTAAATTAATTTCTTAAAAGGTAAATATCAGGAACATATACTAGACACTGAGTAAATATTCTAAATTTCGCTTAAAATAGTTACTATCAATTTTCAAACAACTCATAAATACGTACCACGTCTTTAGCGGGAGGAAATGAGCCTGATAGCTAATGTGTCATATTCTATGAAAGTGTCCATAGAATATTGGTTATCATAAATAGCAATAAAAGCATGGACTTAGATTCCTAGAATGCCACTTTAATTGCACTCATGGGTAGCATAAGAGATTTATGAATTAGATAATGTGTGTTTAGTATGTGAAGTAAGAATGAAGTGTAAGAGAGTTGGCATGCAACGACGTTATTCGAAATAATTAAGAATGGATTGGAAAACATAATCTAGTTTATGTATAAGAGGAAGATGAAGTATCAAAGTTATTAAGAATCTAAGGGATTTTGATGCGGCAATGAGGTCATGTTAAAAAAAAGAAATTTGACAACTCCATGGGATAATAGGTAGTTGAAAAGGTTGGAAGCTTAGAGGTATAAGGTGATGTAGGTAATGGGTTGGATCATGCATATAATGAGGTGGCTTTAAATTAGAGAAATTTGGCACCAAGGGGAAGAAGGAAGCTTAGAAGTGACAAGTTATGAAAGAGAACAAGTTGTAACAGAGTCAAGAAAGTGGCTTTGAAGTGTTTGGATGTTCAAGGAAAAGGTATATAAAAGTGTAATTCGTTTCTTCAGACAGAAGATCTTAGTGGCAAGGAAAAGAGTTTTGCTTAGTGTATTGCATGAGTTGTAGTGATGTTGCATAATATTAATAAAATTCAAAAGTAGAGTAAAATGATATCCAAGTCAAGTGTTATTTAGATAGATGCAAAATTGGTGACATAGCAACAACAAGTGTCTACGGGTATACAAAGGAATTCTATTGAATTTCTATATGTGCATGTCTTGATGAAGAAGAGAACTAGAGATTCTTGAGGTATGATGAAGTATGAATTCCAAGATGAAATGAGCATATATAAGAGAGTTATAGTGGAAGAATCATATCAATTAACATTGAAAGTAGAAGAAATTTAGCTCCCAAGAAAAATTGAAGAATCATTAGAGGAAATTTCAACTCAAAATGGGCCTTTTAACTTTTATTCAAATTCCATGTCATCATGTGTTAGCTAATGAAATTGCTTTAAATTTGAAATACCGTATAGGTCTTAAACACTTTTTTAATATAAATTTGGGAATAGGTATCATTAAAAAACTACTTTTTTTGTTTGTATTTTTGACATATCTCCCCGTGTTTTTACTCAAATTTCGATTGGGAGAGCTCATTGGATGTGAAATTTAATTCTGCATCCAACGAGTACCCACTCGGCATACTTTTGATGGACCCCGCTACCCCAAAAAGAAGAAATACCTGAAAAAACAAAATGATGACATCATCATTACATTTTTTTCAGGTATTTCTTGTTTTTGGGGTAGCGGGGTCCGTCAAAAGTATGCCGAGTGGGTACTCGTTGGATGTGGAATTTAATTCCGCATCCAACGAGCTCTCCCGATCAAAATTTGAGTAAAAACACGGGGAGATATGTCAAAAATACAAACAAAAAAGTAGTTTTTTTCTTTTCTTCCTCCAAAATCTATTATTTTATTAATTCATTTTAGGAGGCCCATTTTGAGTTGAAATTTCCTCTAATGGATAATAAAACAAAGAGGTGGTTGAGGTAGAAGAAGGAATTCAACATTGTACATAGAGGATTCAATGAAGGGAAGGAAAATAGATTAGTGGAAGGTAGCACAATGTATAAGTAAATGCAGAACTTGATCAAGTGTATTTTGAGGTGTAAGGAGGAATATTGGTGGATACAAGAGGAAAAATTATAGCTACACATGTGGAGATGAAGGTCATAGATGTTTGTATCCCTGCAAAGGGATGGCACATATTCACATGAAGAAAAGGATGATATATTAGTGTAAGGTAGCACGTGACGAATAAATGAAGGTAGAACTTGATTAGGTGGATTTTGAGGTATAGGGGGGAATATTGGTGGATACAAGAGGAAAATTTATAGCTACACACGTGGAGATGAAGTTCATAGATGTTTGTATTCCTGCAAAGGGATGGCACATATTCACATGATGAGAAGGATGGTATATTAGTGGAAGTCAAAACAAAATGAATAGAGAAAGGTAGAATTTGATTAGGTGGATTTTGACGTGTAGGAGGGACTATTGGTGGATACAAGAGGAAAATTTGCAGCTACACATGTGGAGATGAAGGTCATATATGCTTGTATTCCTACAAAGGGATGTCACACACAATAATGAAGCTATAATGTAGTTAGCCTAAGGTGAAATCTAGGAAGACAATGAAGTTGTAGTAAGAAGAAAAAGAGGTGAGACCTTAATGTTGCATGAAGCAATGAAATGACACAAACACAACAAATACCCAACAAAGGAAAGTGGTTGACAAATGACATCTTTATAGCCACTATAAGTAAGGAGGTGGATATTGCAAGATTGATATTAATTCTAATAGCACATAGAATATGATTCTAGTAGAGACGGTTGAGAAACTAGGGTTGAAATGACATAAGCATCCATATCCCTATGGGTTATTTTGGTTCCAATAAGGATAAGATGTGACTATGACCATACAATGTATAATATATTTTCACATTGATGAGTTTAATATGATATTATATGTGATGGTATCTCTATCGATGCATGTCATTTGCTATTGGGGAGATGATGGTAGTTTGATCATTGACAATGCATGGTGGAGGAAGAATACATATACCATCATGATGGATGAGAAATAGTTCCAATTTCCACCTATGAAGGATGAAAACCTAAAATAAGTGGTGTTGGTAACCACTAAAGAATTCTTGAATGTTGTAAATGAGACAAAGGTTATGCAACGGTTTCTAGGAGTGTGAAAGAACAACTTCATGATAGAGGAAAAATGAGCACATAGGAAAGAGAGATAACCAAGGAAAGTGACAAGATTGTAGGATGTGTTCCTGGACATTATGGGAAAAGACTTGCTATCTATGAACTTTTGTCAAGAAGAAATATTGTGCATGAGATAAATTTTCTATCATGATTTACATTAATACAAAATCATGTCATGTGTCAAATCCCGTTATCTCATTCGGTTAAGGAGTGGGTATCCTTAGCAAGGAAACCTAGGTTGAAACCCCTTAGGGGTGAGCCAGTTGGGAGGAGACACCCAAAATTCCAGCCATGTTAAGGGTTGGTGTGGCCCAGGCTGAGTACAATCCCTGAGTAATTTTGACAGCTCAGATGCCCCTGGATTGCGGCCTCTCATCCAATGGTGGAAATGCACTGGCCCCAAGTGATGGGAATTTCTTAACAAAAAAATACAAAACCATGTCATGTATAGGATGAATCCACTAGAAGTTGTGAAATTGAATCAATAGATTGAGGATTTTTTATCAAGAGGATTGAAGAGAAAGTATGAGTCACATGTGTTCTACTAGCATTGTTGACTCCAACATAATATCCAAATTGAGGATGTATATTGATTCGATACAACTAAAAAATATTAAAGTGAAGTATATATTTCCTGTCAAATATGGATGACTTCTTGGACAAATTAATTGGTGCAAGATTTTTTAGCAAGACTGATTTAAAGAGTGGATATCATCATATTTAAATTGAAGGCAATATCATGGAAAAGCAGGGGTTGTATGAATTGGTGGTCATGCCTTTTGGTTTGATTAACACACTAAGTGTATTTATGAGGTGATGACTTAAGTGTTTTGTCCATACTAAGGTAATTTGTTGTTGTGTACTTTTTATTTCATTTTAATTTATATTGGTAGAGGAAGTGAGAATTGAAAGCACTAAGCACAGACCCAAAGAAAAAGTTGTAAATCTTTTATATTATTTTGTTGACTTTAGGAAAACATTTGATGTTGTTTCGAGAACTAACCTTTCAAATATAGTACAAGAGATAAAAGTTCATTGAGGTCAGATATGTTGTGACAAGGCTATATGAGAATGTTATTACAAAGTTCAGGAACCCTAAGGGCTAGTCAAAATAAATTAATTGTAATAGATGAGTCAATCAAGGTTGTCCCCTATCCCCTACCCTTTTTGGTATATACATTGACAAGTTAAAGGATTGTTTGGAAGAAGCAGGTTGTGTTGACACAACTCTAGCTAGTATAGTGATCATCCTTCTTCTCTGCATGGATGATATTGTTATGATGAAAATAAGTCCCTATGATCTTGACAAACAACTAAAAATTCTCAAGGATTTTTTCTCTCATATGATTATGACTATTAACACTAACAAAACAAGGGTTATGATAATCAAATCCAAAAAGATCACATATGCTAATTTCATGTATGCCAATAATAACAACGACTTCATTACAAATATCTTGTAATCAATCTTCATCACAAGATTAATTGGAACTATAGCATTGAGAAAAGGATTAATAGAGAGTAAAAAGATTATTATAGACTTGGAAATAGTTGTACATTATTAGACCTTTACTTTGGGATATGAAGAAGCTCCTCTTTGAGTCTGTTACCACTCCCTTGATCTTATATGTATGTGAATTTTGAGGCTACAACAGATCTAGATAATCATGGAGAAGGATATAGTAGATCCAAACGTGTTTTATAATGCATAATCTAAAAATTAAAGGCAATACGCCCTATCCTATATTCCTCATAAAAGTGAGTCTCTCCCCCATTGAAAGCATGACTATGACTAGGTACCTAGTGCACAAGAAAAAACCACATACAACTTAAGTGAGGTTGGCATAAAGAATCCAAGTATTGCCTAAATCATTAAGGAGTTGAGGAACATTTCACTCTGCATAATAGTGATAATATCAAGAGCATTATTACATCTAAATTTAGGGAGAAGTTGTGGTGTGATAAAGAATTAGAGATACGTGAAAATTAAGATATTATAAGGAGGTGATCAACCCTAATCTAGAAGATCAAAAGTATCTCTTTGTTTTAATTAGCGTAAAGAAGAAAATCAACATCACTAAAATACAATCAAAATCTCACGAGCTCCATAGTGAAACAAGGCATTGGACAATTCTATAACGTTGTGGGACGAAAAAATTGTCATATTTGTGATGCTAAGAGGGTTGAAGATGAAAATCCATTTCTGTTAGAATGTCCTACATACACCCACATTAGATTGCAATTTGAAAACATCTACTACAATACTGAACTTCCTAACCTTTTAACTCATAACAACTTGTTGCAGCTGCAACGATTTCCCAAAATTCTAAAAAATTTAGGACCCTCCTTTGCGTGGATTAGTTTGATTTTCTGCTTGAAATTGGTCTAAGAGATTTCAGAAAGACGTTGATGGTGCTTGGATTGAGCTACCCATTGTTTTGATTTCTTCCTCTGATGCCTTAAGTCACCCACTATGTGATCAGGTCCTATCGCTGCCCTTAAGCGCATTTGAAAACTTGCTGGAATCAGAAGATGAGTTGTTTTGGTCTTCCGCAGTTGCGGATGGGTCTTAGCTTTGGTCTTCCGCAGTTGCAGACGGTTTTTGCTTTGCGGAAAGAAAAACCCTCCGACTTCCGACCCGTTGGGTTTTTCGCGTCGGACGCTTTTTGGTTCAGCATCGGAAGCTTTTATGATTTTTTCTTCCGCCATTGTGGATGGGTTTTCGATTTGTTACTTTCGGTTTTCTCCCAATCCGAGTAATTTTTTTTAATTGCTTTTTAGTTTTGAGTCGGAACCGTTTATCATGTCATTTTTCCCCGTTGTGAAAAGATTCAAACTTTCGTCTCCCGATCTAAAACCTTCCGACGTCCGATCTCACGACTGCTACTCGATTGTATAACCAGAACGGAAGGCTCGGCGCTTTGATCGTCCGTCGTAGCGGAAGAACGTTAGCTTTTATCCTCCGATTCGAAAACCTTTCGACGTCCGATTTTCTGATTTTGTTTTCCGCCATGTGAGTCTCCGCGGCTGGGTCTACGTTTTTCCCGTCCGCTGTTGCGGAAGGGAGATTACTTCCGACCCTGATTCAAAAGCTCGCCGATGTCCGATATTTTCTCCTCGCACGTGTAAGAGATATATATATACGGGGACGGTGTATTGTTCTTCTATTGTTATTTTTTCGTTGAGCACTGTCGCCATTGAGCTGTCGTTTTCTTGAGGTAGCGAAGATCCCCGCTGTCGATGTACCTACATCCAGGTGGCAGCTGAGGAAGCCGGACCGCAAACCGGACGGATTCCCTATACCAAACAGTCAACGGGCTAGTTGGGAACGTTGATTGGGGAGAATCCCTTTCTGTTGTCGACTGCGAATTTCCAGGCCCCAACAGAATTGGTGCTAGAAGGAGGGACGCCAGTGAATGGCTGGCCGTGGAAACTTAGTTTTCCCAAGATTACCTTACCAGCAGATAATTTGAAGCTTTCATCCTGACCCAAGTACTTACAGGTTTCGATTATGCTTTGAAGTAAGAAAGCCTATTCTCACCCCGCGTTGCTCTTTGCTCAGATTTTGCTCTTTTGCCTATACTCATGGCTGGTGTGATTGTGAACCAGCCCAACCCATTACCTGCTTGGAGAGCTAGATTACCTTTGAGCCTTATGCCTCCATTGCATAACTTACCTCAAGGTTTTGAGAAGCTGCTGCCTAAGTTTGACCCTAAAGAAAAGACCGCTGTAGATGATCACTTGCAGAGTTTTTATTTAGCAGTAGAAGGGTTAAGGGCTGGGGAGTACGAAGATGTTGTTTGTAGATTATTCCCTCATACCCTGAAAGGGGTAGCTGCTTCATGGTACCTTGCCCTGCCCGTGAACTCGATCCCAGACTGGAACTCTTTCGAAAAGGTTTCCAGGAGTAAATATACAGCCCAAAAAACGCATGCCTCATTAATGAAAGGTCTTGGTTTGTTAAGAAAAGATAAGAATGAAAAGGTACATAAGTTCACTCAAAGATTTTCATTGTACCTAAAGAATTTTTCTGAAGCTGACAGACCCTCAGACAAGGTCTTAATTGAGTATTATACGTCTGCCTTAGGACCTGAATTGGCTATGTTCACTAAAATGAAAGCCAAGCCTACATTGGTAGAGACTTATGAAGAGGCAGGAAGGGTAGAAGCTGAAATGGAAAGTGTAGAAGATTACCCTGACTTACCTAAAGAGAAGAATACAGGGAGAAGAGTTGTACCACTGTCTAAACCGAAAGAGGATCACCTAAATGAGTATCAGAGAATGATGACAATGCTTCAGAAGCTATCTAACCGAATCATAGATCTGGAGAGAGAAAAGGAAATTCAGAAAACTTATAAGCCCTGTTATCTGAAAAGAGAGGATAACAACCAATGGCAAGTCCCTCCACCAAGTTTAGCATCAATGAACATAACAGAAATAGGGGGGGATAATTTATGTACCTTTCACCAACAACCCCACTCTGAGAAGAAATGTCCTCAATGGTTGAATTCAATGTCTTTGGTAATGAATAAGTTGCTGAACTCCAAATTGACTAAAGACAGTGGTGAAGAAGGAGAAAAAGAACAAACTATAGAGAAACTAGATGATGATACCATGTTCTTATGGGATGGTGTTTCGTTGTTCAACACAGAAGAAAATGCTCTCAGGTCTCCATATACACCTACATCCACAAAAGATAAGAACCTATCAATTAAGGACAATGCAATACTTTCAAAGATTAAACATTTGCAGGAAAATGTCAAGAGACAGGTAGAAGTAAATGTTGAGGACAAAACACCTGAAGCAGCTACCCTCAACCAGGAGGCAGAACCAAGTAATGAGACTGCCAAACCTGTGGAAGAATATGAGGATGGAAAAGCTGACAAACTTAAAGAGGAGATGCCTACAAAAAATCAACCTATGAAAGAAAAGATCGAATTAACTAGGACAAGGAAAACTAGCGCTCCACCTTTCCTGATGACTCTTGAGATTTTGAATCATAAGGTGCATAATTGTTTGGTGGACTCTGGATCATCGATGAATGTTATGCCTCTGACAGTTTGCAAAAAAATTAATGGGCAGCTAAAACCTACTATCTGGGATGTCACTCAAATGACAAAACTAGTGTCAAAGTAGTGGGGGAGATGGAGAACGTTCTGATTCGATTGTCTGCAAATAAAAGGATATGTCATTACATTGACATTGTAGTAGCAGACATACCTGATGGTTATGGAATGATCCTGAACCGTGATTGGACAGCAAGACTAAATGGGTACTTTGCTTCAGATTGGTCTCACTTGTGGTTACCTCAGAAGGGCAGCCCAAACCTGATTAAGATATTAAGAGAGCCCTACATGAAGCACAATGTCACTAAGCTAGGAGAGGGAAATGAATCTGCTGATTCTGTCCTGGGAAATTATCTGACTGAGTTTGAGTTAAGACATCTTACTCCAAGAAAGGCCAGTTCTATGACTGACGTTCAGCCTGAGCTCCTTCAACTTCTTCAGGCTGTAAGAAATGATTTTAGAATAGTAGACATGGGTTCCATTTCAAAACTATCCCAGCTAGACCATGGTTAGACAACTCATCTCTATTATTCATCCCACCCCTTAACTCCCCATGATTAAATATTTTTAGGAGTGGGCAATAATTTTTCTTTCCTCTTGCTTTGTACATAAATAAATTGTTTGTGTTCTTTAATGCTTTGATGTTTTTCTTTTTGATTATTGGATTTGATGTTGTTTTCCATTATTGCTTTGCCAGCATTTCTTTTGGTCTTGAATAAAGAGGCAAACTTTTGGTTGCAATGGAGACATCAGGGTTCTTTATTAACTGAAATCTTGAGTGAAAGACTATGCTTTAAAGTATAGAATGTCTTCTAGTAGCAGTGTTCCTAACTGGCAATGCATTCATTGAAGTCTTACTTAACCCAGTAAATAGCTCAGAAGTAAAAGAGGTCTGGAATACTATTTCGAGGCTCCATCCATTTCACATTTTAAATATCCAAGGGGGTGACAGCAAAAGACCCACGGAAAGGAAGCAGAGTAAGACAGTATATCATATAAATGATCCCATGTCATATATTCAGAAAAACAAAAGCTATCAAAAGTCAAAACTCCTTAAAGAAAAACAATACATTTCAAAGCAAAATATCAAAGCATGAAGTACTAAAATCGCCACAAGATCCTCTCCGTCCGTGAACTGAAATATGAAATACATTGTTCACACAAAAGGACACTATGGGATAGAGGATCCTGAATTAAAATTCAGTAAGAAAAGGCTTGCAGGAGGACTCATTTCAAAAGAACTAAAGTTCGAAAGGCACAAAAGTGCAGTTGGCATGGGAATGAGGAACAAAAGGATAATGTTGTTTACTCTCTGTTATAATCCTGTGGTGTCCAAGCTGTAAAATACCTGAGGACAGGAAAAATAAACCTCACATATTTGGCCTCAAAAGAGTTATTCAGACTTGCAATATTTCTGATGTTACCATTTCCCAAAGAATAGACTACTTCTCAATGATTTAAATGCTTAAGTTGGCCAGCCCGAGGATAAAGACATCTAGAAGATTTCAACTTTTATTCAGACGGTCCTACACTGGGAAGGAGTTAATTCAGAAATCTGGGGTTCACCAGGTAGTCGCCAATTGTTGCAGCTGCAACGATTTCCCAAAATTCTAAAAATTTTAAGACCCTCCTTTGCGTGGATTAGTTTGATTTTCTGCTTGAAATTGGTCTAAGAGATTTCAGAAAGACGTTGCTGGTGCTTGGATTGAGCTACCCATTGTTTTGATTTCTTCCTCTGATGCCTTAAGTCACCCACTATGTGATCAGGTCCTATCGCTGCCCTTAAGCGCATTTGAAAACTTGCTGGAATCGGAAGATGAGTTGTTTTGGTCTTCCGCAGTTGCGGATGGGTCTTAGCTTTGGTCTTCCGCAGTTGTGGACGGTTTTTGATTTGCGGAAAGAAAAACCCTCCGACTTCTGACCCGTTGGGTTTTTTGCGTCGGACGCTTTTTGGTTCGGCATCAGAAGCTTTTATGATTTTTTCTTTCGCCATTGCGAATGGGTTTTCGATTTGTGACTTTCAGTTTTCTCCCGATCCGAGTAATTTTTTTTAACTGCTTTTTAGTTTTGAGTCGGAACCGTTTATCATGTCATTTTTCCCCGTTGCGGAAAGATTCAAACTTTCGTCTCCCGATCTAAAACCTTCTGACGTCTGATCTCACAACTGCTACTCGATTGTATAACTAGAACAAAAGGCTCGGCGCTTTGATCGTCCGCCGTAGCGGAAGAATGTTAGCTTTTATCCTCCGATTCGAAAACCTTCCGACGTCCGATTTTCTGATTTTGTTTTCCGCCATGCGGGTCTCCGCGGCTGGGTCTATGTTTTTCCCGTCCGCCGTTGCGGAAGGGAGATTACTTCCGACCCCGATTCAAAAGCTCGTCGATGTCCGATATTTTCTCCTCACACATGTAAGAGATATATATATACGAGGACGGTGTATTGTTCTTCTATTGTTATTTTTTCGCTGAGCACTGTCGCCATTGAGCTGTCGTTTTCTTGAGGTAGCAAAGATCCCCGCTGTTGGTGTACCTACATCCAGGTGGCAGCTGAGGAAGCCGAACCGCAAACCGGATGGATTCCCTATACCAAACAGTCAACGGGATAGTTGGGAACGTTGATTGGGGAGAATCCCTTTCTGTTGTCTCCTGCGAATTTCCAGGCCCCAACAGAATTGGCGCTAGAAGGAGGGCCAAGATCTAAAGAGTGAGAAGGGACAGATACTGGCAAAGGTGGAGGAGCTAGAAGAGCAGCTGAAGATCCTCCTGCAGGAAAATGATCTGCACTCCCAAGAACTGAGAAAGGAGCATCAGGAGCAGATTTCTTCTTTGACCACTGCTTTGGAAGTGGCAAGAGAACAGCAGGTTAATCTCCAGCCTTTCAAGGAGCATGTATTGACCCAGAAAACCAAGATGCTGCAGCTGCAGACTACTGTTGAAGAAGAAAGATGTAGAGTGCTGCAAATCGATGGCCGGTTGGAGGAGATCCTGGAAACTGCATCATACTTTGTGGATCGATCCCAGGACGTCCTAGAAGCCCTAACTGCAAGAATGGAAAGGTTGGAGAACAACGAAGAAACCCCAGCGGATCTACCGGCAAAATACCAGCAGGCCCTCAAACGGGACTATAACCTAGTGGAGTTTGCTATTAACACCGCTGAAGACTTCAAGAAGGTAGTAAAGAAGACAAAGGGATTATGCACCGAGTTTTTCAGAAGACTTCTCATTACTTATAACCGGTGCCAGATAGAAGCGGAAGAGAGGCTTGAAGCTATCCCAGATCACGATGCCTTTGTGGGGCTATTGCAGAAGAGATTCCAGGAGGAACAAGCTAAGGTGCAGGATATTAAATCCCTGGATGATCTGATCTTGAGAAGCCAAGTAGCTCATCTAGCTATCACTGTACAGCTTCTGGAAGATCAGCTCCAATTGAGTACATCCAGGGTCGAGGCCATCAAGAATCAAGCTAAAAATTTTGAGATAAATATGCAGTTTTTGGAGCCTTGTGCTTTTGAAGGCATCGCTAATGAAGCTGCAGCTTGGAAGAAGTTTCTAGATAGTCAAGCAGGCCCCTCCTCATGAAGGATCGGTCATAATTGTAATTTATAACTATTTTGTAAAAACATGTAAGAAAAGTAGAACGTTGGGAAGCCCAAAGGTCACTTTGGGCAGCCCAACAGTCTGACCCTTTTGTATAAATGTAAAAGACTTAGAAGGGAAAAAAGGACTTTTTCTCAGTGAGACTGGTGAAGACATACTGTAAGAAGAACTATTTCCTTTTACAATAAAAAATTACAGTTTGCCTATTGGAGAAACTTTGGTGGAATATTCAAATGTTGTACCATGGATTTGTTGAAGAGGAACTATTTCGTTTTCAGCTTTGTGTCCATTAACTGTGAGACCGTTCTAACTCATTGAATCTATGTTCTTGTATGAATGTTTTCTGGTTTATTTTATGAAGATTTCCACTAGGAGTAATGAATGTTGTTCATAAACAATTGGCTAGATGGTTGTGAAATATCTTTAATTGTTCATGCGATATGGGAAGAAATATCAGATAACTGTAGTTTCTCTTATGTTGCATGCACGCTTTCCATTACTCATAATTTAATTCAGTTTTCTCCCCGGGGATAGATAGATAGGTAGTTAGTTTATTTCATGGCTGCATATGTGATTGGGAGGCTTGGGAGCCTAAGACGAGAGGTAAGAACCTGCACATCACATTGTGATGCTCCTTGCTGCCTCACCACCCTACAAGGTTATTAGGCATCTGCATTTCATGCATTAAGTCAAAAATATAAAAACTCGGTGGACCGGGCCGCAACCAGTAAAACCTTTGTTTTGTTACTTGACCTACGGTAACCGGACCGCAAACCGGATGGATTCCCTATACCAAACAGTCAACGGGCTAGTTGGGAACGTTGATTGGGGAGAATCCCTTTCTGTTGTCGCCTGCGAATTTCCAGGCCCCAACACAACTATAATGATTTATGAAGGCTTCTCTTAAAGCTTTTCAAGCACATAAATACATTTTTAAAGAAAACCAAGTCATTCCTTGTATTTTTTGAAAATTCAATAAACCAAAGTTTACCTTAATAAATACTAATAACTATCATCACCATGGTGACCTTGAATAATCTTTAAAAGTTTCTTAAATTTTACAAACAATAAAAAATTTGAATAATGTCTTGGATATAGTATTTTTTTTTTTTTTTTAAAGAAGGGTTTGCTATTTTTGCAACCAAATATTTTTTGAATTATAATTTTATTTTGTACATCTATAATGTTTAAAAATATTTAAAAAAATCTTTAAAAAATTGATAATGCTTAAAAATATTTTTTTTAAAATCATAAAAAATTAATAATGAAAAAATAAGGTAAGTACTCTTCTTGTTTTTTTTCCAAGGGAAAATATCAGTTCCTTGCTATTTCATTGAAATCAAAAGTAACATAAATACATCATTAGCAGGTGTTGAGCTCGGGGTTTATGTAATATATCAAAGAGTAACTACAGCATCAATTTCATCTGAGCTCATAGGGGAGTACATCAAACCATTAACTATTGTCTAAGAATCAAGATCAGTACCATAAAGCTTCATAAATTGTAACAAGCTAGGTGAAATACTGCAACCGCTTCCTTACCTTTCAATACATGGAGAGTTCATACTATGACTGGGTAGCTAATCCAAAGAATCATTAAACAAATAGGTGCATAAAAATATATGGGGCATGTCCACCACCATCGTCCAAAGGATGTCCAAAAATGCTACTGCACAAATAGGTCCAGTGCTGAGGGATAGAAAAGAAAGAATGAGACCTGATCAGTACATTCACCCTTGGTGTACTCAGAAAACTGAAGCTGTCCTGGAGCCAGTGTTAATGCTTCTTTGGATAAGCTATCAGCCATTGTATTATGCTCTCTCTATATATGAAAGGGAGAGATTTGGATGAAGTAGGGTTCCAGCTCCCTAATACAATGACACCATTCATCAAGTGTGAGTAATGTAAGAGCAGATCTATGATTGAACCAGTTAATGATGACAGCAGAATCACCATGAATATGTAACATAGGAAGGCCCATGTTTTTTGCACAGTGTAGGAGTGTCCACTAGGCCAGCAACTCCGATCTAGTATTAGTGTTGAGGCCTACTCCCATTTTAAAGTAGTAGTAGTGGTCTTGATTGAGCAGAAGTTGTACACCTATACCTCCCCTATGATTAGTTGATGCACCATCAAAGAAACCAGCAGGATAGACCATAGTAGGTGCTGGTCCAATTGTTCTCCTTTTGTTATTCAGCTGAATGGTGACAAGAAAGAGCTGAAGATGATTCTTGATGGTGAGGACAGTAAAAAATATATCAGGCTTCTTGTCCTCAAATATACATTTGTTCCTAGTCAACCAGATTTGCCATGTAAATAGGAGAGGAAGATACTTCAGAGTATTTCCAAGGCTGAGCCAAAAAGAGACATTTTGAAACAAATTTGAATCTCTCCAAAAATGTGGAATGTCAAGAGATGATCTAATGAGAGCAATAACCTTCCTAGTAAAGCTGCAATCATGAAATAGGTGTTCTACAGACTCTGAAGCTGATCTACAAAGACAACACCAGTTAGGTCCAATCCATTCTTTATTAATCAGGTTGTCACAAGTATTGATTCTATTCATCAGACTGAGCCAATTGAAACAGATGATCTTAAGTGGAATGTGAAATTTCCATATTTTGATCAATATGTCATCAGGTCTACAAGTAGTAACTGTATTGGTAATAAAATCATACATAAGGTTGGATTTTACCATGCCGGAAGACTTATTAAACACCCACACTAGGGAGTCAGGTTTATTGCTGATACGGATCCCTCCATGCTATAAACCTTTAATATAGTTGGACCAGGATTCCTTCGATAGTCCTCCTAGCTCGAGATCGTCAGTAGAGATCTAGTAATCAGTAGAGGAAATGGAAACACCTTTGTTGAGTACATCAGAGAGTGTGAGAATACCATAGTCTTCCAGATAAAATCTAAGATCCTCTGGTAGAGTATAATACGAGGAGACACTAGCAATGGGATCAATGCCAACTTTGATGTGCATGCCATTGCCAATATTCCAAACAAGACATCTAGTAATCCAATACAAGGCGCAAATAAAACCATTCCACATATGAGAGGTACCCTGTACTTTGAAGGAGCGTTGTCTAAGCCATACATCCACAGGTAAGTTCTTAAGATATTTAATCTTGATGATTTGTGACCACATCCCTACCCCATTAAGGACAAGCCAGAGGCTTTTAGCAAGCAAGGCCAAACTGAACCACTCCAAATTCTTGATGTTCCATCCCCCGAGAGTATAGGGCCTAGAAATGGAGAACCAATCAACCAAATGGTACTTCTATTTTCCATGCTGAAAGCCCCATAAAAAATTAAAAATATGTCTCCTGATGTGATTCAAAATAGTGCTGGGCATGCGTGCTAGGGAGAGCCAATATACAAAAAGACTCATCAAAATGGATTTAACTAGTACCAGCCTTCCACCCAGAGAAAGTAGTTTGTAGGTCCAATTGCTTACTCTTTTTTCAAACTTCAGTAAAAACCATCTCCAATCCTTAATGCCAAACCCAGTGGCTTGAGGTAAAATCCCAGGTACTTAAAACTAGCAACAATAGGTTCCATCTTGTATGGCATGAGATTGTAAATTTGTTGTCTAACTGGTTCATCAATATTATTGAAAAGAAAGGAAGACTTATCAGCATTGATCTCCATTCCGGTAGCACAACAAAATGTATACAATATAATTTTATAGTGTTGCCACTCATCCAGTGTACCAGCCCCAAATAGGACAGCATCATCTACAAAGAGTAGATGAGTAAGTTAAAGGCTGGGAGAAACTTTGATGCCTGATATATCCCATGTGCTTTGTGCCTGGGAAATCAATAGACTTAAACCTTCAATGATCAGTATAAATAGGAGTGGAGAAAGAGGGCATCCCTGTCGGATACCTCTCGACATAGGAAAGAAATTTGAAGGGGTCTTGTTGATCAGAACTGCAAAATTAGCTGACTCTACACATCCCATGATCCAATTAACATAGATACCAGGAATACCAATCTTAAGGAGGACCAACCTTAGGAATGACCAATTAACTCTGTCAAAATCCTTTACCAAGTCAAGTTTTAATGCCATCACATTCTAATTTGTAACCTTTATAGTATGAAGTGCTTCTTGAACAATACCAACCGGTTCAATGATCTGTCTGTCATGTAGGAATCCAAACTATTGCTTAGAAATAGCCTTGTCCAGTACCAATTTAAGTCTGATAGCTGCCAATTTAGAAATAGTCTTATAAATTAGATTACATAAGGATATGGGCCTGAACTCAGCTAGGGTAGTGGGTTTATCACACTTGGGAATGAGTCTAATAAATGTAGCATTGGCAGCTCCAATCACCCTACCCTCAAGCCTAGAGTGTTCTATGACATTCAAAATATCTCGTCCAACAAGTTCAAAAAAGTGAAGGTAGAATTCCACCGGCCACCCATCAAGTCTGGGGCTCTTATCCTTTTTTAACCCTTTGAGTACATCTTCAACTTCTTTGAGAGTAAATGCTGACATAAAGAGAGCCTGATCCTCTTCCTAGACAAAGGCAGGAAAAAGTCTGATGACTTTAAGTTGGGCCTCAATGTTGGTTTTACCATCATCAGAGAACAGCTCAGAGAAGTGTTGAACACCCAAATATTTTAACTTGGCATCGTCCTCAAAAGTTTCCCCAAACTGATTATTAAGAGCCCAGATAGATGTTGAGTTCCTCCTAGCAGAAGCAAAGGAGTGAAAAAATTTGGCAATGGCATCACCTTCCTGAATCCAATCAACTCTGCTTTTGAGCTTCCAGGTGAGGATCTGATGTGAAAGTAGGGATTCCTTTCTACTTTTCAAGAGTGTAAGGGAGGCAGAAGCCTATTCAGAGAGGATACCAGAGTGATGGGAAGAAAGGAGTGTGAGAATGGCCTGGTTGATCTCAGAGTGTTTTTCTGTTTTTCCCACGTCTTAACATCATTTTTGAGTCTCTGAAGCTTAAAGCTAAAATCAAACATGGGACCAGCAGGAGGAGCAGGAGCCTTCCATGAGGAGGATACAAGGCCATCAAAATCATCATCGAGGAGCCAGGCTCGGTTAAATTTAAAGGGGTACAGATGACACTTCAAACTAAAATTCCACTCAAGACACACCGGGTAGTGGTCTAAGATTTTGAATGGCTGGGTCCAAGATTGATAGCATCCCAAGGTAGGAATAAGATGCAGGGAGGCTAGGAATCTGTCAAGTCTTTTGCTGACACCCTCAGATCCTGCTCTTCCATTTCTCCAGGTAGGCCCAATCTTGGTGGGGGCCAGATCTGCCATATGCATAGCTTCCAATAGTTGTGCAAAGTATAGAGAGAGATGATCCATACGTGAACGGTCACCCCAGATCTCAAGATCAGAGATAGTGAAGTTTAGGTCACCGGCCAAGATGAGATTAGGGTAGTTGAAGATACCACCAGATATAGTTGAGTCCCAATTGGAGGTTCTATTGGCATAGGGTCCATAGCAGTTGACAATGGAGAATACAGAGTCAAGACCCTTAAAACTGGCAGTAAGAAGAATACCAACAAAGGAATGATAGGCTTTACAATGAATCAGGCGAGGGTTCCAAGCCGAGAGGATACCTCCAGATAGACCAAGTGCATCAATTGCACTGAATTCCCATCCTGACTTCATGAAGGAAAACAAGCAAAGGGCTGAAACATGATCACACATCATTTCCTGTAGCAGGATGATGTCAAGGTTTATTGAAGTAAATAGATCTTTGAGGGATTTCTATTTAGTAGGCCCCCCAAACCCATGAATGTTCATGGAGACAATCTTCATGGATCAACCTGAGCAACAGGATACTTTTCTATAAGTCCCTGTGAAGAGGAGTGGGTTATAGCTGCTTCTTTAATGCGAGCTGAGAGAGAGGTATAGAGACCAGCAGGAGCCTAAGAGGATACTTTACCCCCTTTCTTAGCCTTTCTAACGTCACGTTCTCTAATCTAATTGAATCCAAAGATAAGACAGAAGGTGAGATGGGGTATTTATCCGTGAAGATATCCAAAGCTTTGAGAAGAGAAGGGTCATCAAAAGAAGGAGTGGTTAAAGGGCTATCAGGTGAAGCCATACAAAGAGGGGAAGTGGATTGGGGAAGAGGAGGGAATTTCTCCAGGTTAAATGGAGGCAGGGGAGACACAATAGGAATAGGAGGGATAGGGGAAAGTGAAGGAGGGTCAGAAACCAACTCAGTACGGGTTCGAGAGGCTGATAAGGCCAAAGATTCAACATCCTTAATGTACAATAGCTCTCCTTTTGTCAGGTCACCAACAGAGGTAGGAGAAGACAAGTCGTAGGGACCCATCTTAGATGGTAGAGCAGGAGAGTCAGTGGAAGCATCATTCAATGGTAGTGAATCCTGAGGGGAATGGTGTAGTGATGAAGAAGATGGGGAACTATCTAGTAAGGGTTATGAATCAGTGAAGCCAACAGACAGTGGGGTGCCATGTAATAAATAAGTTCAGGATTTCCTCAAGTGACCAATTTCGTGACAATAGTTGCAGCGAAACGGCATCCGCAAATAATCAAGTGTTTGAGTGATAACTACACTATTACAATCAATCTCAATTTCAGGAAGGAACCCACAGGAAAAATCCAATTCCACAAGTACCTTAGCTATGCGTTTGTCAAAAGTAGAGTGGAAGTCTTTCTCCAGGGAAACAATCCTGCCAATGGTATTGGCAATACCAGTGAGAATGTCTTTGGACCAGAGCGGAAATGGTAAAGCAAGCATTAAGACCCATAGATGACGCTTGTAGACCCGTTCTTTAACAGGGTCGAAATTTGAATGCCACCGGCTAAGTACAAGGGATCCATTGCCAATGGTCCAAAGCGAATCAAGGATGTGTGAAGCATCAGAGTCATCGAGGAAAACAAATACCAGCCAGCGGTTGGCCAGAAGACTGATGGTGGGCACATAGGTGAGGATAGGTTTCCAGTGGAGAGTAGCCCAGGCCGCCCACTCCTCTTTGTTCATAGAATAGTATTCCAGGCGGCCAACGAGTGCACGCTGATAGAGTTCCGCTACTCTATCAAGCATGACGTCTCTACCAACGACAAACCAGTGTTTGTGGTCCAGTGATGCAAGTATCTTAGTTTTACGACGAGACTGGGAACACGAAGGGAAGGTAGTCGCAGCCCTGTCACTGGTCGGGATGTTAAGCCTGGGGTCGCCATCAAGAGCAGGGTAAGGTGCTCAACCAAGAAAGATACAAGAAAGATAAACACAACAGAACAGTAGCAGGGAGCGTAAGACCTTACAGGAAAAGAAACCCTCAAAGCAACAAGCCCCAAGACTGAAAATGCGGGCCCGTCAAAAAGGAAACTCTAATCAAGAAGCAGGCAAGAAACCAAGGTAAAATCCTAACGAAACCTAAGGTAATGTAACCCTGAGCACGTTAACCCAGACAAGAGTTATAACTAGTGCCTAATAATTAGTCACCAATACAGGAGAGAGGAACCCACAATAAAACTAAAAGAGACCCAGCACCGAGCCGAAACCGAAGAATCAAAACTTGCCCGACAGAGGAAAAACCCGCCTAATTCCCACATTTTTGCATGGTTGGTACTAGCCCTTTGCTTAGAGGGGGAACTCCAAGGACCTATGACAACCCGTGAACCCAATGATAACCAAAGGAGACGGTAAAACAAAACCCAAAAACCAGAAATCATAGAAAAGCAAAGTGTCGGCATATGGATAGTACCTGAGCCATAACAACTGCAGAAAGATGTCGGATGCAAGTGGGAGTTGACTGAGTACCGGAGATCACCGCAAGACTCCAAACCGAATCAGAGAAACAAAAGTCACAGCGATAATACCAGTAGTGATACCCCGACAAGTAGAAAACCACCACCAACCGACCATCGTAAGATGCGGTACCATGAACAAAGACCCAAAAGTCCTGGCCGGTAAACCAGTAATAGTTCCGGACACGTTAAAAACCATCGTCTGCAAGGAGCTGTAAAACGAACCCTATAAAGCTGTGACAATGAGATAATATGGTCAAGGTAGACAGGTTTTGTGGCTGTAAGAGTTCTGAAACCATCACAGTCAGGAGCATGTGCTATCCTGAACGACGTGAGAGACCATGGCCAGACCATAGCCATGGATACCAATGGAAAACCCTAGTTCTCTCACCATATTGTCCCCAATGACATGCCCGTAGTTGAAGTTACAACAATGGTGGTGACATGGTTTAATCATGCCACAAGTAGCCACCAAGAATAGGGGTTCAGTGATTTGCCCCATTTTTAATATCGTTCTCTCTTTTTTATAACGTGTTAATTTGTTTTAATTTTTTTTTTAAATATTCATAATGTGTTATTAAGTTTTTTTTTAATATTTAAATTACAATAATATATATATATATATATATATATATATATATATATATATATATAGGGGAATCGACAACTGGGGGTTGGGCTGGGCTGGTACTCGTGTGACACAAGGTCCAGGGAGCCATTCCTGCTACCACTATACCCCTAGGTGCCCCACAACAGCCAGTAAGCATGGGACACAAGTAAGCCCGGGTGTGATTTGAACTTGTGACTTCATTTACAACATATGACTTCATATAAAGTGAATCACCAATGAGCCACACCCATGCAGGGTAAATATTTATAAAATTAAAAAAATAACAATTTTACAAAAACAAAAACAAAATTACTTTTTTCATATGTTTTATGTAAGTTTTAAAGGCTTTTATTATGTCCTCAACTGGGAATATATATGATTCACTTAGGTGGATTAGTTGAGAGGTTGGCATGATTTCTTTTTGTGTTTTCTAAAGCTTTTCCATATTTTGGTTTTTGAATGTACTATAGGATTTTTTTAAACTCTTTTTCTGTCTCTGCATTGGTTTAGGGAAATTGACATTTCTCTCTAGTATTGTGCCCTAAGACCCGATGATGTGTTCCCGCTAGAAAAGTTTTAATTCACCTATATTTTTGTAGATTCAGTCTGTACATTCAATCTGTGCACTGCCAACGATAGGAGTACACCTGGCGATCAAGTGTACAACTTTTTAAAAGTTTCCCATTGTGTTAATTCTCTTGAGGGATGAACCTCCTAGGAGGACGAAGGGATCGGTTCCAGGTAAGGTTATCCTACATCAATATCAGAGTATGGAAATGTAGGTGGATTTATATGTAAATGAACCCTAGCACAACGAGATCCTCATTTTGTCTGACTAAGTGCAAATGAGGGAAGCCTAAAAAATATCTCCAGACTGAGTGCAAACGACTAAGTGACTGAGAAATTTATGGGATGTTGTATGATTTCAAGTTCAACTTCAGTTCAGTACCCATGTGCTTCGGAGGTCAAGAGAGCGAGCCTCAACAAAACCAACATTGTGGCACAAATGGCACTAATGAAGACATTTATGCGGTTCTGTCTAATTTTTTCATCTTTGTGTTAATATACATCCACAGGGTTCTATGTTGATTCTGGTGCTTCTTCTACTTATGCACTACATAATTTATCATTAGGAGCTAGTGCCGAGGCAGAAAAAACCCTCTGAAATTGTCCCCGAAATGACTGGACAAAGCCAAAAATCCAGGTCGTGTACAACTCTCTTATCATGGGTATTCACTTCCAAGGAGTAAGTTTCTTTCCAAGTATAGGTTTATTATGGCTAGAAGAGTATTTCCAGGTATAGGTTTATCTCTTTTTCGGTCTTGGAAGACCAAATTTATGAAAAAGGAACTTGCTTGAACTTACTTTTTCTTATTTGTGCTATGGTTTAAAACATGAAAAATATTTTGACCGTTCTTTATGCCATTGTCATGATCGCTAAAAATTTAGGACAAAAGCATAGAGTGATATTGATTTCCTTCACGCTTGTTAAACTAAGGCTTTATGTTTTCTTTTGAAGGAGCGTCGGTATGGTGATAGTTAACCCTTTTTCGTACCTTGCCGACTAACTACGAAAAAGGTATACATTAGTTCTCCTCGATTAAGAGAGTTCTCCTCTAGACTATTTTATACTTTTTCAGACTTTGGAGACTAACCTTACGAAAAATTCCCCCCCCTAGAGTCTTATTTGGTGTTTTCAGACTCTCAAATTGTGAAAACTCCGTCGAGCATCTACTATTTTAGGTTCGTAAAATCCATGGATCAGTGCTTTATCAAGCATTCTTATATCTCTCCTTCGAGCTTGCCAACAATGAAGAAGGTCTCAAGTTTGTTTTCTTGGACTCATTAAACCTTTACAAGAAAGAAGGAAAGGGAAATTCATTCAAATGTCTTCTATATCATGGTAGCAAGTCTTGCTATCCTTGAATAAAGCATTAGTTTGACTCTATCAACAATTGGGTTATAGTTTTGGCCTTAGGATTAAACCTTATTCAAAGTTCTTACTTCTCTGGTTGGCTCCTTTTCAAATTATATGGAGAATTTGTCATTGTCTCCTACATTTCATATTTGTATCATTGGTCCCTCGATGTCAAAACAATTTCCTAAGTCACTATTGTGTCATGCTCATTGTTCAAGGATAAAACCTTTGTCGTCCATTCTACAGTTGCATTGACCTTTTGTATCGACCACTCCCTGGTATCAGTTCATTACATCCAGTGTTTCAGTGGTCCTTGCTACACAATTTTGTCCCACTTCCAAATCAAATCAGTCTTTGATTTTCCTCATGTTGGATGATGGAGGATGCCTTAATTTCTTCCTTCCAACGAATCTATTCCTATCAACTTCAAAACATCTTACTCTGGGAATGCAATTCAAAGTTTATGAAAGTACCTTGGGGATTGCAGTCATCAGTGGCAATTTCCATCGTTGTTGGGTAGCAAGAATACCTTATGTTCCCTACTCAATAGATTCTGTAGGTGTTTGACTTCAAGACCATTTATTCACACTTGTTATAATGTACTAGGTTCCTTGGGGACCATTTTCATTAATGGTGGTTTCCCTTGTTTTTGTTAATGGTTTTCATCAATGACTGGTAATCAAATGGTTTCTTCCATGTTCGACGTCAGCTCCTTTATTCACATGGTTAGGATTCATACCTTTGGGCGGTTTGGATTGAATACCTTGGGTCAACGGTAGAATCATCCTCTTTTGCTATTGCCCAAGTTGCGCAAGATATTTTCACACTTCACATGACATTTCCTGAGACATAAATCCACCTTGTATTTTTGTGGCTATGATAAATTATTGAGCATGTATCCACGTTGTTAATTTGTGGCCATGACTCCTTTAGATTTCACATGAATCCTTTTTTCATTTTGTGTGACCATGATAGTTACATCAGCTATACACATGTTGGATACTCCTTGTATCTTTCTAGTGATCATTTGTATATGGACATGTATGCCCAGAGATCAGATTGTTTGACATTTATCTCTCTTTGAGATACCTTCATTTGAGCCTATGATCTTGGATTCTCCAGTCTCTTCGACTCCTCAACTCAACCATTCCTTATTTATAATTTATTTAGTCTATCGTCTTACCCTCTAACCTCATACATTAGGGTGCATCTGTTATAGCCCAAAATGGCACTTCTCCGTTCGTGACACCATTTACATGTTTTGTCGCATGACGACACTTCATGAAAGTTAATGTCAGTCATCCAAAGGACACATGTGGATGTAAGGGCCATATCTAGAGTTTTGTAAAGTCGTTTAAACTCTTTTCTAGACCATTGAAAGGTATCGGACCAAGGAACAACTTTCCAGAAGAAACCAACTCTTGAAAACTATTGGAAATACATTGAAAATGCATTTTTTGACCCATACACGAGTTGTTAGTGGGAAACCTGCGTTTTTCAACTTTGTATATGTGACTTGTCAATGGGAAACCTGCGTATATCCCTTGAAGTTGTCAAAAAACATAAAATTCTCGAGATTTGGGGGGTTTAGGTGGTTTTGGAACTACCTCCTTAGTTGTAACCGACCTATCCTTGACCCTAAATCTTCAAATTTTCTAAGAGAGGGAGAAGGGACCATGAAGAGGACTTAGCCTTTGATATTGTTATGGTGGTGAAATTTAGATTCTCATCCCCCCTACCTTTTCCCTAGTTGTCATCACCCTTTCCTGCAGAGCTTCGAGGCTGAGAATCTTGGAGGAGAGAAGTAGGAGATCCATATCAAAGGTTTCACAAGTTTCCTTACATGAGGAGAAGGTATATCTTGTACTTCTTCCATTGATTAATAAATATTTGATGTTCTTCCCTTTCCAAGTCATTGTCTAATGGATGTTGTATCTTAGTTTGTGATCATATGTTAATGTTTATCAGATTAGGGTTTCATATTATCTTGATTATCATTGCCTTACATGTGGTCAAATTGGTTTGAGGAAGGTTTAAATTTTTTTTACAGGTCTCTTGAATTAGAGAGCAAGAGGAGGGCTAAAGGAAAATTTGGATCAACCTTCAGTTTGTAAGGTATGAACCCTTCTAACCCTTGAAACCTTGTTTATATTTGTACTTGCAGAGCATTGTATGTCAAGATTTATACCCCTAATACGTTGGTGGCCTCAACCCCAACCATAAGAACAATTCCTTAACAACAATACCTAAAGGCTGACTTGACTCCAATAGATCTCCGAAAAACACCAACAAAATAAAAAAACATGAACCCTGGGATTTTCAGAAAATGACATCTTCCTCATCACATTGTTTCCAAGGCACATTTCTTAACCATTTATAAGTCAAAATTTTGACTTATACATAATTTTGAACCATTTATAAGTAAGTGGTAATTTCATACTTCAAGGTGGCCTATCAGAAACTGCCTACTACTTAAACTGGCACTTCATTAGGCTGGTGATGTATTTGTCAATTTTCAATCAAATTAGTATGCTAATCATACTCAAGTGTTCCAAATTAATGTGCTTTATGCTAATCATACTCAAATGTTCCAGATTAATGTGCTTTATTCATTCCTCCCTCCCATTGGACTGTCATTCGCAGGAATCTCACGATTAGAGTGATCCCCTTCACTCATTATTTTTTCATAATTCTTCAATCATTTGTTTTATTTCTTCATCCTTTACTTCTATTCTTTCATGAGTATATTCTTCTACCTCTAAAAGTGCAAAACTATCGAAGTCACATCATCTTTATTCATTATTTCTTCATAATTCTCCAATCATTTGTTTTATTTCCTCACCATTCACTGCTATACTTCATTAATATATTTTTCTACATATGAAAAGTGCAAAACTATTTAACTCTCAACATCTTTATCATTTAAATGAGGGGATTAATAAGGTTGCTAGCTTTTGTAGTGAAAAGATGGTCCATTTTTCCTCTCAATAGGACCTCTTGTTTGGGAACAAGATTCTTCTGGATGTCCTCTTTGCACAAATACGACAATGAAATGTGTTATATTCATAATTCAAGGTTTGAATTCATTTAAATTTTCCATGATTTAGCACCCTTCTATCCATAAGACCTTTACTAAGATTGATCTCCACATAGATTCAAGCATATGTAAAAAAGCCTTGCTAATCCCACTCATGACGATACTTTAAAAATATTCCTAAAACGTTTACAATATCTTTAAATGCTAAAGGATTCCAAAAATGAAGAGGTAAATTCAGGATTTTGACGCACACTAGCATTTTGGATACAACCATAGTAGAAGGATCAAAATATAGAAACCCATGGGATGACCAAGAACACTTCTCTTCCCCGAAACTAAAGCCCTTACTCAATTTATTTTTTTGTAATCATCAAGTGTAAAACTAAACTAAAAGAAACAATTAGAACATAATAATAAAATTCCTTCTTATTTCCATTTTCATTATTATTTATCTTTTAGTTTAATGCACCTTATTTGAATGTAATTGATGGGTTAAGTAAGTCATGGAGATCTCCTTCATACGCATCAAGTGCCCCTATGCCAACTACAATTCTAGGTTTAACAGACAGAGAAGCGGAGGAGTGGAATGCCTTCATTGCAAAGCTTAGAAAAAACAAGGAGGGATCAAAGATGTTGAAGATGAATTGATTTGGTCTAAAAAATCAACTAGAGGAACATTTACTATGAAGGTTGGATACATGGCTCTTTGTAAAGTTGATAGATTGGTTGAGCCTTAGTAGTTGTGGAAAAATGTATGTGTATCCTATTGAAGTGTTTACGGAATTAGAAGATCTTATTGGTGTTAGTCTTGTTTGGAATTGAGCCACTATTTAATGCTTAAGATCTTGGGTAGGCAATCCATCTTTCAAAAATGTTTAATCACTTGCTCTAATCATGGCTTGGTGTATATGGCTTGCTAGAAATGCAAGCCTAATTGATGATCGCCATATACTTCCGTTCCAATGTGTTATTAGGCACTTAATAAATAATAAAACCATTCTTATAGTTATGTTAGGCACTTAAAAAATAATAAAATTACTCTTAAAAACCCGTTATTATAGTTATGTTGGGCACTTAATAAATCATAAATTTACTCTTCGAAACTAGGGCACTTAATAAATTGTAAAGTTACTCTTAAAAAGAAAACTTGTAAAGTTCCTCTTAAAAAGAAAACTTAATAAATGATAAAATTATTCTTAAAACCATTCTTATATGTTGGGCACTTAATAAATGATAAAATCATTCTTATAGTTATGTTAGGCACTTAATAAATAATAAAACCATTCTTATAGTTATGTTAGGCACTTAATAAATAATAAAATTACTCTTAAAAACCCGTTATTATAGTTATGTTGGGCACTTAATAAATCGTAAATTTACTCTTCGAAACTAGGGCACTTAATAAATTGTAAAGTTACTCTTAAAAAGAAAACTTGTAAAGTTACTCTTAAAAAGAAAACTTGTAAAGTTACTTAATAAATTGTAAAGTTACTCTTAAATCGTAAATTTACTCTTCGAAACTAGGGCACTTAATAAATTGTAAAGTTACTCTTAAACAAAAAACTTGTAAAGTTACTCTTAAAAAGAAAAGTTCAATGGAACAGACCTAATTACCAAGAACAGTCGCTAGAAGGAGGGCTTGAACCTCCGACCTTGTGGTTAACAGCCACACGCTCTAACCAACTGAGCTATTCCAGCACATGGAAATTTTGAACTTTTTCAGAATTGAAATAAATTGTTCAAGCTTCTTGAGCTTTGAGGTTGTTCAGAATTGGTATAAAAGGTTAAAGCTTCTCTTATAATCATTAAAATAAATGTTAAAGGACAATAAGTATTTTAGCTTCCCTTCTAAATTTTTAAACAATAAAAGTGTGTTTTACATGGGATCTTCCATTCTCATTTTTTAAAACAAATACATTTATTTACTCAAGGACAATAATGATTTTAGCTTACCTTTCATTTTCATTTTTTAAACCAAATACATTGAAAACAGCCAGGCTATTTAAATAATAAAAGTGTGTTTACCTCGGTCCTTCCATTTTCATTTTTTAAAACAAAGACATTTATTTATTCAAGGACAACGATTATTTTAGCTTCCCTTCCATTTTCATTTTTTTAAATCAAATACATTAAAAACAACCAAAGCTATTTGATTCCGGCTTAAACCAGATACATTATAAAAACAACCAAGCTATTTGATTCCGTTGCCGGGATTTGAACCCGGGTCGCCTGGGTGAAAACCAGGTATCCTAACCGGACTAGACGACAACGGATATATGAAACTAATCTCTTAAAAGTTATTTAGAAAGAACATATTCTAAACACTAAGTAAATATTCTAAATTTCGCTTAAAATAATTACTATCAAACAACTCTTAAATACGTACCATGTATTTTACAGCTACTGTGTCATATTCTATGATAAGTGTCCATAGAATATTGATTATCATAAATAGCAATAAAAACATGGACTTAGATTCCTAGAATGCCAATTTAATTGCACTCATGGCCAACCTTATCAAATCATCAAGGGACCATGACTTTGTGATACATGATGCAAGATTAGCATATGTAGCATAAGAGATTTATGAATCAGATGTGTGTTGTGTTTAGTATGTGAAGTAAGAATGAAGGTTAAGAGAGTTGGCATGCACACGACGTTATTAGAAATAATTAAGCATGGATTGGAAAACATAATCTAGTTTATGTAGAAGAGGAAGATGACGTATCATATTATTAAGAATTGAAGGGATTTTGATGCGGTAATAAGGCCATGTTAAAAAAAATATATATGGACAACTCCATGGGATAATAGGTAGTTGAAAAGGTTGGAAGCTTTGAGGTAGAAAGTGATGTAAATAAATATTGTAACAAGAAAGGTAATGGGTTGGATCATGAGGTGGCTTTAAACTAGAACAAGTTGGCACCAAGGAGAAGAAGGAAGCCTAGAAGTAACAAGTTATGAAAGAGAACAAGTCGTAACAAAGTGAAGAAAGTGGTTTTGAAGTGTTTGGATGCTCAAGGCAAAGGCATATAAAAGAAAAACGCATTTCTTGAGTAGAAGATCTTAGTGGTAAGGAGAATAGTTTTGCTTTGTGTATTGCATGAGTTCTAGTGATGTCGCATAATATTAATAAAATTCAAAAGTAGAGTAAAATGATATCTAGGTCAGGTATTGTTTAGATAGATGCAAAATTTGTGACATAGCAACAAAAAGTGTCTACAAGTATACAAAGGAATTCTATTGAATTTCTATATGTGCATGTCTTGATGAAGAAGAGAACTAACGAGTCTTAAGGTATGATGAAGTATGAATTCCAAGATGAAATGAGCATGTATAAGAGAGTTATGATGGAAGAATCATATCAACTAACATTTAAAATAGAAGGAAATTGGCTCCCAAGAAAAATAGAAGAATGATAATAAAACAAAGACGTGGTTGAGGTAGAAGAAGGAATTCAACACATTGTACATAGAGGATTCAATGAAGAAACGAAAAATAGATTAGTGGAAGGTAGCACATAATGTATAAATAAATGCAGAACTTGATCAAGTGGATTTTGAGGTGTAAGGAGGAATATTGGTGGATATAAGAGGAAAATTCATAGCTACACATGTGGAGATGAAGATCATAGATGTTTGTATCCCTACAAAGGGATGACACATATTCACATGAAAAGAAGGAGGATATATTAGTGTAAGGTAGCACATGACGAATAAATAAAGGTAGAACTTGATTAGGTGGATTTTGAGGTGTAGGGGGAATATTGGTGGATACAAAAGGAAAATTTACAACTACACACGTAGAGATGAAGTTCATAGATGTTTGTATTTCTGCGAATGGATGACACATATTCATATGAAGAGAAGGATGGTATATTAGTGGAAGGTAGAACAAATTGAATAGATAAAGGTAGAACTTGATTAGATGGATTTTGACGTGTAGGGGGGACTATGGGTGGATACAACAAGAAAATTTGCAGCTACACATGTGGAGATGAAGGTCATAGATGTTTATATTCCTACAAAGGGATGACACACACAATAATGAAGCTAGAATGTAGTTATATTAAGGTGAAATATAGCAAGACAATGTAGTTGTAGTAAGAAGAAAAAGAGGCGAGACCTTAATGTTGCATGAAGCAGTGAAATGACACAAGCACAACAAATACCCAACAAAGGAAAGTGGTTGATAAATGACATCTTTATAGCCAATATAAGTAAGGAAATGAATATTGCAAGATTGAGATTAATTCTAATAGCAGATAGAATATGGTTCTAGTAGAGATGGTTGAGAAACTAGGGTTGAAATGACATAAGCATCCATATCCCTATGGGTTAATTTGGTTCCAAGAAGGATAAGATGTAATTATGACCATACAATGTATAATATATTTTCACATTGATGAGTTTAGAGATGATATTATATGTGATGTTATCTCTATCGATGCATGTCATTTGCTATTGGTGAGACGATGGTAGTTTGATCATTGTCAATGCATGGTGGAGGAAGAATACATATACCATCATGATGGATCAAAAATAGTTCTAATTGCCACCTATGAAGGATGAAAACCTGAAATAAATGTTGTTGGTAACCACAAAAGAATTCTTGATTGTTGTAAATGAGACAAAGGTTATGCAACAGTTCATTTGTCGTTTCCAGGGGAACATGCCATCCAATCTCCTAAAACATTCAAAGCTTTAAGTAGGCCATACCAGAAGTTTTAAACTCCTTTCACAGGTTTGTGTACGCAACAGATCCATTGAACAATGGTAAGATGCTTTATATATTTGACTTTAATAACACAAATCCACGGGATTTGACCAAATATTGCAAATCATAGAATTCTTTCTAGCATATATTTTGAGAACAAAAAGGAGTATTTAAATCCCCAACCTCCCTTTTATTTCGGTTAGTCCAGAACCTCCCACCTTGAGAGATGTAGCATTGGTTTCTCTTCATTCTTACCCAGCCATAGGAAGGCATATGTCTTCCTTCTAATCTCCTTTATAATAGAATATGGAATTTTACTTCGTGCAAGCCAATAAACCGCAATATTTTCCATGACATATTTTGCCAAAACTAATATCCCTCCAAGGAATATCCATCGCCAACACCAATGGTTGATTCACTTGTCAAAATGCTTCAGCAGCCAAAGCCAATCTCCAATTGAGTAACCATTTGGCTTTATAAAATATCCTAGATATTTTGAGCCCGAGGATAATGTGGATACTTGCAAAGGAAAAAGGTTTTTAAGTTTTGCAATTTTCATGTTGTCAATGTTATGCTCCAACAAAAGAGATTTGTTTTGATTTATTGACATACCAAAGACGCTGCAAAATAATTTGATTATGTCATTAAATGGATCCATTCATGCATTGTTCCAATCCTAAATATCATGATATCATCAACAAAGAGGTGGTGTGAGACTGATAAGTTTGTACCAAAATTGATTCCCTTAATATTGCCTTCATATTTTTCTTTGGATATAATCCTATTGAGGCCTTCAATTATAAGTAGGAATAGAAGAGGGGACAACGAACACCCTTGACGTAAACCCCTTGAAGCCGAGAACAAATCCATAGGAATTTCATTTACAAATAATGTATTGTTGACCAACGAAACACAAGCCATAATCCATTTCATAGCTCTATATGGAATCCCTATTTGAATTAGAATCAACCCGAGAAAGACCCATTGTACTCTATCATAAGCTTTGTTAAAATCTAGCAGGAGAACCATAGATTTCTGATTTCTCTTTTTGATGTTGTGGAAAACCTCTTGTACCACACCAATAGCTTCCAATATATGTCTATTCTCCAAGAATCCAAATTGTTCAAGAGATATACATCTTGATAGAACAAGATTTATGTACATTGCTATAATCTTGGAAATCGGTTTATAAACAAAATTGAGAGGGAGATAAGTCGATAGTCACTATAATCCACCAAGGGCTAATTCTTTGGGATTAATGCAAACGTAGAGTTTGTAGCTCCAGTTCTAGATTCTTTAATGGAAATAAGAAGGTCATTACCCATGAATTCTATACAATCTAGGAACAACTCCATAGTTTGTAACGTCCCCGACCCTCTGTCCAGCGAGGAGGACGCTACCAAACACCAAACATCCGGGCAACTAGCCCCATGAACATGAACATACATACATATCATGCTGAAACAAAATGCTTAAAAACATAAAACATACTAAGATGCATAGTCACACATATATTCAGCGGAAGAAAAACAACATTCATTCATATACATGTTCATCATAATTCATTAACAGTAAACATACTGCAGAAGTAGAATAGACAAGAATACTTATCTTATGAGAACTGTCCCACAACCAGCTACGTCGCTGCAACGTTCCACCCAACCATAGGCCAGCGTGCTCCTTAATCTCTCAGCAACGCTGCCACCCTCGAGCTAGGCATGATTCCCCAAGGAATAAGGAACAAGCAGGCTTACACATAGTCAAGGACACACAAAACACAGCCAAGCCAACACAATTGGGTTTATCAGGCCATCAAGGAGCTAGAAAAATCTGAATGCTAAGCTGGTGAGCTCATTGAAGAGCTAAGGATGCCTACACCAGAACTAGCTTGACTTCTAGAACACCCACATACACCCAACAAAAAGAAATCAGTCATTCCTCTGTTACACAGTCCCTCAGGCCCTGAATTCCCTTCCAATCACTATTTAGGGGTGGTGGAGAAAAAAGCCAACCCTCTAGCTCTATCTTTGTGGTTCCCAAACACACCAGGTTTGTCAAGAAAATCAGGCCCTCATTACCACTCCAATGTAGTCCGAAGACCAACCATTGCATCCATGCAGCAAAACAAGCAGTTCACAACTTGGATAAGGGAAGAAAATCCCTAAGTCGTTCTTGGCCCTATCGTGGCCAAAATGACTCCACAACCACCTACAGCAAATACCACTCCGTAAAGGGAAACACAGTCAACAAGACGTGGATGAGACCACAGCTCGTGATCAGTGAGGAAACCACAGCCCACGATCAACAATGAAGCCCCGGGAAAACTTACATAGACCGCAATGGGGAAGAAAACAGACTCCCAATCTGTACATGAGGGAAAATGCGACCAACACCACATAGGTACTCACAGCAACCTCTGAAACATTTCACAGTTCCTCAATCGAAAAAGAGACAAACTCTCTGCGTGAGTGGGAGGGAAAGACGCATCCACAGACCAGCAATCTGGTGAAAGAAGGGAGAGAGAACCCCCCCACACAGAATCACAATCCTTTTATCTTAGCTCTGCGTGAGGAAGACCATCCGAACCCCCTACGCGTGAGAAGGTGAACAGAACGGATGAGAGAGTGGCGTAGTGGTGTTTCTCTTACCCACGTGAAGGTGGAGAGACAGCTAGTGGAGTGGGCATGTGGCAAATACTGACAGTCCTGCCACCCACCACTTCCCAGCAATAACTGCCTCCAACTAACAAAAGGAGTATTAACTGGGTGGCTAACACATGGCTTTTCCCCCATTGTTTCAAGGTTTAACAATTCCCCCCCTTATCCTTGGGAAAAATCATGCCCTTTTCATTATGGTTGCATTGACATAGTTGGTTGGGGTTTATTTTAATTAAAGATGTATATTTACATGATGCTAAAACTAATATGTGTTGTATATCACGATATACCATTGGCAACGATTTCAATCCCCGAACATAACACAACCAAATCGATGGTGGGGCTTTTGCCTTTAGCTCCACACCATGATTAATATATACATCATATACATTTAATGCAAACAGGGTCAAAACCGAGGTGTTACATTCCCCTCCCCCTTCAATAGCACTGTCCTCAGTGCTTTACAAAATTTGAACAAAATGCTACACTGGTACTGCCTCAGTGTTCCGCAGAATTGAACAAAAATGGATGTGCCAATCGCATGGCATCCTACAGCTCCCACGTAGCCTCTTCAGGTCCATAGTGCTCCCATTGCACCTTTACCTGCCCTATGGCTCGGTTCCGGAGCATTGTGACCTTCCTGTTGAGTATGCGCATTGGCTCGGTTCAGAACTCTCCCTCGGGTTCCACCTGAATCACATCCCAATTTATCACATGGTTAGGATCATGTACATATCTCTTAAGCAAAGAAACATGAAAAACATTATGAGCTCTAGTGCTAGCAGGCAATGCAAGTCTATATGCAACTGGCCCTATTCTTTCAAGCACTTCAAACGGCCCACAATATCTTGGTGACAACTTGGCACAACTTCCAAGATTCAAGGAACTCTTCTTTGCCCTCACTTTGAGGTAAACATGATCCCCAACACTGAACTCCTTGTTCACCCTATGCTTATTTGCATAGCTTTTCTGTCTATCCTATGCTACTTTCAGATTCTGCCTGATCTTTACAACCTCTGGCTCCATTTCCTTGAGCAATTATGGGCCAAGCACAACCATGTTCATTGGATTATCCCAAGTCACTGGTGTCCTACACCTTCTTCCATACAAAGCTTCATATGGACTCATCCCCAAGGATGCTTGCTGCCCATTGTTATAAGCAAACTCTACCAAGTGTAAGTAATCTTTCCACTTGGTTGGTTTATCCATCACGTACATGCGAAGCATATCTTCAAGCACATGATTAACTCTCTCTGTCTGCCCATCTGTCTAAGGATGGTATGCAATGCTGAAGTTTAGCTTTGTACCCAAATCCGCAAACAACCCCTTCCAAAAATTGGAAGTGAACATGACATCTCTGTCAGAGACTATTGCCTTAGGCAATCCATGCAATTTGAAAATCTCCTTCATGAATATCTTTGCAATGTCATCAGTCTTATGCGTAGACTTAACCGGTATAAAATGTGCTGCCTTTGTCAACCTGTCCACCACAACCATGATGGAATCATGTTGTCTCCAAGTCATCAGCAATTCTGTAATAAAATCCATAGAAATAACTTCCCATTTCCATTCTGGAACTGGCAAAGGCAGCAACAAACCTGCGGGGTGTTGATGTTAAACCTTTACCTGCTGACACTTCATGCACCTTGAAATGTATTCAGCCATATCCTTTTTCATTCCAGGCCAAAAGTACTGCTTTCTAGATGTAGCAATTATCTTCTAGTATCCTGGGTGACCATAATACGGAGCTTGATGGATTTCATCCGTAACAACCCTCCTCAAATCTGCTGCATTCAGAATATAAATTATGCCCTTATAAGTAAGAAGTCCATGTTCTTCCAATTTATATCTCTCATACCTCTTCTCAAGAATTTGCTGCTGCAATTTTTCTGTCACTAGCTCATACAATTCATCTCCAGCAGTACAATTAACAATCTGTTGCCTCAAATCTGATTGGCAAATACTAAGAGATGCCACATGCATTTCCTGCATCTTCCTGCTGAGTGCATCAGCTACCTTATTCTCTTTTCCCTTTATGTGCTTGATTTCAAAATCAAACTCACATAAAAAACCCAGCCATCTTGCTTGCCTAGCATTCAGAGTAGGCTGATCAAATAGATACTTCGGACCACAATGGTCTGTCCTCAGTTCAAATCTTCAAATCTTCTACCCATCAAGTAATTCCTCCACATCTTGAGAGCATGTACTATGGCTGCAAGCTCTAGATCATGAGTGGCATAGTTTTTCTCATGCTCCTTCAGCTTTCTCGACTCATAACATATCGCGTGGTTGTCTTGCATAAGGACTCCTCCAAGCCCTTGTCCGCATGCATCGGTACACACCACAAAATCTTTTTCTGGATCTACAACTTTCAATACTTGTGCACTGGTGAGAAGACTCTTCAACTGGTGGAAGCTTTCTTCACACCTCGATGTCCATTCAAACTTTATCCCCTTCTTTTGCAAAGAAGTGATGGCATGAGCAACTCTAGAGAATCCTTCAATGAATCTCTTGTAGTATCTTGCAAGTCCCATAAAATATCTTACATCTATCACATTTCTTGGAGTAGGCCAATTCATAATGGCTTCAATCTTTTCAGGGTCCACAGATATACCCTCTTCTGAGATAATGTGATCAAAATACTGAATTCTATCTCTATAGAAGTCACACTTGCTCAACTTTGCATACAGCTGATGCTCCCTGAGCAATTGCAATGTCAATTTCAAATGCTCTTCATGTTCCTCCTTATTTTTAGAATAAAAAAGAATGTCATCAAGAAAAACCAGAACAAACTTGTCCAAATACCTGTTGAAGACACTGTTCATAAGGCACATAAATGTAGTTGGTGCATTTGTGAGACCAAATGGTACCACTACAAACTCATAATGTCCATACCTTGTTCTGAAGGTTGTCTTATGAATGTCTTCATCCTTGATTCTCACCTGATGATAATCAGACCTCAAGTCAATCTTGGAAAATACCTTTGCTCCTCTTAGTTGATCAAAGAGGTCATCAATCCTAGGCAAAGGCTATTTATTCTTCACAGTAACCTTGTTCAAATGTCTGTAATCAATACACAACCTGAGTGTACCATCTTTCTTCTTTACAAACAGAATTGGTGCTCCCCACGGAGACACACTCAGCCTGATATACTTCTTTTCCAACAACTCCTACAGTTGCATTTTCAACTCTAGCATCTCTGGTGTACTCATCCTGTAGGGTGTCTTGGACACTGGTGCTACTCTTGGCACAAGTTCAATTTGAAATCAATGTCCCGCTTTGGAGGAAGCTCTGGAGTCTCATCAAGAAACACATCCTTGAATTCCTGTAACACCTGATAGCCCTCCAACCTAGGAGTTTCATCCGCTGATGCCTCCAAAATATGAGCTGCATACAACTAGCAACCTTTCCTACATAACTTCTTCAACTGCATTGCTGAAACCTACCTTACTGAAATCACCTTTGAAATACCTTCCACAACTACTGGGTTCCCTTCTTCATCCATGCATTCGAAAGTCTTGTTATAACAGTCAAGCTTTACCCTGTGAGCTTCTAACCAATCCATTTCAGTGAGGACATCATAGGAACCAAGTGGTAGAACATTCATATCTACACAAGTGATAAATCCATTCATAACCAATGGACATTTCTCTACCACTTCACTAACTTTTCTCTTAGTTCTAGTGGCTAGCTGAACTAACCAATATTTCCTATGCTTTACTTTCTTAAAAACACAAATCTCCACTACTCTAGGAGTAATGTGACTATGAGAAGAACCAGGGTCAATCAAAATAGAAATAGATTGCTCAACAATCTTACCTGCAAATTCAACCATATTTGACTGGTGATCTTCCTGACGGTCCTCCAATGCTGCATAAATCCTAGGGACTGTCCTTGCTACTTTACCCACTATTTCTGCTTCTTGAATGTTGTAAGCTGACCTTGCACTCTCATTTTCGAGTGGACAGTTTCTGTGCATGTGGGGTCCTCCACATTTCCAACATTGAAGTGGTCCTCTATTTTGTTGTGGAGCTTTAGGATTTTCTCCTATCACTCCAACTGGCTTACTCGCAGCTTGGGATGGCTGCTTCTACTGATTCCTGAAGTTAGGAGGTTTGAAACCTTTCTTTCTTTGGTCAAACTTCTCATTCTTCTTGTCCTTCCATGCCTTATGGTAATCAGGTTTACCTTTGCTTTGTTCATTGCAATACTTAGCCTTCCTTATTGCTTCTTCAAGAGTTCTTGGTTTGTAAAACTCAATTCTATCTTTGTAAGACTGAGGCAATCCACTCAGAAACTGCTGGACCTTCACTTTTTCATCTCTGATGTACCGGAAATACCTCAACAATTCCAAGAACTTATTGGCATAATCTTTCATGGTCTGTTGTCCCAATCCCAGCTCATGGAACTCCTTAATCTTATCATCATAATACCTGTCAGAGAGGTATTTTTGCTTGAAATACTTCTTGAACTGTTTCCACTTCAGTCTCCTTTCATTGATCCTCTTTACTTGCTTGAAGTGTTCCCACCAAATGGATGCTCTTCCATTTAGATTGAATATGGCAACTCTTGCCTTCATGTTTCTCGAATAATCCTGAAACTTGGATGTACTTCTTTATCCCAAGAATCCAAGCTTCAGCCTCTTGTCCAGTCTTTACCTCACCATCAAATGTAGGAGGTTTAGCCTTCTTAAATTCATCCCAAGAGCGATCCCTATGGTGTCTCTTTCTTTTTCTTTTACGAGAAGAAGAGCTTGAATCTCCGCTGGATTCTTCAGAGTCAGATGATCCACTAGAAGTCCTTCTCCTTCTCCTAGTACTGCTCTTACTACCTTCTAGTCTTTTGTTGTACCTCGTCCAGAGTCTATCTTCTTCTGCAAATCTGTCAAACTCTGCAACATAGCAGCATTCAGTTGATGTTGCTCTTCCTAGGCTTTAATCAAGCTTCTCATGGTGGCTGCAACATCTGACAGTGTCTCTTGGAATCTCCTTCCATTAGACTCTATGTTATCATTTACATTACAGACATTGTCTCCCATGGCATCTCGCGCACGCTCGTAAGAATCCCGAGCATCATATCCATCATGGGTCCTCATAACTGAACCACCACTTACTTACCAAACTGTACCACCTGGAATACTGCCCTTGAAGGTGTTTATGATTCTGCAAACATGTTAGTAACACAACCGTTAGCTGTATAACATTTACACAAATCAGAATTACTTGCCTTCTCCTGGAAAATCATAAAATGACATTTTTTTTCCCAAAACACAAAATTTACTTCCACAAAGAACGACTGTCTTAGGGGGACGACGGGGGTCAAGGGGGCTTGCCCCCTTGTGGCTTCCTTGCGCTGCCCTCGTTTTTTTTTTGTAAATATTTGATTTTCGCACAATCTGGCACATAAGATCATTGCCACTTTTCTCCTTTTCAACCCTGTGAATCTACTGATAAACCATTGAAAAATCTCACTGAAAACTGCTGAAATTTGCTAAAAACCCCACTTGGAAAACTCAAAATTTTCCTTGTTAATTGGGTCTCATCCCAACTAATTTTCCGACGTATCAAATCTGTAGTTGACTAAGCTTCCGATCTTTATCGGCAACGCCAAGGACTATTCATCGACGGTCAAACAGCTAATCCTTTTTCGTTGTTTCGGATCTTCAGCCATCTAAGCTTCTGAGCCATTTATCGGCGATCAGATCCTCTACTCATCGGACGGCTAGTTCACTATGCTTCCGCAACGACGGCCAATGAACTTTGTGGAGTTTTCGCGGTCCACAGTCCTATCGGCGGTCGGAACCCCTAGTCACTACGTCATCGGCGGCCGGATGCACTACCCATCGGGTGAATAGTCCTTTAGACTGACACAACGACAGTTGACAAACCTTTAGCTTTTTTCGATCGACGGTTTCGTCAACTAACGTCCGCCAATCAACGCTCCAATCATCTATCTTCCACCGATCACCGATGGGTTCGACATTTAGATAAATTTTCGAAGAAAATTCTTCCTTACATCGGCTCTTCCTTCAACTAATAATTGTCGATCCACTTCACTAGACCTCGGCAGCTTCATCCTCTATTCGTCGGTGATCCCATCTTCTAGTCATCGGCGATCCCAACAGCTAAACTTTTTTGATCGCCGATGATCTCGTGCCTTAGAAAAATTTCAGAAATTTTCCACTTTGTCTTCCATCGCATTGGCTGTCGAAACAACTATTTGTTGCAGCTTCAACGATCGGGGACTCTATCCATCGGAAGGATAGTCCCTTGGGCAGCCGCAACGGTGGGTAGTAATCCCACTAATTCTTCCGATGTAGTTCATCAGCGGTTCCATCGTCTAACCATCAATGATGAAATCAACTAAATGTCGTCGATTCGGCTAACTAATTTCGTCGCCGCTGGGGTCTGCATCGGAGGTTCTTCATACTAATCTGTCCACGACATCGGGTGGGCTTGCCACTAAGTCCTCTGATGAGCCGATAGTCTTACACTTAGAAAAATTTCGTGAATTTCCTTCCGTTGGTCTCTCATCGGGCAGTCTTTCGACTAAGCATTCCGCTGTATCGGAGGATGTTCCCACTTAGTCCTTCAATGAGCCGACGGCCTAAGACTTAGAAAAATTTGTGAAAGTTTTCTGTCATAAATTTCTGATCTCTGCTGGGCAGAAGGAAACCTACCTCTCCTAGCTGATATTTCATGGCCCATTCAGGCCCATGTTGTAACTTTAGCTCTGATACCACACTGTAACGTCTCCAACCCTTCGAATGGCGAAGAGGACGCTACCAAACACCAAACATCCGAGCAACTAGCCCCATGAACATGAACATACATACATACCATGCTGAAACAAAATGCTTAAAAACATAAAACATACTAAGATACATAATCACACATATATTCAGCAAAAGCAAAACAGCATTCATTCATATACATGTTCATCATAATTCATTAACAGTAAACATACTGCAGAAGTAGAATAGACAAGAATAATTATCTTATGAGAACTGTCCCACAACCAGCTGCGTTGCTGCAACGTTCCACCCAACCATAGGCCAGCGTGCTCCTTAATCTCTCAGCAACGCTGCCACCCCTGAGCTGGGCATGATTCCCCAAGGAATAAGGAACAAGCAAGCTTACACATAGTCAAGGACACACAAAACACAGCCAAGCCAACACAGTTGGGTTTATTAGGCCATCAAGGAGCTAGGAAAAGTTGAATGCTAAGCTGGTGAGCTCATTGAAGAGCTAAGGACACCTACACCATAACTAGATTGACTTCTAGAACACCCACACACACCCAACACAAGGAAATCAGTCATTTCTCTGCTACACAGTCCCTCGGGCCCTAACTGCCCTTCCAGTGCTATTCAGGGGTGGTGGAGAAGAAAGCCAACCCTCTATCTCTGTCTGTGTGGTTCCCAAACACACCAGGTTTGTCAAGAAAATCAGGCCCTCATCACCACTCCAATGCAATCCGAAGACCAACCACTACATTCATGCAGCAAAACAAGCACTTCACAGCTTGGACAGGGGAAGAAAATCCCTAAGTCGTTCTTGGCCCTATCATGGCCAAAACGAGTCCACAGCCACCTACATCAGATACCACTTCGTAAAGGGAAACACAGTCAACAAGATGTGGATGAGACTACAGCCCACGATCAGTGAGGAAACCACAGCCCACGATCAACAATGAAGCCCCAAGAAAACTTACACAGACCGCAATGGGGAAGAAAACAGACTCCCAATCTGTACGTGAGGGAAAACACGGCCAACACCACATAGGTACTCACAGCAACCTCCGAAACATTTCATAGTTCCTCAATCGAAAAAGAGACAGACTCTCTGCGTGAATGGGGGGGAAAGACGCATCCACAAACCAGCAATCCGGTGAAAGAAGGGAGAGTGAACCCCCACACACAGAATTGCAATCCTTTTATCTCAGCTCTGCGTGAGGAAGACCATCCGAACCCCCTGCATGTGAGAAGGTGAACAGAACGGACAAGAGAGTGGCATAGTGGTGTTTCTATTACCCATGTGAAGGTGGAGAGACGACTGGTGGAGTGGGCGTGTGGCAAAGACTCACAGTCCTGCCACCCACCACTTCCCAACAATAACTGCCTCCAACTAAAAAAATGAGTATTAACTGGGTGGCTGACACATGGCTTTTCCCCCATTGATTCAAGGTTTAACAATTCCCCCCCTTATCCTTGGGAAAAATCATGCCCTTTTCATTATGGTTGCATTGACATAGTTGGTTGGGGTTTATTTTAATTAAAGATGTATATTTACATGATGCTAAAACTAATATGTGTCATATATCACGATATACCATCGGCAACGATTTCAATCGTCGAACATAACACAACCAAATCGATGGTGGGGATTTTTCCTTCAGCTCCACACCACGATTAATATATACATCATATACATTTAATGCAAATGGGGTCAAAACCGGGGTGTTACATAGTCCAATTGTTCGGTCTCTGGATTTTGCACCTCTTTGATTCCTTCAGAGAAGACTTCAACTATCCCATTGATACTAGTAGGAAGACATTATCACCCTCTTCCTCCAAGAAGAGCCTAGGGTATTCTTTGATAACTTTAATTTATTCCCTGGCCGAGAAATTGCTCGGAACCTTGTATAAATTCCCATACTCCTATACACCCACAACCACCACAATATACCTACAACTGGTTTTCCCAACGACCAAGACTCTACCACCTTGAAGTGGATGTTAGTCCACGGAAGAGATTCAACATGTTCTCCTAATGGCCAAGCGTCTACCATCTTGAAGTGAACACCAAACCATAGGAGAAATGCACCTACCAAATCGAGTCCAAGCAGTGAGGCCTCAGATAAATCAAAGTAAAAACCAAGCACCCACCTCCATTGCACATTTATCCCACCCGCTCCCTAGGATTCCACCATAGACTCCATAAATTTATTCAAATGAGCCATAACATACATGCTAGAAGGAGCTAGGAGCACATTGAGACAAGATGTAATGTGTGTGTGAAATAAATGGTGAATGACTTGAGATCGACCATAATTATTGGATATCTTGAGAGGAAATATATCATTCATTATTTTCTCTTCCTTTCGAGAACTCAATTACAATGTTCAACCACATTACAAATAAGTAATCCATTTTATGTAGTGCACAATATCAAACTCGCTCTATATTTCTAGGCACTAGAGAGCTTTGTGACCATTGTGTATAACGATTTCTTTTCAAGCAAGTAATGCCACCAATGCTTCATTCCTTGATCCATTAATTCATACTACATCTCTCATCCATATGATAAATAGTTCCCAGCTTGTTTGATTTTCTTAATATCATAACAGTATATCTTAATTGCATTTATCAATATGATCACTAGAAGATAGAGAAAGCACAAAACAATAACACAAGTATTTTTCACATGGAAAACCCAATTGGGAGAAAACCCAGTTTTTTTTCATTCTAGAGATAATAATTACGAGGTCAGAGTACAATAAAGAAAGAAAAGAAAAAGATGGAAATAGTTTCCAAAGATTGAAACCCTGAAAACAGTCTTCTTCTGCAGGGTATGCAAACTTCTCTAAGCTGTTGTGTAGCTGCACTCTGCCAGAAACTACACACTTCACTTGTGTTGTTGCTGTAATGTCCCCCAACGTATAAACTTTGACATTTTTTTAAGAAATACTTATTATTGTTATTGTTTAACAATTTACTGTTAGAAAAGCCTGCTGAGAAGGATTATGTAACGATTTAAACAATTATTGAAAATAAAATTATTAAGCAGGAAAGTGGAAACAACCATGTTTAATGAGGAAACATGCATGCAGCAGAAAGGGGAAATGTCAAGGATAACCTCAAGGAAATTGTCATAGGCGACAGAAGTGCCTTAATGACACTGAGTATTCCTTGGAAATCAGGGTTCTGTTAACTCCATGAATTCTGTGAGGAATGAGCTGGATGGAGGAAGAAAAAAGACCTAGGCAAAAATAATAAAAAATGGATAAAATAAAGCATATGGAGGAGGCAGGACGCTGCTTAGTATGCTGAACACTTAAACTCTTGCTACATGAGCACCTGGGTGTTAGGCAAGACTCTGTGATCCAGACCTGAATAGTGAAGCGGTGGTTAGCTGTCCCTTCTGTTGTCATGTCTTGTTTGGCTCGGGGGTGACTTGGGAAGCAGGAAGCTGAACCTAGTCTACGATTGGGAGGAGCGTGGTTGTTTCCACTGTATTCTGGGCTACAAGATTTTTCAGGTTCCTTTTCATTTTATGAGTTTTTTATGAATCCGAATGAGGTTGCATACACCCTAAATGTAATAGCAGGAATCTTGTTAAGCTTTCTGTTATGTAATGCAATGCTACGTCTGAAGATATCAGGTTTTTATGAAACCCTATGGATATGAAAATTACTCATGATGGTAGTTTAAGTATATTGCACGACATGGGATGGTACACCTTCCTATACAGAATAATCGATTATGTTGTTGTTTAAGCAGTACGTTATTTAACTTAGAATATTGATTATTGTAGCACCATATACATTATGTAAATTCTGGGCATTGCAGCTCTAAGTAAATTTATGGTGACAGAGATTTTAGATGAAATGCTCCCTTCATACCAACTAACGATCCGATTATACCAATAAAAGTAGTATTGCTTATCTGATTTAGTTCCCTAGGTTCTCCCCTCTACAAGATCGCAGACTAGAGGGTGGTAGAACCCATCCTCCAAACTCTGAGATGAAATGTCTAAATCTTGGGTTTCCATGCAGTAAAGAAGAGTCCTGTTCAAACCTACTAAGAGGATATTACCCCATTTAGGGCCTCGGCTCATTAAGAAGCTTTGGAGAAAATTATTCTGCTAACCATTCCTTTTAGAGGTTGGGGTTTTGGGAAACGCAGAGCCTGGTGTTTTTTGTTCGGACTGGTTTTACACTTAAACCCTCTGTTTTAAGTTAGTGACTTTTAGGATTGTGGGTGAAATTATTTACAGTTAAGAAACCCTCGAACAAATCCATACTTCTAAAGTCTAAGTTTTACATCACACGAAACCTGGCAATCGGCAAATTATAGCTTTAAAATTTATAACAGAGAAAATTTTTAAACTAAAGTTTGAAGTGTTGGTAAAAAGCTTAAAACCAAGAGGGGCATCAAACTCAAACCCCGGAGGGGCCCCTTTCTTCCCTGAACAACAAAAATTATTGCTACAACTAAATCAGCTACCTCATAGCAGAAAACGGTTTACATTAAGGAATGCCCCCCTTTTTTAAAAACAAGGAAAATTTCTATGATTTAGCCGCAACCCTATACATGATAAAAAAATTAAACATTTTGCAGGCCGCATATGGGCCTTCGGCACGGTTTCTCTCGCAGGCTTTAAAAAAATGGTGATTACTACAACATAAACAATTACACTTTAGTTCCATGTGAGGATCTTCTCTTATCAAGAGAAGAACTCTTCCAGATAGAAGCATTTACCGACAGAGAGACCGGTGAGGCGCTCAGAACCATCTCCTTTGTCATTCGAGCCTCGTCATCAGAGGAAGGAGCATAGTATGGAATGATTTTCTTACTTGTTTTGTTAGCGCCAGCCGGAATCCCTGCAACACCTCCTCGACCTGCAATAGAAGTAAGCAACGGGCTTTAGTCGTCACCTTGCACCCTCTTTAAAGTAAAAGAAGCCAGCTTAAAAAAAACAAACAAAGGGAAACAGAGTAGGATAGGGTAGCTCACCATATAACAGTGCCTGGAAGCTTGTTGAGCAGTGAGCCAGAGCGTGAGTTCGTCCACCAGGTGTTGATCCCCTTTGTAACGCAGCTATAACCTCGCTCCAGACTGAACAGAGACCCCCCCTTTTTTTAGCTCTCGAGAAAGGGGCAACTCGTGACCCTATCACTCATTCCTCAACAGCAAGCCGGAGCGTGATTACATTCACTCACAGGACGGGACTGGAGTTTGGTTCTAATTTTGTTTTACCTCCCTCGACCAACCTCATAGACTTTGGAACAGTCGTGGTGCCTAGGAGGAAGACGGCGAATTAAGTGGTGCTCAGTTTGTGAACTCTTTAGGAAAGCCACGAAAATGATCTTTTGATGATCGCCCTACAGTAAGCGCCAAAGGCCGGCGAGAGCTAACGATCGAGCTGCAGAGTCTTAAATGACTTTGTCAGCTCATGCATCTCTATATGACCATCCATAACTCGCGATCGGGAAATATCTTTTCTCGATAACATACATTCTCGGCTGGGCAAAGTACCTGTACCCTAACTCCTGGGCCATACGGGCGAAGAAATAGGTGGAGTGCCGTGTTAAAGAATTTCGACACGCTTACCTGTCATCTCTGTACCCCATTGACTCACTGACTTGCGCTGGTGCAAGAACATCCCGACGTGTGAATTGGCCTGGTTTTCATGTGATCACCAGCGCTTCTGTAGCCAACCAATTCACAGTGGGCAAATTCATTTCTGGAACTTGGTGGATTCTAGCCACGTCAGTTCCCTTCACCGAGGGCTTGAACTGAAACAATAAAAGTAAAAAATAACAGCTAAATTCATTATTAGTTTTCTGAAGGGCTATCAATAATCATTAGAGCTAGGCCATGCTCCAAGAAAGTTGCAATGGCTTCGATTGCAAGTTGTTGTATAAGGCGTTACGCTTCTCTGAGGCAGTTGTCTATGAGGTTCATTCCATTGAATTTACTTCAGTTTTCAAGAAACGTAACCTTTCTGATTTGTTTTCCATGTTATTGCTAATTTCATATGCATTATATAGAATTAAATAATCCTGAGAATACAAGTCCATGCATTGGTACAGAAGTATTTATGGAATAATAATAAGCATAGTTCAATCAAAATAAGATATACTTAACAGAGTTTAACATATGAAAAAAAAAACATGGCTGGTTAAAATATAAATTTATTAGAGTTTAATAAGAAAAACAAAAACGCGTAGTTAAAAGAGAAACAAAATGGTCTATGCGTTTACTTAGATTCAGTGTAATCCACTCAGTAATTAATTTTGGATTTACACTGAATCTAAGTAAAAACGCATCGACCATTTTGTTTCTCTTTTAACTACGCGTTTTTGTTTTTCTTATTAAACTCTAATAAGTCTATATTTTAACCAGCCATGTTTTTTTTTTCATATGTTAAACTCTGTTAAGTTTATCTTATTGTGATTGAACTATGCTTATTATTATTCCATAAATACTTCTGATCTATTTATCATGTTATCTAACGGTTTTAGAGTGACCTCAAAAAAACCTAAATCCCTTCATATCAAAGATCGAGCAAGGGGACAATTCAAAGATGACAAAACCATCTCACACCCTCGGTATAGTTAGGTCACTCAAAGATATATCACGGCAATCAAATCTGTCCCAATGCATGGACTTGTATTCTCAGGATTATTTAATTCTATATAATGCATATGAAATTAGCAATAACATGGAAAACAAATCAGAAAGGTTACATTTCTGGAAAACTGAAGTAAATTTAATGGAAGGAACCTCATAAACGACTGCCTCAGAGAAGCGTAACGCCTTATACAACAACTTGCAATCGAAGCCATTGCAACTTTCTTGGAGCATGGCCTAACTCTAATGATTATTGATAGCCCTTCAGAAAACTAATAATGAATTTAGCTGTTATTTTTTACTTTTATTGTTTCAGTTCAAGCCCTCGTGAAGGGAACTGACGTGGCTAGAATCCACAAAGTTCCAGAAATGAATTTGCCCACTGTGAATTGGTTGGCTACAGAAGCGCTGGTGATCACATGAAAACCAGGCCAATTCACACGTCGGGATGTTCCTGCACCAGCGCAAGTCAGTGAGTCAATGGGGGTACAGAGATGACAGGTAAGCGCGTCGAAATTCTTTAATACTGCACTCCACCTATTTCTTGGTTCGTATGCCCAGTAGTTAGGGTACAGGTACTTTGCCCAGCCGAGAATGTATGTTATCGAGAAAGGATATTTCACGATCGCGAGCTATGGATGGTCATATAGAGATGCATGAGCTGACAGAGTCATTTAAGACTCTGCAGCTCGATCGTTAGCTCTCGCCCCAAAGGCCAGGAGGGTTAAATGCTAAAGGTCGCAGGAGTACAGTCTCTTTAATATGTGTAATGCGTAATGAAAACTCCTTTTAACGTACAGGGGCTGGGCGCACCCCTTCCCAGATCCACGTAGCACAATCCTGATTCCTTACCACAAAAAAACACCTAAAGCTGGTTCTTGACCTGTCCTTTTACCTCGGGCATCGAGATACTGTGGAGTGCCAGCGAATCGTGGAGGGCATAGCTGTCTAAGAACTAGATGACGAGAAGCATGGCCCTGTACACCATGAATATTGTTAGAAGCATAGTTTTAAAACCTCGACGTTAATGCAAACAAACTTGATACGAGGCGACTGCACTTTCTATGCCTGGTTTTAATTCAAGGGTCTTTTCCTTTGAATACACGTAGGGACTTCGCCGGAGTTAAAGACCCCCATCGAGAGTTGTCAATTTGATCTTTTAGAGGACGTGTCTGGCCCGACTTCAGGCCTGTTCAACCAATCACAAGGGAGAGAGAGACCTTCCCGAGCAAAGTATTACAATAAGCAATAAACTTAAGCTATGCCATACGGTATAGTGTATTTAACTAAATGCAGGAAGGATCTTTTGAGACATATTTTTAATACTGCGTGTAGAATTAAGGGTAGGGTTTATTCTTTCCGCTGAAATTTATTTTCGTGCGACTTGAACCGTTTTATTAACCCCTTGTCAAAGGTTTAATAAATCAATTACTTACATGTGGACAGTACTTCCTTATGCCTTGTTTAAACTTTATTTTACAAGCGTTGCTAGGCGTGGGTATCAACCCCCTTGTCTTTTGTTTATTAAATAAATTATTTGCCCATGGACAATACTCTTGTGCAATGAGTATTGGTCACCCGAGGGTTTTATTTACATAGGTGATTGTAAAGCCTTAAGGGTTCATGGTCTGATTTACAAGCCATCCTTCCATGACTTTTGGTTAAATCTTTAAGGCAAGCCAAGCACACTTGGAGTAACCACCGAATTATAATATAACCTTGTAAGAGGAGCTTTAGGAAAAAGAAAGAAAAAAAACCATGTTTCTTGCCATGAGGGGCCTCCCCAGCTCTGATGAGTTGTTTGAAGAAAAATGCCCGTCCTGTCTATTAAATTTCCCTGTCAAGAGAAAAATGAGTTAGCCAGAGCTAAGTAAGAAACAACCATACGACACTATGTACCATCCTCTAATAAGCAGAAGCCCCTGAACCCCCCGTGGACCTTTAAAGATTTCCAAGTGTTACTCAATTTGGATAGACATAAAACTTTGCATCTTTTGACTTTATTTAATTGGTAGATTCCAATACACATTATACAAGGAAAGAAATTTTTTTTGGGATTTGGTTTTTGTCAAATTCTACTGTCAGTATTTGTTGATTTTACATGTGGTTTATGAGGGATTTTACAATTGCGCTGTTGTTGTGTGTAATAATGAGGAGGAGCGCCTCCTATTTATATTATTTTCCCACCGAGAAATCAACTAGGGTCAATTTCACTTGGGGGGCAATGCAATTTTATATTTCATAATTTATATTTTATTCTTTTATTGATGGCTTTTCACCCCAAGTCTTACATTGTTCTTTCTAGGTTTTGCATGAATAATTACAACAAGTTCAACTCCTAAAGGAGGACAATGAGAATAGCTTCTGAAGTTGAACAAACTCCAACACAGCTATGCCTAAAAAATTCTCTTAGCGATATTGATGACCCTTTGGTGTTACATCAAAATCATGCCCATTACATCTACAAAGGTGTATACCTCAATATTAAAGGGTTGCTAAATATCAAGTAAGACAGTAAATAGAGCAGTCGCAACTTTGTGTTGATCCCTTTGAATGCTTCCCACTATACAACACCCCAACTGAAACTAACTTGGAAACAATTTAACAAGTCAAGTGAATGTGGAACATAAAAAAATTGTATAATAAACTTTATGAGATAGCATGAATGTCCTTTGATGATGGATAGTTGATAGAGGTCAAAATATTCATTGGATCAATGTTGAATCCATGTTGCCTCACACACAACATGGATTGTGTAACTTGGAAGTACATCACATGGTTCCTTGAACAACTTAGAACAATACATCATCTAATTGTTAATGTTCTTATGATTTTTCCCATGACATTGGAATTGTGTGCATCAAGGCCTTGTGCTCCTTGCACCCTTGATTGGAGCATCCCACTATCCTCTCTTTCTTGGGCCATAAGACATAGAGTGAGTTACTTAAAGCTTTTATAAGTCCTTGTGCTTCAACCATTGAAACAAGTACTCCAAGTGTTGGAGATTTTTGCTTTATTAATGAGTAAGGTTTGTTATCTTTAACAAGTTTATACATCATTAATAGATAAAATGTTGATCCCAAATGTACGGATTATCAAATGTAAAACCACACTTATCCAATGGAACACCATTGAACTCTAATTTATCAATATAATCAAATCTTGGTCTTACACTTATGCTAGATGCATAAGGACTCATTGTTCCTACATAGCCAACCTAAGGACTAAAGTTTTAGATACACAATTATATGCAAGTTATCCTTCTTCAATATCACCACCTGTGTATATTAAACTACAACTTTGCAAATCAATATGGAAACTTTCAAGGAATCGTCAAAGAATAATGAAACAATAAGATCTAAGGTAAAGATGGATTTACAATGGTTTTTAATTATGCTTGGTAGTTAATATATCTAAGATTTCTATGAATTATGATCTTTTATATTGGTAACAATCATATGAGTTTTGTTGACATTTACTTCACAACAATTGGCGTTCCACAACAATTCACTTAAGTCTACTCAACACAAAAGTTCATACATGTTTATGATATGATAAACATCAAGAAGCCTGACAATATCAGAGGAATTAATGAATTAATGTCAATGACAGTGGGGTGTTGGTATCATGACAACCATGTTTAATTTTATACAATGAGTCACATGCTTGTGTTTGTGCTCATGCTTGTGTGCATTAGTGTTTGTCAAACTGTGTGGTGCCAACTGCGAACTCTAGGCAACTTTGACAAAGGAAATAACCCTCACTCGTGGATCTTTAGTTGAACAAGACTTATGTGGCATGGGGTTGTTTCTATCTCAATGTTAAATCTGAAATAGAGTAGTAGTTGTTTGTTCCTGTTGACCAAAAGTTTGAGTCAATTAAATAAAAAAATACCCAAATTTTTTTGATATCTTAAATCTCCTAGAATTACCTTAGCGTTCTCCTTGGTATTCTTATTGAACTTGTGTCAACCATAAACATACATGGAGTGATGGTTGTAGTGAACAACAATCAAGAGCTTGTCAATAATATGGGACCACACTATATCCAAAACCCATCTTCTCAAAATGAGTTTCTCCCTTACGTCAATGTCTATCTTAACAATAAATGTAGATTCATCTCAACTCTAAATCAAACATACACAAAAATCAAATCTCTCTATATGTAAACTTTGCCTTAATTCTTTATTTAAAAACTTAGCCTTAAATCCTTATCTTTAAAAATACATTATAAGAATCAAGCTTTGATCTTTCTTGTGCTTATAAATACATTATAGGAATTGAGCTTTGATCTTTCTAGATGCTTATAGTTACAAAGTTATTTTAATTTTTAAATATTATTTTAATTTTTTAAACCTCTCGTCATAATTAATGTCTTCGAGTGAGGATTTAGAATCACAATTCAATCCCTCGACCGCTATTTATTCTAGTTTTGAGATCTGAATAAAATTTAATAGCGGCAAAAGAGCTCTTGGCTTTATCAGATTCATCCCGCCATAATTTCAGTCAAGAAACCAGCAACACACCAGGTTTTCTCTGGTTTAGATGGATCTTGGAAGCCAAAACCTATTGAAAGAACATGCGAAATAAAATTTAAGAACAGAAATCATATGAAAAACAAAAACTGCAACATAAACCTAGCTGAAGCGATTCCGTTGCCGGGATTTGAACCCGGGTCGCCTGGGTGAAAACCAGGTATCCTAACCGGACTAGACGACAACGGAGTTATTTGTTAAGAAATATGTTTTTGGATCAGACCTATTTGGGGCCTCCTTGGTGAGGCAATTATGTATGTCGCGGGAAAGAGAGATGATAGGATTGTCGTCTTAATAATATTGTTATTGTTGATTGTTGTTGAGAGAGCTCGTTGTCTTGATAAATCAATTGACAAATTGATAGGAAACCTACTTGGAATGGTAAGAGACTCTTGCATACAAACTTGCAATGCATCCCCATATATGTTCCAATATTGATTGAAGCATCAACTACAGAATTGCAATGTTTGCATAGTTGTGAAATGTTGAAGTAAATGGCGAAGGCCATGACGGAGTGCAATGAGTCCCCATTTAGATGGAGGATATAAGATTTACGTGCTTGAATAAGTTAGTCCAATTTATCAATGAGTTGTGATTCACCCTTCATGAGTAGGAATTTCAACAACAATAACTAATATTTTTTTAGGCCAAATGAAGAACATGAATTTGGCATAATTCTCGGTTTGAGATGCCAATACAGACAAGTGTTATTCAGATAGATGCAAAATTTGTGATAGAGAAACAAAAGTGCATAGGATTATACAAAAGGATTCTACATGTATCTATGCATGTCATGATGAGGAAGAGAACCAAAGAGTCATGTGGTATGTGAGTAGGATGTAGTTTGTAGTCGAAGATGAAATCAGCTTGTAAAAGATAGATGGAGTGGAAGAATCATATCAATTAACATTGATAGTAGAAGAAAAGATAAAGCGCAAGAAAATAGAAGAATTCCAATAGAGTAGAGGTGGTTGAGGTAGAAGAAAGAATTCAATTTTGTGCATAGAGGATTTACATGAAGAGAAGGATTGTAAAGCCCCCTACTCGGTCTCCTTTAGCTTTAATTACAGTCAGAAAATTCACTATATATATATATATATAGTTTGAAATCTATAATTCTGTTTTATCTACTTGATCACAGCATATAAACTTTCAAAATTTAATAAACAGAATTTACCATATAAACTTTTAAAAATTACTTAACGGAATTTGCCATAATACTGTTGGAAAATACTTGTAGATAGCTAGTAGATCCACCGTTGTTGTTGTCCTTGCTTGCCGTTTCTCCTTGCTTTTCCCTACAGCCAAAAGTCCTTCCCAAGCTCTGAAACTCAACCAGCCCAAACCAGTTTTGCCACCCTGCCAACCGGCGAGGTCTCGCCGACCACCCAACTCCAAAGGTACCGCTTTAGACCCCCGAGCCCAAACCGAGTACAAGGCCTCAGCTGTTGTATCCCCTCAAAATCTCCAACAAGAAACCCTTCTTTGCAGCTTTCTCTCCCAAACTTCTCAAAAAAAACTAAGGTAAGGATCCCCCCTTTTCTCCTCCCTCCTTTCTCCCTTTTATCTCCATGTTTGCCAACCTCCCCCATTACTACCCCTATCTTCATCATAAATTTTATCCAAACCCCTTCCATCTACCATTTGAGCCCTCAACTTGGACTTGGATTAATTTGAAATAATTTAAGTTGACTTGGACAAATTTAAATATTAAATTAATATTGCAAGGTGTTGGTTGGGTCACTTCCCAACCATAACTTTTAATTCAATTGACTTTAATCCTTTTATTTAATATTTATTTATTACCTTATCAAAATTAAATTTAATTAATCTTAATGATCATTAATGGAAATATTTACCACCTTCACTAGTCAAACCTTAATTATAGTTAAACTTAATTAACATAATTCATAATTATTTAACACTTATAAACAAGTTAATATTAGCCTTAGTTATGACTAACTAATCGACATTCACACTCAATTGACATGTATTTTAATAATAATATTATTAAGAGACCTTAATCATTATGAACATTTATTTAAAACTTACAATCAAATTAATAGCAGTCTTATCAACACTAATTAACCCTAATCATCATTATTAACTTTAATCGACATCATTTACATTGATCAACAATAGTTAATTACTAACGACAGTAATTAATATTTAGCGACACTAATTGACATTATTACTCAACAACATTTCATGCAATTCATAATATGTAGGCGAGTTATGTAAGCATAGCTAGTGC
>LPNX010179910.1:76768-128271 GCA_001517045.1 Pseudotsuga menziesii | reverse complement strand
CAGTTGTACATTGTTGAAGCAGTAAACAGTGAGAAGGGACCCTCCTTTGATGACCATCCAGTGTTAGCCGAGTTCAGTGATGTATTTCCAAAGGAATTATCCGGGTTACCTCCTAAGAGGGAACTTGATTTTACCATTGAGGTAAAACCTGGTGCAGAGCCAACATCGAAGACACCTTACAGGATGATGGCCCCAGAACTTTGTGAGTTGCAAATGCAGTTGAAGGAATTGCTAGATCTAGGGCTCATCAGACCAAGCATTTCACCATGGGGTGCGCCAGTAATCTTTGTGAAGAAGAAGGATGGCTCCTTGCGTCTTTGTATAGATTACCGAGATTTGAATAGAGCCACCGTAAAGAATAGGTACCCGATACCTCGAATTGATAACCTCTTTGATCAAATGAAAGGGGCGACAGTCTTCTCAAAGATCGACTTACGATCAGGTTACCACCAGCTACGGATTAAGGAAAGTGATATACCTAAGACTGCTTTTCGAACAAGATTTGGGCACAATGAGTTTGTGGTGGTACCCTTTGGTTTGACCAATGCCCCAGCCGTATTCATGAGTCTCATGAATAGCGTGTTCCGAAAATACTTAGATTAGTTTGTGCAAGTCTTCTTGGACGACATCCTCATCTACTCCAAGAATGAACAGGAGCACGAGGAACACTTGCGAATAGTGTTGTCATGCTTAAGGGAGCATCAGTTGTATGGTAAGTTGTCCAAATGTTCGTTCTATCAGAAGGAGATCCATTACCTAGGGCATATAATTTCCGGTAAGGGAATTTCTGTTGACCCTGAAAAGGTGAAGGCCATAATGGATTGGCCCGTGCAAAAGAATGCACATGAAGTAAGGAGCTTCATGGGGTTAGCTGGGTATTATAGAAGGTTTGTTGAGGGTTTCTCAAAAATCGCAAAACCCATAACTACCCTACAACGTAAAGGCACTAGGTACGAATGGACAGATGAATGCAATACCACATTCACCAAGCTAAAAAGACTATTGACAAGTGCACCAATTCTACGAGTTCCAGATATGGAGAAGGAATTCACAGTTTGCACCGATGCTTCAAGGCAGGGCTTGGGTGCGATATTGATGTAGGAAGGTGGGGTAATAGCTTATGCGTCGAGAAAGCTAAAACCACATGAAGAGAATTACCCTACTCATGACCTAGAGTTGGCTGCAGTGATGTTAGCTTTGAAGCTTTGGAGACATTACCTTGTTGGATGAAGCTTTGAGCTCAAGTCTGATCACCAAAGCTTAAGGTATATCTTCACTCAGAGAGACCTAAATGCTAGGCAAAGGCGATGGAGTGAATTCATGAGCGAGTATGATTTTGGGATTTCCTACATCAAAGGGAAGGAGAATGTGGTAGCGGATTCCTTAAGCAGAAAACCAAGACTTTTCTCTCTTATACCTTTGAAGGTGGATTTGAGGGAAAGAATTTTAGGGTAGCTACTCGAAGATAGTTGGTACCTAAAGGTCACAGCGACACTCCAGAATGGGAAACCGGTGGGACCAAGGTTTGAAGGCTATGAGTTGGAAGTCGATGGTTTGCTATGGTATCAAGGGAGGATGTACATTCCTGAGGAGGGAAATATTAGAGAGACTATCCTTAAGGAGGCCCACAGAGCAGTGTATTGTGCGCACCCGGGTGTAAAGAAGATGTATGCAGACATGAATCAACTCTTCTTTTGGGCAGGGATGAAAAGCGACGTGGTCAAATTTGTCGCTAGGTGCCTTGAGTGTCAGCAGGTAAAAGCTGATCATCACCACCCGGCAGGACTGTTACAACCGCATGACATTCCTATGTCAAAGTGGGAGGTTATCTCCATGGACTTCGTGGTGGGATTGCCTCTTACCTCTCATAGGCATGATTCCATTATGGTCATCGTTGACAAACTGACCAAAACTGCTCACTTCATTCCAGTTAAGGAGACCTATGATGTCACGGATGTAACACGTGTGTTCATAAATGAAGTTGTTCGTCTCCATGGGTTTCCCAAGAAGATTATATCGGATAGAGATTCCAAGTTTACATCCAGGTTTTGGACAAGTTTGCAGTTGGCGTTGGGTACTCAGTTGAACCTAAGCACTGCTTACCATCCAGAGACAAATGGGCAAACAGAAAGAGTAAATCAGGTGATGGAGGACATGCTTAGAATGTATGTCATGGATCAACAAACTCATTGGGAAAAGCACTTACCTTTGGTGGAGTTTGCTTACAACAACAGTTACCATAGCTCAATTGGGATGACTCCATATGAAGCTTTATATGGAAGGCCATGCAGGACACCATTGAGTTGGGAAAGGTTAGAGGATCGATTAATTATAGGACCTGAGTTGATTCAGGAGATGGAAGAACAGGTTGTTCAGATTAGACAACGGTTAAAGAAAGCACATGATAGGCAGAAGAGTTATGCCGATGCGCATAGGGTTGACCGAGTCTCCTTTAGAGCCCCCTACTGGGTCTCCTTTAGTTTTAATTACAGTCATTAAATTCACTATATATATATAGTTTGAAATCTATAATTCTGTTTTATCTACTTGATCACAGCATATAAACTTTCAAAATTTAATAAACAGAATTTACCATATAAACTTTTAAAAATTACTTAACGGAATTTTCCATAATACTGCTGGAAAATACCTGTAGATAGCTAGTAGATCCACCATTGTTGCTGTCCTTGCTTGCAGTTTCTCCTTGCTTTTCCCTGCAGCCAAAAGTCCTTCCCAAGCTCTGAAACTCAACCAGCCCAAACCAGTTTTGCCACCCTGCCAACCGGCGAGGTCTCGCCGACCACCCAGCTCCAAAGGTACCCCTTTAGCTTAAATATGGCCAGTTTGGACTTGGATGTGGAGGTGTACTCCTGCAAGGTCAAGCACCTGGTCATCTCTTCCAACCACGACTCTGCTCGCATCCCTGATCGACCCCCTGAAAATTCTGGGAGCCTTATCTTCTGAAGTTCCCTCTTGATATCCTGGTGCGAATTTCTTGGTACTGCACTCACTTCTACCACAGGAAATTCCTCCCTTAGTGGAGGGGCATCCACTTCTACCTCCGAGGTAGCACTTCCTCTCTGTGCTAGTCCCCTGAGTGTTTCGTTTATCGCTTCCAACGAGCGCAGTATAAGGACGGTCTCTGGCGATGGTGCTGGCACATTCGGCTCAGGTAACGCCGTAGCCTGACCTCGCCCCCGACCTGCTCGCGTTCTTACCATGTTTATCCCGGCTACATCGAATAATAAAATAATTAGCATATGACGACATCATGACTAATTTACTATCAAACTCATCAATTAATTCAAAATGCGTCATGACTAATTTATGAGCGTTTACTCTAAGAGCTATAGTTCAGGACGTTTCGATCAGGCCATCTTGAGGCCACCTGGTACTAGATGTACTACAGTAATTCTACATAGGTGTAGGTATTGGGTTCCACACAACCCTCATCGAGTCGCCATCAACTCTTCAAGATATTCAATTAATGTTTTATTGCCCGGCTCTCATTAACAATTTATAATTTAATAATTTGCTAAAAGAATAACCTAAGTTTTAAGTCTAGCATCGGGTTACCCAACATCTGTCATGAAATAGAATCCGTGTCCTAGCGATCAGCTCGTCATATTGGTCTCCGTGGTATCTCGTTTTCAAGATTCTGAGTCGGTCTCGCCCCTTCGACTATACGTCAAAGTTTCGGTAATGTCTTAAAAATTTTATTTTTATTTTTATTTTTATTTTTTATTTATTTTTACGAGTACAATAATTAGTATTAAATTCCAATAATGTTAGAATCTACACTCTTTCCAACTCGCCACCAAATTAGGTGAAGTCTTTTGTAGATGGTGAAAAGCATGGCTCATCCTTTATTGGCAATTCAATATATATATATTTTTTTTCAAATGAGGAGCTCATATTTTATTTAAGCATATTGATTTCTATAAAGTCAACGAACGTTGATAGGTCGAAGTAGTGGGATATAAGAAATATGAATAATACTTATTTAATCTTTTCTAATGATTGAAAATAAATAACTTTTATATAATTGTAAATATTGAAAAAGAAAAAAAAATCCAATTTAAGCTCAGATTAAGATAGAAAATGACATAGCTTGATTATATGATCGCATTACTTACATAATAACAATAAAAGTATCAAAATTCAAAATGTGAAAGTTTTGTGAGCAATTGGGATAAAAATCACAACCTTGGTCCTTGAGGACGTAACGCTCATACGGGTACATGGAAAAGGCCGCCTATATTAAGTTAAATAAAAAATAATAATAATAATAAAAAATAATAATAATAATAATAAAACTAAACCTAATTCATTTATATAGTATATAAAATTTTTGATTATTATTGATTATATTAAACAACCTACCCTAACCCTAATCCACCAACGCAATGAAAAAAAAAAAAAAAAACCCCTAACCCTGTCCGACGTCCTCTTCCTATTTCTCTAGCTCAATAGTGAAGGAGCTCTGCAACTCTGGCTCGGCTCAGGTCGGCTATTGTGCAGGTGAAACCTCTCTTCCTCCTTATTCTTTATTAATTTTTATTCTGTATATATATTCATAGTCCACCACGTTCCTCTATTTCCACTGGAAGTTGCGGCTATGGCCGGCAGGCTACTAGGCCACCTGCTAATGGGATTCTCTCAACCATAGAACTGCCCTTCGATTAACAAGTGGGCATAGCTGTGTTTTTTTTGTTTTTTTTTGTTTTTTTTGTGTGTTTTGTCCTGGCCGTAGGCCACTGGGCCGGGCTGAGCCCAGGCCGCAGGCTCACGGCCTTGCTGGCCGGGCTGCGCCCAGCTCCCTGTGGGCTGCGCCCCTTTCTCTTCCTTAAACATTCAACAATTATGCGTTGATGTGAAGAAACGAATTGTGTTTGCCAGTGTTTTGTTTTGATAGCAATACTGTAACTTGTTGATTAACATGACTACAGCAATGTATGCTGCAAATTCTGGATAAATATATGATTATGGTCATGGTATTGCATGATACTTTGATGTCAGAGAAGGCGATGACAGATGGATTCAAGTTTGGTTAAAGAAAGGAGACTTAATTGTTTTACCCGCAGGCATCTATCATCGTTTCACCTTTCAGTCTTATGCATGTTTGGAGTTCATAGCTGGGTTTTAGTTGCTGAAAATGAAATGCTTAGTCTTTCAATTCTGACAATGGTGAAAATATATGGTCTCGGTGATATTGAAAGTGGAAGAGTGTGTTTGCATGCTCTGAGTTTGTTCGTGGGGGAGCCAGTATGGACTCCATACAATCGCCCTCTAGATGACAATCCCATTAGGCAAGTGCCCCTAAAGCAACAAATCTCCCTACGGTCGTCTACTAGATAGTTTGGTTTAAGCCCATCAATTTCATATGAAGATGCCTTTGCCATTGCCTTTATATCTAACTCTGGATTGTTTTGATTCGTGCAGGAAAGAGTATATTGAGAACTACTTTAATGAGGGGAGCTCAGCGGTGGAAGCTCATTACGGTTATGTTTGAGGCCATATGGTATATATGTTGCCTATGTGGTGTTATATATGGATAGAGTTTTTCCATTTGGGGATACCTAAGGCTTTGGAGATAGGATGGTGAAGGGAAGTGTTAGTAGGACTCTCTCCTCCTGCTGCGTTGAAATAATGGTTGTGTCTAGCTTAATCCTTATCTAACAATGTTTGTTTAACTGTCTTTACAACATTTGACTTTGAAAAGCTTTTGCATTAAACATGGAATACAACAAACTGCACAAACTACAACATTTGTGCCTGCTGGTAAATAACTGCAATAAAATCGAAGGGCATCCTATCGTATGACACGATATACTCTGCAGGGAAGACATCTTCTACAGATAATTCTTCTATTCTGATTAGAACGTGTTTTCAATTGTTTCTGAGGAGACAGCGTAGCTGGTTGGGCCGAACAAGTTTCCGAGGCCACCAGGGTTTGATTCCTGTTTACAGACTGTTGATTTTATTTTAGTTATGTTCTTCTACATTAGATTGGTAATATAAAACTCAGAGGTTTTTCTTTCAATTGCATACATAAGTATTCCATCTTTGCCATTGTTGTCACTACTTTTTCATCATAATTTAGATGCTCTGTTTATTGTATTTCTGTTCACTATTTTTCATTATCATCTCATGGTACTCAAAATTCTGTTTTAAAGATATTTGTACTGCAGAAGATATATTGCTCCTTTGTATAGATCTGTGCTCATTAAATCAATTATTCAAAACATAGAGATTAAACCTACTTCGCTCCATCTCATGTTCACTATTTACTGTTTCAGAGGTTGTCTATTTCTATAAATCTTATCATACATACAATATTTTGAATGTATAAAAGAATAAAACAATATTTCTCTTTCATCTGTTTTTCCCAGCACTTGTAGTATCATTGTTGATTTCATTAAAATCATGTGTCTTTAATTCCATTATAGAATGTTAACTCTTTGAAAGACACTTGGCAAGTTAAGTTGGATATTGGAAACATTGTATATGTGCAACCAACGATTCTTTAATTATTTTACTGTGATGAAATTCCGGTAGCGTTCTGGAAGGATTTGTTGAGTCTCATTCACATGAAGATTGATGCAATGGCCAATAAAATGGGAATTCCATTGCTGCCAAAGACGAATTCTACAGGGGACTAGATTGGGCAACCGGTGGAAGGATGATTCAACTTGCCGATTGGAAACTAGGTCCCATAATTCGTTGGTGTTAAGTTGTTATGCCTGCTCTTTTTTGGTCCATTTCCTCTTATGTTAAATTTTGGTATAGGCTACATATGGTCGATTTTTTTTTTTTGATTTGGTCTGTTTTGTCTGTATTGGTATATAGTCTGTCATTTCTTTTAATGGTCAAATTCTGAAAATGGTTGGAATGAATAGTACATCATCCCTGTTTTCTCCTACGGGGGTGGGGATTTTTGTCCATCTTAGAAAGTATGGCAATTCACAGAGTTTGACTTAAACTATGGAGTCATAGATAGAAATTTGATTCATGTAATGCCTCTGTTTTTATATAATTATTGATATACTTAAAAAAAAACTTGATCTTGAATCTAAGGGGTTTGGCTAGATGGCTCGTTTATTTCTCACATTTTCTTCCTGTTTTATTTCAGTTGTAGTTATATCAATTGTAGTAAGCCCTATGGTTCCAGATTTGGAACCATGGCTCTGATACCATGTGTAGAGCCCCCTACTGGGTCTCCTTTAGCTTTAATTACAGTCAGAAAATTCACTATATATATATAGTTTGAAATCTATAATTCTGTTTTATCTACTTGATCACAGCATATAAACTTTCAAAATTTAATAAACAGAATTTACCATATAAACTTTTAAAAATTACTTAACGGAATTTGCCATAATACTGCTGGAAAATACCTGTAGATAGCTAGTAGATCCACCGTTGTTGCTGTCCTTGCTTGCCGTTTCTCCTTGCTTTTCCCTGCAGCCAAAAGTCCTTCCCAAGCTCTGAAACTCAACCAGCCCAAACCAGTTTTGCCACCCTGCCAACCGGCGAGGTCTTGCCGACCACCCAGCTCCAAAGGTACCCCTTTGGACCCCCGAGCCCAAACCGAGTACAAGGCCTCAGCTGTTTTATCCCCTCAAAATATCCAACAAGAAACCCTTCTTTGCAGCTTTCTCTCCCAAACTTCTCAAAAAAACTAAGGTAAGGATCCCCCCTTTTCTCCTCCCTCCTTTCTCCCTTTTATCTCCATGTTTGCCAACCTCCCCCATTACTACCCCTATCTTCATCATAAATTTTATCCAACCCCCTTCCATCTACCATTTGAGCCCTCAACTTGGACTTAGATTAATTTGAAATAATTTAAGTTGACTTGGACAAATTTAAATGTTAAATTAATATTGCAAGGTGTTGGTTGGGTCACTTCCCAACCATAACTTTTAATTCAATTGACTTTAATCCTTTTATTTAATATTTGTTTATTACCTTATCCAAATTAATTTTAATTAATCTTAATGCTCATTAATGGAAATATTTACCACCTTCACTAGTCAAACCTTAATTATAGTTAAACTTAATTAACATAATTCATAATTATTTAACACTTATAAACAAGTTAATATTAGCCTTAGTTAGGACTAACTAATCGACATTCACACTCAATTGACATGTATTTTAATAATAATATTATTAAGAGACCTTAATCATTATGAACATTTATTTAAAACTTACAATCAAATTAATAGCAGTCTTATCAACACTAATTAACCCTAATCATCATTATTAACTTTAATCGACATCATTTACATTGATCAACAATAGTTAATTACTAACGACAGTAATTAATATTTAGCGACACTAATTGACATTATTACTCAACAACATTTCATGCAATTCATAATATGTAGGCGAGTTATGTAAGCGTAGCTACTGCTTACATTCCTCACGTAAGTACACTAAAAGTAATAATTCTCATACATCAATCATAATCAAGGAACTTTATTATTTACCGACACATGTTTTAGCATAGTTTACAAGTTATGATCCATTAGCTTACTGAAATCCATGTTACGACAATTCATACATCACTAATTTACGACACATACTAATCAAGGGTTTTACACACCTACAGTTAGATCTTGTTTTCGCCCCTACTTCACGCTACATCTATCTACCTACATCATTACTAACTTCCACATCCTATCCTGTCCTCTACTGGACTACCCTGGAATGTCAAGCCATGACCGGTTCCAACTAGAACCCGTAAGCGGAAGTGTCGACCACATCGACCAAGCTTCCCCAGCAGGAAACCACCAGTCATCATCACACACCTTGGGGAGCGCACCGTAGCAGAGCCCTCCCATGACTCTGGGTTTCGGGGATAAACGGTGGGTAAATCCTCCACCCCCCTAATGGAACAAGGGACTATGTCTACTCGACATAACAACAGCGTGGCACTTGTACTCGGTCTGTCATCATATAACCGATCTGGGCGGTTGAGTTTCCTGGAACTCTACCCCACCCATGTCATAACATACATCATAATAAATAGCATAATAGCCATATGAAAGTAAATAATGCATCATTCGCATACCATTTATCTTTAGAAGTCCATGTCCCCGAGGTCCTCCCACCTCGTAGGATCCAGCTATCACTTAGCCGTTTCAACCTGTAAGTTAGTCCTTGACATACAATATAGGATAGCGTGCATAATCCTCGATATGTACACATATATCTCATCATAACATGACAATAATAAACTCATTCATGCACCTGGCATAACATTCATTATTTCAACATATATCTGTAACGGTATCCACGTACCCATCATTCAGAAATTTCCATATATTTGACATAATTAACACATGATACATATCTAAACATGACTACCGACCATAATACCATCATCACACACACACATATATATATTGGCAAAATAATAGAACCATATGTCCACAGTGTCGTCAAACCGACGAGGTCTCACAATCAAACAAATACAACATATAATAGTAGTTCAGGTAGAAATGTCAAAACGGGGTGTTACAAGGATTATATATCAATGGAAGGTAGCACATAATGAATAAATAGAGGCATAACTTGAGGTGGGTTTTCAGGTAGAGGAGACAATTGTCGGTGGGTACATGAGGAAAGTTTATGGCTTCACATGTGGAGATGAAGGTCATAGATTTTTGTTTGCATACAGGGGGATGGCACATAGAGTAATGAGACTACAATGTAGTTAGCCTAAGGTGAATTTTAACAAGACAAAGTAGTTGTAGTAATAACAAAAAGAGGTGAGAATTTGATGTTTCACAAAGTAAAAATGACACAAGCACAACAACAAATACCCAATGAAGAAAAGTTGTGGAATAAAAACATCTTTAGAACCAATGTAAGTAAGGAAGTGCATATTGAAATATTGTAATTGATTCTAATAGCACATAGAATATGGTTCAGAAAATGGGGTTGACAATAAATCCACATTTCTATAAGTTATTTTGGTTCCAAAATGGATAAGATGTGACTATGAATAACCAATGTATAACATATTTTCACATTGTTGAGTATAGAGATGAAATCTTATGTGATAGGATCCATATGGATGCATGACACTTGTTATTGGGGATACCATAGTTTGATGATTGCACAATGCATGATAGGAGGAAGAATACACATTATTACCATTATGAGGGATGAGAATAATTCCAATTGCTACTCGTGAGGATGAAAACCTGAGAGACGTGTTGTTGGTAATAACAAAAGAATTCTTGAATGTTGTAAATGAGACAAATTTTATTAGTGGTTTATAGGAGTGTAAAATAAGAACATCATGACATCGAAGAAATGACAATGTAGGATGAAGAGATATGTTAGGAAGTGAGAAGATTGAAAGATTCATTCTTGGGTGATATGGGAGAAAACTTGTTAAATGAAGTTACGACAGGAAGGAATATTGTGCATGTGATCCAGATTTATGTGAGAACAAAATGAAAGAGAATATATAGAACCTAGTACATAGATATATTGCAAGGAACACAATGATATAGTAAACTCAAATTAAATTAAATAAATGAAACATAACATACTGTAAAATAAAGGCAGCTAGAATGTGGTAGTTATATCCATGAGAAGAGATGTGGCATCTACGCTCATTCATGACAAGAATTTTAGAAAAGGTGGCAGAATGGACTTTTTATCATAATCATGAGGGAAAAACCCTAGACATCCAAAAATCTAACCCTAGGAGATGAACCGTAAAAAGGTTTGCTGGCCCCGAGGTAGTTTGTCGAGGTGTCAACTTCTCGGGGGCATAACTTTTGCATACAATCTCTGTTTAGGGAGTTCGATAACTCATTGGAAAGGTTTGGCCAAGAAAAACACATTTTGTATGTCCAAATATTCCTTTGGTTACATTTTTATTGTTACCTCACCAAAAAATGTTGTTTAGGGCCTCAAAACGACCTTAGAAGTTTTGGACATGAAAATCCATAAAAACTGACAAACTAGAAAAACTACCTTGATCTAGTGGAATAGGTGGGCGATAATTGATATCCATCTGGAGTATTCCTCTGACCCAAGAAATTGTCAAACTTGATGACTATAAGTTTAGCTACTGGAATAGGTGGGCGGCCATCGATATCCCCCTGGATCAACATGCAGAGATAGATTGACACCATGATTTACATTAATACAAAATAATGCCACACATAAGATGAATCCTCTGAAATTTTTGAAATTGAATCGACAACTTGAAGATTTATTATCAACAGGTCCACTATGAGAAAATGTGAGTCTATGGGTTCTACTAGCATTGCTGACACCAAAATAATATGCTAGATTTAGGATGTGTAATGACCAGAGAGAAGTAAACAATATTAAAGTGTAGATATTTCATTTGCCAAATATGGATGGCTTGTTGGACAACTTGAGCGTCACAATATATTTCAGAAACATAAATTTAAAGTGTGGATGCCATCAAATTCAAATTAGAGAAAGAGATGAATGGAAGCCAATGTCATGTAAAACTATGGGTTGTATGAATTGTTAGTCATGCATTTTGTATTGACTTACACACTAAGTGCATTTATGAATTTGATGCTTTTAGTGTTTTTTCCTTACTAAGGTGGGTTCATTGTTGTGTACTTTGATGCCATTTTGATTTATAGTGATAGAATAGGTGAGAATTTGTAACATATTATATTCATTCTAAAAGTTTTGGACGAATACAAATTGCACATAAGCTTGAATAAATGTGAAATATTTGAGTATGAGTTGGTTTATTTGGGATTTTTTATCATATGGAAAGCACTAAGCATGGACCCAAAGAAATCATAGAGATTATATTGGATTGGGAAGTAACAAAATGTGCATATGGTAAGAAGTGTTTGAAAACTAGGCTCTAATTATTCCATATTAAAAATTTTGTGATATCATGTTAGAAAATAAAGAGCACAAGTCTAGATCATTAACTATCTAATCTTGTATAAACATGCACCACAGACATAGGAAAATCAAGAAAAGGTTAACATAAGCACCAAGATTTATAGTGGTAAAACCTCATGAGCTCCTCAAAACATAAACCTCTTAGTGAGAAGAAATATCCACATAATGAATGTGGGACAAATAAAACTGACCTACTAAGCCCATATTATAATGAGCCACATATTTGTCCATTTTAAGTATCAAGAGCCATATAAGTAATCTTAATTACTCTAACGGTGCCCTATTATGTAAAATGCCTCACTAATGATGATTTGAAATGCTACAAATGTTATTGTAATGCCACTAAGTACATTACCAAATGTAGTCATTAGACACCACTACTGCATATTCTAACAAGAAGTTTCTATGGCATTACAAGATTTTATAGAAAGTTAATTCGAGGGTTCGACAGAATTTGTACACATATGGTGTAGTCCATGATGACATGAAGTTTAAGTAAAGTGCATTATCACAAGGAAGATTTGAAATGGTTACGTCCAAAATCTTTCAATAAAGCTTCCTATATATCCTCCAGTTTACATTGATGGATGTAGAGCTAGCTTTGATGGGGACGATAAGATGGGTGGTCAGTTGTGTGGTGCTGGAGCTATCATCTTTATGGATAGGTTTAGTTTTTTCAAATTATGGCTAAATTGTGGCTTGGGCACAGACACAAAAGGTGAAATTTTGGGCCTATGGATTATCCTATACTTTGTAATGAAAAGCAATATTTCTCTAGCCTAAATCACTGGTGATTCCTGCCGAATTATAGATTGAGATAATTTGGTATGTGATATCCAAGCTATTCATCTCCAGGCTTGGTTGGAAGACACTCGTTTTTTTTCTGCTGCGATTTCCCCAGGTTTCATTTTTGCATATTTTTTGCAAATTTAATGTAGATATCGATATCCTATCTTGTCGTGGTTTTGAAGCTCCGAAAGGGGTCACTTGTTTTGTATTTTGGAAGTATGGATCAATTCTTTGATCGTACAATATGGTATTTTTTAGTAGAGGATAAATTTGCTCTGTTTCATGCTTTGGTTATTGTTTTTATGGGGTCCCTTTCTATGGTCTTTATGTTTGCAAGTGGTGCTAGTTTGACTATCCCCAAATTTTAGTGGGATGAATTTTGTCCATCATGTTGTGTGACATGTTGTATATTTTTGTGTAACTTCCTTTGTCTAGAGCTTCCTTTCATAGTTTATTGGATATATGTACATATACTTTCATAATTAAAATATAACTATTTATTTTGCTGAAAAAAAAGTTTCCAAATGTTGAAGAAAAATATCACACGAACACTTGTACTAACATTCCGCTATTTTGAGAAAGTATTCAAAATATAGTGTAATGCAATTAATGTAACTATTGGAACAATATTAAGCTACAAAGGGTAAACAAACACTATTTTATAATGAAATAGTTGTATTAGTTTCTCCTTTCCCACTATTTCACGATATGTTCTACATTTATATATGTAGCATACGTTGTAATATCCATAGTTAAAACATTTCAACATAATTTGTGTTAATTTGTAGTTTTACATATTTTGTTAAGTTGGCATCTATGATAATGTGGCAATGACATTCAAAGCTTTATTATGACAACTTACGGTATTGTGGAAATGAAATTCAATGAAAAATTCACCAAAACTTTACATTTTTTAATAATTTAGTGAAAGTTTCACTGAGAATTTACAACATTCTATAATTCAATAAAAGATTCTTCAAAATCTTATATATACATATTACATTATCGATAAGATAATATTCATGTTTTCCTATGTATCATGGTGATTCATTCATTTATAATGCTTATATACTCGGGGGGGATTCTTAAAATTTTCCCATTACAAAAGTAATTCAACAATGGTTCTAATTACCAGATTCAACAACATGAATATCACAATGAGAGTGAATTAGGTAGGTATAGAAACCTACATCTGGGGAAGAGCTTCCATAACCGTACTCAACATGATTTCGACTTTGCAAATTCCTCTTTGCAAGCAAAATAAAACCTATCCTGGCTTGGTCGTTTTCAAATCCCAGGCTTGGTCGTTTTCAAATCCCACAACTCCTGCACTGGTCAACCAAAAAAAAAGGAATGCACAACTCACTCTAATCCTTACATTCAATCCATCCATTCATAATTATTATAACAACTATGAGCCATTATATCTCCACAAAATGACTAAGGATTATATAGAGAATGTTGGACCATCAAAGAAGGATGGTGATAATTAGGAAGGGGACAAGAAGGATGGGGGCACGAAAGAAGGGGAGAGAAGAATGAATGTTTTGGTGGTGGGGATAAGAGGGGTGGTGGTGGGTAGAAGAAGGAAGGTCAAGAGAAAAAAAAGGGAGGAGGGGATGATGATAGGAAAGGCGGTGATGAATCAAAAGGTGACGGTGAAGACAAGAAGGACCGTGAAGGAAAGAAAAATAAGTCCATATTCCTAGATATGTCATTGTGTATGTTCATCCCCTTTAGCTCTTTAGTGATGAAAACTCAAATGCCTACTCTATATTGTAACTCTCATAGAGCATCATTAGTAGACATGTGTTTTGGGCATGGCCAAATCCTTGGGGAACTAAAAAGGTTGTTATTTAAAGATATGAAAGTCTTAATATCAAGCCACCAAAATCAAATAAGCTTATACAAAAGAATTATTTAGCACTAATCTAAGCTAGGTGGTAAAGTAGAACACTAGGCACTTAGTCATGACTTGAATGGTGGTTGATTTCCTTCTTCATTGGAGTGTATTTGCTTGAAATTTGAAGAGAAAAGATAGGTTACAATGAGGATGTAATATGTTTTCTTTATTGCTCAACTACAATTTTGTTTTATGGAGCACTAGCGCAACATATTTTCATAAAAATAAATGTATTATCCCCTACTTAAATACACTTGGTGCATTGAGTGTGATGGCTTTTGATTCTATCAAATTGTATAATACAAGGTATTATTATTTTCTCTAAATCTTCCCCTCCCTAGTTTATTTGTTTTCTCCCCTTGTCACCCCCCATTTACAAAGACCTTGTGATTCTTCACATCATGTTCTATCTATTAGAGTTTGAATGCCATTTAGATCTTGAAGCAGATAGTTCTAATAATGTTTGCAGTAAATGGAGAATGAAGATACAAACTGAACAAAACAAACCACACATGAAATGGATGAGTATTGCTCAGGAATTTACAGTATCATTCACAATTAATTAAATCTAGTGTTACAATAGTTTACATAGGAAAATAATTCAAATCAATTAGGGATGGATTCGAATCTACCCACTGGATGTGACTGTATGTAACTGACCATCTAACTCATGGTGTCTCAATCAATATCAGAGTCCAATAGAACAACTCCCAGATGTCCAACAACTCAATCAATCAGTGATAGCTAGTTAACTCAGTGTAACTGAGTGTGGTAGGTGGGCAAAGGAACCTACTCCACATGCAACCATGCATAACTAGCACTAGCTAACTGATTGTGAACTAACTGAAAGTAACTAGCAGTTAACTAAGACTAACTAGTTCCAACTCCAACTAACTGAAGGAGGTTGGTGTCGGGACTCCCAGTGGCTCCTAAAATGTAGGGATTGGTCTAGGAGGTGCCTTAATTGATGCATGCACATGCAGTAAGTGGCAGTTAACCTCTGGCAGTGTTCCTCACACTCTAGTAACTGGTACATGTGGCCCCATTAGGCCAAGTGGACCCAATGGTACTAGTGGACCCAATTAATTAATTAAGGTTCCTAAGTTAGGCAAAATTAATCTAATAGACAGTATGATCAAGGGAGGATTAATAATCTTAACACCCCCCTGAATCCTAATTTGGACAACTGTGGGCCCTAGTAACAAGACCATAGGTCACCCAAATACAATATAAAATAAATAATCATACTTAATACAACCGAGGATATAGGGGAAAACCTCATGGGAACACCCCCCCCCTCAAAATAAGCAGAAATACAAATTTTGAAAAAACTTGTGAAAAGTTTTGCTGCTATTTGCAGCACTATGCAACAGCAATATCTTGGTTCTTCTGTGTAGGTGAACCCATGAATCCAAAAAAAGTGCTTGTGCCTAGAGGAATATTCCTCTTTGGAAGAATAATAATGTACTCAACTGAATAAGAAATACAAACAGATACACTTTGAAAATTGGACCCATGTAGAGCAGCTGAAATCAACTGAAGAGAGAGCAAAATTTCTTGAGAATTCGAACCATGTGAGGAACACCCAATAATATGATATATGTCAGCCTTGAATAACAAACCATGAGTGGTTAAATCAGCCCCAAGTGTTAGGAGCAAGTGTCCAGGCGAATGCAGAATGTCTCCCTCTTTACTAGTTCTATGAGGGGATGAGCATGTGACCAAAGGTAGAGAAGCCCTGGGACTGTGGAGAGCGAATGCTTGAGCTCCATAATATGATATTGCTTCATAAATAACCAATAATTCACAAAATTTAATATTAGCAAACTCATAAGAGAGAACTAACATCGAATCCTCAACAACGAAATTTAAGGAGACTTGCGGTGCTTGATTTGTCACACCAAAATTGATGAAACCTGTTACAAGCAATACTATAAGCTCTTGAATCTTAAAACCTGAACAAAATATTATCATATCAGAAAATAAATAGGTTCATATCAGATCCAAATTTGTGAATTGAAATCAAATCCCCAGCAACAATTTTGAAGGAGACTTGCGGTACTTGATTTGCCATACCAAAATTGATGAAACAAACTACAAGCATGACTGAAGGATATTGGAACTTAAAAATTGAACCAAATAATATCAGATCAGATCCAAATAATATGATATCATATCCAAATAATTCCATATCATATCCAAAAGTGTGGAATGAAATCAAATCCCCATCAACAATTTTGAAGGAGATTTGCGGTACTTGTTTCTTCACACCAAAATTGATGAGAACAGCTACAAGCAGTACTGAAAGCTCATGAACCTGAAATCCTGAACCAATTAATATAATATCAGATCCAAATAAGATCATATCAAATCCAATAAAGCTCATATCAGATCCAAGAGTTTGCTCCACCAAGATGGTAGATGCACAATTTTCTCCTTCTTCAAAATTCTGAATATTGGTGCATGCAATCATGTAGGAATTTGCTGGAAGCTCAAGATAAATGAGAGTGTTTGAATCACTCCTACAATATGAATTTGTTTCCAAAATATCCAAAAATTTACAAAATATAATATCAGCAAACTCGTGAGAGAAAACTGACATCAAATCCCCAACATAACTTTTGAAAGAGAACAGCTACATGCAGTACTAAAAGCTCTTGAACCCTAGAACCAAGTAATATCAGATCATATCCAAATGATATCATATCAGATCCAATAAATTCCATATCATATCCAAGAGTGTGCTCCACCGAGATGGTAGATGCACAATTTTCTCCTTCTTCAAAACCCTAAGTATCGATGCATGCAATCATGTAGGAATTTGTTGGAACCTCTAGATCAATGAGAGTGAATGGATCACTCCTACAATCTGATATTATTTCCAAAATATTCAAAGAATTACTTATCTGCACACCAGCAACATCATTAGAGACATAGAAATCAAATTCCTCTCCCTTTCCTGGAGCAATCACCAGTAAACTATGCACATAATTTGTAATAGAAGAATCACTGGAGAATTTTTGCATAGAATGGAAGGAGAAAGTTTCTTCAATAAGAGATATTCGAATGTCTTCTTCTGGATTAGCCATGTGAGTAGATGAGATATCAGAGATCTCATACACTTCTGAAGCAGCAGGAGAAGGAGTCACTCCAAGGAGACTTTCTTCAATTCTTATTGATTGTGAGGAAGATTCTGTTTCTTCTTCATCTTGAACAACTTCATCAGAGAGAGTAGAGGCCGATACTTTTGAGTAAAGAACTCTTTTGGTTCTAAATGTGCTCTCCAAATTGCTATAAATATCCTCATTATGCTTCCCAAATGTTCTGTCCAGTTTTGTCCAGAGACCTTTTGGGGATTCTGCAAAATCATTAAGGTAGTGCAAGCTTGGAGACCTCCAAAAAGGCATGCATATTGTTCCATAAGCTCCATAATCGTCATTTAGCCAGTGATTCTCATATTCATAAGAAAATTTACCAAATCCCATAGATACCTCATAGATACCTTGCCTCTTCAGAGCTGCAATCATCTTCAACTTCCATTTTGAATATCGAATCCATATGAAGTTGAACCTAGAAAATATCATTGCAAAACTAAAAATATTTGAACTATGTTAGAATCATGCTTTTCCTCTCGAAATGAACATGTTTTCAGGGTCCATCACTCCCTCTCCACTGCTCTAAATAAATTCAGAGCTAGCAAACCATCATAGGGGACTTCTGTGGAAACCCAACTACTTCTTATGTTTGATGGGGAGAAACAAGCATGAAACCTGCCTGAGAAGGCTCTGATACCATATTAGAATTTGAATGCCATTTAGATATTCAAGCATATAGTTCTAATAATGTTTGTAGTAAATGGAGAATGAAGATATAAACTGAACAAAACAAACCACACATGAAATGAATGAGTATTGCTCAGGAATTTACAGTATCATTCACAATTAATTAAATTCGGTGTTACAATAGTTCACATAGGAAAAGAATTCGAATCAATTAGGGATGGATTCGAATCTATCCACTGGATGTGACTGTATCTAACTGACCATCTAACTCATGGTGTCTCAATCAACATCGAAGTCCAATAGATCAACTCCTAGATGTCCAACAAATCAATCAATCAGTGATAGCTAGTTAACTCAATGCAACTGAGTGTGGTAGGTGGGAAAAGGCACCTACTCCACATGTAGCCATGCATAACTAGTGTTAGCTAACTGATTGTGAACTAATTGAAAGTAACTGGGGGCTAACCAAAACTAACTAATTCCAACTCCAACTAACTGAAGGAGGTTGGTGTCGGGACTCCTAGTGAGTCCTAAAATGTAGGGATTGGTCTAGGAGGCGCCCAAACTGATGCATGCACATGTAGTAAGTGGCAGTTAACCTCTAACAGTGTTCCCCACACTCTAGTAACTGGTACATGTGGCTCCATTAGGCCAAGTGGACCCAACGGCACTAGTGGAATCAAATAATTAATTAAGGTTCCTAAGTTAGGCTTAATTAATCTAATAGACATTTGACCAAGGGAGGATTAATAATCCTAACACTATCATTTCCTTCACAGTTACTTTATGATTTATCACATCAAGCTATGTAGATTATACTCTTGGTAGTGATGAGTTAGAACTCCTTGGAAGAATCATGTGTTATAATTGTGTGGAAATATGACAGCAATGTCATAAAATATAAATTCTCATCATAGATCTCATGATGATGCTAATATGACACTATATCATTATGAATAATATGTTATTTCGACACTAACACTACAAAAATGACACAAGAGATACATGGTTGATTGATGTGATGCGAAGACAACACACACATGAAACAACCATGACACAATTATGACACAAAAAATAATAGGATATTTTTAGTATTTTGAGCATCATGACTATGATGCAAAAACAACACAAACTCAACATGAAAGCTTACGCATGGAAACAGAAAAAATCAACCAAGGAGTCGGAGGGATATAGTGATAAAAATCAGTGGTGCTACAACCCCACATTCCAATAGTGTCTATATTTGTAAAAATTGGAGATCTTTGTGACTATTGTATATAATAATTATTTCCAAGCAAATAATGTCACCAATGCTTCACTCCTTAAGCCACTAATGCATATTACATCTCTCAATCATAGACTAAATAGTTCACAACTATGCCTAAAAAAGTTCTAAGATGTATATGTGATGGGCGACCTTCTATGTTGCATCAAAAGCATGCCCATGATATGTACAAAGTTGTATCAAGTAGGAGAATAAATGAGTACTCACATGTTTGTGTCGATATCCTTAAATGCTTCCCACTACACAACATCTTAGTTGAAACTAACTTGGCTATAATTTAATGAGTTAAGAGGATTTACAACATAAAAATAGTCCAATAAAATTTATGACATACTTAGTCATTCCCATGAAGCTTTGTAGGTCATGAATCTTCTTCGATAATGGTTAACTAATATTGGTTGAAATCTTCATTGGAACATAAATATTTATTGGATCAATGTTGAATCCATCTTAGATCACACAACCTAATATAAACAAGTTTTTCTTAAATGAATTTATGTTCCTTCAAATTTACAAGTCATTGCTCTTACGTAATCGTGCAAATACTTCGTCCAAATATGTCCTCCCAAGGAATTTCACTAAATTTTAGTTTGTTGACAACATACACGATCACAAATGAGTCAAGACTGAAGATATGGTTTGAAAACTTTGTTCATCATTATGATGAACAATGAGATCCCATTAGTAACAACAATTGGAATCACCAATGATTCAAACAACCTTTGGTTTGTCTTAAAAGTTGTATTTTAGATATATTCCAGTGAATTTATTGGTAACTAGACTTCAAATCAATCTTACTCAAATACTTAGGTCCTTGAAATTTATCTATCAATTTTTCAGTGTGTGGAAACAAATATTAATCCTTGTGGTGATTCTATTTAAGAGTTAATAACCTACACACATTTTGTGCACACCAATTTTATTTGGAGCAAGAGCACTCATTGATTTATATGGTGACAAGCTAGGTCAAAAATGGCCTTTGTCCATTAACTCATGGATCTTCCTTTTGGTCTTCTCATTTTCCAACAATGAACTCAAACATTATGTCTCATTTGGTAGAAAAACTCGTCAATGTGAGTAATTGGTGAGCTCAATTGTGAAACTTGGAGGTACCCAGTATGGTTCCTTAAGCAACTCATAACAACACATCAATACCCTATCCAACTATTATTATTCTTCTTGTCTCTCCCATGACATTAGAATTGTGCACATCAATGCCTCAATATCCTTGTACCCTTCAATGGAGAGTGTCACTCACTTCTCTTTCTCATGCAATAAGACTAATTGAGTGAATTACTTAAAGGTTTGATAAGTCTTCGAGCTTCAACAACTGAAACGAGCACTGCAGGTGTTGGATCATTTTGCATTGTTAATGAGTAAGGTTTGTTATCTTTAACAAGTTTGTATTGGCCCATGTATCATTGGTAGATAAAATATTGATCCTACATGTATGGATTACCAAATATCACACTACTCACATCCAATGGAACACCATTAAACTCTATTTGATCAATATAATCGAATGAGATGACAATCTTTGCCTTATGCTTTTGCTAAATGTATTCAAATCCTTATTCCTAATGAACCAAAATAAAGAGTAAGGTTTAAGATACACAATTATATATGAATTATGATGTTTCCATGTCGATCACCTTTACATCTTACACTACAACTTAGCAAATTTTATGTCAACCTCATACAAATCTTCAAAGATTTCCTAAATTATACATGAAAAACACTAATAACATACCAACATCTTAATATATATTTTTTGACTTTTTTAAAAGGCTCACTATTTTATTATGAATTTTTTTTCCATATTTTAATTTTTTTGAACTATAACTCTTAAAATAATAGAAAATAAATATTAAAAATTTAAGAAATATATTTAAAACTAACAATGAACGAATAGGATAAAATCCTCTTTGTGTGGTCACTCAAATCATGCCACAAGTAACTATAGAGAGAAGGGTTTTGACTTCTTATTATGTGGTTTTTTGTTTAGTTTAAATTTTTGCTCCTTTTTAACATTGTAAAGTTTTATTAAATTAACAATATATTAAAAAACCCTCAACGAAATTAGAAAGGAAAAATCAAAAGTCTTCGTGGCATCGCTTCATATTGGAATTCCAGCGGGACCGTCGACGAGAATGGTTGTCAGCGTAAGCTTAATCGACCCTCGCCAATGTCATGATTTAAAGAAAAGAATAAAAGAGAAAATGAATAAGTGGATCACGTTATTAAAAATGAATGAACTCACTTCAGTGAAACATTGAACAAATTTCATTGAACAATAGTAATGTCATAAAGTTTATGAAAATTAATTCACATGATTAAAGAAATATATGAAGTCACCCTATCTATTGGGTTGTGGATTGTGGTGGAGTGAACGTAAAGTAGTGGTTATGGAGATAACCCACATCTTCGAAGGCTTACTCCAAAATGGAGTTTGTTAGCGGTGGCTTGCAACTTTGCTATGGGGTAGATGTCTTCAATGTTATTAGAATTAGTAGTTTTTATGTTATTAGAAATAGTAAGTTTTTTTTTTACCAACTGGTGTTGTAATCTATGGACTTGTAAATAAAGGTTGATTAGTACTAACATTTTCATGACTAATTAAATATGCTTGAGTATGTGGTTGTAATGTTCTTGGGTTTTCAATTCATTAACATCTTCATTATTAATAAAAAAATATTTTTGAGGATGTGGTTGTATTGTTGAGGCGTTTTTAATCCATTGAGATGTTTCCCTTTAAAAAAATGAAGTCAACTTACTATTAAGAAACAATAACAATATAAAGTAAACTAGTTAAGATTTGTTGTAACTCTAAATCTAACAAGTGTAGAGAAGGAACAAATCTTTCAAGGTGCAAATTTGGTTTAGAGTGCAAATACTTGATGAAAGGTTTATACTTCCACATATCAATCCCTCTTGATGCTTAATAGATTAAGGGTTTAGATGGATTTACATTGCTTTTAATTATGCTCGACACTTAATAGATCTTAGAATTTCTCTTGGAGCTTGTATATATATATATGAGTTGTGTCGGGTTAGCACCACTAACATCTATTTCAGAACAATTGGCATTTGATTATAAATCACATAGGCTTAATACAAAACTCCATATTGACTAATACATGCTTATGATATGATAAACATAAACAAGGGGACATTATTGGTTTTAACAATCGACAATTAATGTCAGGTTAGTGAAGACAGGGTAATGGTATCATCCCACCTAGGTTTAAGTTCATAGAATAACATGCTTGCACTTGTGCTCATGTTTGTGTGCACTCGTGCTTACAAAGACATGTGGGGCGAATTATTAGCCTTGGACAATTTTGTGGAATAAATAACCCTCACTCGTGGTTTCTTAGTTGAGCAAGACTTATGTGGTGTGGCAAGTGTTTATATCCCCATATTGAATCTAAAATAGAGTAGTCGTTGCTTACTTTTGTTGATCAAAAGCTTATGTCAATTAAATAATAATACCCAAAGTTGGGCAAAGAAGCTTGTGACACCTCAAATCTCCTAGAATTACCTTAGCATTCTACTTAGTATTCTCATCGAACTTGCGCCAACCATAAACACCAATGAGTGTAGTAAACTACTATTGGAACTTGTCTATATTATGGAGTATGTAAATATCTTTAACCCATCTACTCAAAATGGGCTACTCGCTTCCCTCAACGTCTATCATAACACCAATGTAGATCCAAATTAACTTTAAATCTATTAATCAATGAAGAGATCAAATCTCTCTATTTGCACATCTTACCTTAATTTTTTATATCCTAATTTTTGTTTACTTTGAGTGAGGGTTTGATCTTCTTTTTTTCTATCTTTAGAGTTAACTTAGGATTTATTAATTATGCCGATAGGCAATTAGATATTATCTCAAATTTTGGACTCGCTTGAGCGGATCAACAAGATTAATCTTGTTATGCTTAAATGCATCTTGATTAAGATTTCATTAAGATTTAAATAAGCTTCTGTTAAAAAGTGGTTAAAGAAATGAGGAACAATTTGTTTTTGTTTATTCATATCATATGTTTTTCTTTTTTTTATTAAATAGTATTTGTTTTGTATTTATATTAACTCTAACAATCTGGTATGAATAATAGATGTAAAATTATATATTTTAGTCTTTGTTTAATAGTCACCTATCTTTACAAAACTGAGTAGTTGACTGCCCCTATCAATATTCACCTACCACTTTGCTAGTCATTACAAAAATAAAGCCTCTCATATGTAAACCTTACCAAAACTATTTATACCAATAGAAAATGTTTACATTCACTCAAATTCATTCCAACCTTGTAATAACTACGGAAAGTAATTTTAATTATTATTTTTTATTATTATATTAAAAATATATTTTATTTTTATTATTTATGTTCCCACCTTGTAATAACTATGAGCTGAAAGTAATTTTAATCATTAATTTTGTATTGTTATATTAAATTTTTATTATTATTATTAATGTTTTAAAAACATTTATACATCTCCACTGGATAAATGCACGTCTCGTCACAATTAATATCAAGTTATCAACACAGCACGTTCTCTCTGGTTTAGATCGATCTTGGAAGCTAAAGAGCCATGCAAATTCTTTGACAAAGCCATTGATGTAACAACCAAAATGAAACGTATTTGACATTGTAACAACCAAAATGCAACGTGATCGAGAATTTCAACTTGCATCGCTAGAAGGAGGGCTTGAACCTCCGACCTTGTAGTTAACAGCCACACGCTCTAACCAACTGAGCTATTCCAGCTCGTGTGACTAAACCGATTGTCATATTTTTTAATTTATAAATAAAAATAAAAGTTGTTTCCACTTTTATTGTCGTTATATTCGCTTCCGTTGCCGGCATGGAACCCGGTGATAATATTGAGGCAGAGGGACTGAATATTGAATTTGCTTTTAACATCAAAAGTAGGCGTAAACAGATCAAGAAAGTATATCTTAGAAACAAATAATTTATAAATCACTATTTTTTATGTTCTTTTGGGATATATGATGATGATGGTTAACATCCTCTGAGACCAAATTTTGGTCTATCGGATAAATATGGTGCGCATCCAGAGAATCAAACCCTGGTCTCTATATATCCAAAAAAATGTTTGTCTAAACACGAAAAACAAAAACCCCTTCAAAATACATCATATATTGTTAGTAAATAACCCATAAGACAAAGAAGAAAAGGTTATAGGACGATATAAATAATATGGTTAGATATATATCACACCCGAGAAACATAAACCATAGATTTTTGAATACATAAACCATAGATTTTTCAATACATATGTATCCATTTATCATATCCCACCCGAGAAACATAAACCATAGATTTTTCAATATATATGTATCCATTTATCTGCTAACCATATTATTTATATCGTCCTATAAACTTTTCTTCTTTGTCTTATGGGTTATCTACTAACAATATTATTAATATGATGTATTTTGAAGGGGTTCTTGTTTTTCGTGCTTAGACAAACATCTTTTGGATATATATATATATATATATATATATATATATATATATATATATCCCAAAAGAACATAAAGAAGTGATCTATGAATTATTTGCTTTTAAGATATAATATATATATTCTAAAAGATGTTTGTTTTAAGGTGAAAAACAAAAATCTCTTCAAAATATACCTTTAAATCTATATGACAAAGAAGAATAAGTAATATATATATATTCTACAAAATATCATTGTTGAGCTTATATGACATATAGGAAGGAGTTATAGGATGATATTAATAATAATGTTAATAGATAAATTGATTGAAGAACTTTATTTGGAATTATGAAAGATTCTTGCATCTAAACTTGCAATATATGTTTTAATATTGACATAGAAGGAGTTATAGGACAATATTAATAATATTGTTAATAGATAAATTGATTGAAGAACTTTGTTCGGAATCATGAAAGATTCTTGCATCTAAACTTGCAATATCTGTTTTAATATTGACCAAAACATTAACTACACAATTATAATGTCGACAAACATGGGAGGTTCACATGATGGTGAAATGTTGAAGTAAATGGTGGAAGCCATGAAAGTTATAATGAGTACCCGTTTATAAGAAAAAATACACTATTTTTATTTTTGAATAAGTTGATCAAATTTATTAATGTGTTTGATTCATTCTTGATGAGTAAAAATTATAGCTGTCATAACTAATCTTTCTTGAAGCTAAATGAAAAATAAGAATTTTGGCATGATTCTTGGTTCAAATGCAAATATTATTTGCATAACAATTGATAGAAGGGGACTTTTAATCATGACAAGTACACCTAATCTAAGCTTAATTGGGGTTTACCATAAGAAGCCCTATCAAATTGAGTTTAAGATAAGGGTCAATGGGAATTATCTATGGAATCTTGGTTGTCACAAATAGGGGGTATGACTGAGAGAAATATTGTTAAAACCATGGATTAAGATTCTCTAGAATGCTAGTTTAGTTGCATTCATGGAAACTTGGACCCTATTATATCCTCAGGGATCAATCCTTTGATGTGGGAGAATCTAGATGCAAGATTAACATATGTGGCATGAGAGATGTGTGAGTGGGATATGAAGCAATAATCAATGTGCAAGGGAGTTCGCACATATATGAGGCACTATGCATGAAATTGAGAGCGCATGAGAAAACAAAATGTATTTGATGTAGAAGAGGAATATGAAGTGCTAAGCACATTTAGGAATCAAAGGAATTTTGACATGGCATCGACGTCATGCCAAGAAAGGAAGAAGTTGGGCATTCCCATTGGGTGGTTGAAGAGATAAAAGGTGATGCAAATAAAACAATGTAACGAGGAAGAGAACAAGTGGGATGATGCATAGAATGAGGTGGATCTAAAAGAGATCAAGTTGACACCAAGGAAAAGAATAAAAGAACAAGCCATGAGAGAGAACATGCCACAACAAATCCAAGGAAGAGACATTGGAGTGATTGGATGGCCAAGGACAAAGTGTTATATAAAGGTGCAAGGATATTTCTCGAGTTAGGAGATCTTAATGACGAGGAGAAGAGTCTCAAGTTGTATATTGCATGAGTTGAGGTGATCTCACATAGCACTAATAAGATCATAATTGAAATAAAATTATACCCAAGTCCAATAAAATGCTTTTGAGTATACTGCAAACAAGTGTTAGTTTGATAAATGTAAAACTTGTAATGAGACAAAAGAGTGCAACAATATACAGAGGATTTATATTGAAATTCCAATTATGCATGTTATGATGAGGAAGATAACCAGAGAGTCTTGAGCTATATGAATAGGATGAAGTTTGTAATTCAAGACGAAATGAGCTTGCTTAAGATAGGTATAGTGGAAGAATCATATTAAATAACATTGAATGTGGAAGAAAATTTAGTGCATAAGAAACATAAAAGGTAGAATAAGGAAACTAGTGTTTCACATGAAGATAATGATGATCGATCTAGGGAAGGTAGCACATAATGAATAAATAGAGGTGAAACTTGAGGTGGATTTTAAGGTAGAGAGAAAAATTTTGGTGGATACAAGAGGAAAAATGGTGGTTAAGCATGTGAAGATGAAGGTCGTATCTATTTGTATGCCTGAAAATAGATGTCACAAAGAATAATGAGGCTAGAAGATAGTTATCCCAACAACAAAATATGTTAAAGTTTAATGTTGAACAAATTGAAAATGACTCAAGCACGTCAACCTATACCCACTGAAGAGAATTGTTAAAAAAAACATCTCTAGAACCAGTTTAAGTAAGACAATGAGTATTGAAAGGTTTTGATTGACTATGGTATCACATAGAGTATGGTTTTCGAGGAGATGGTTGAGAAACTAGGGCTTGTTAGAATAAATATAAAAAAATAGAAGCCAACAACAATAACAATAGAACACAAATTCTATGTAGAAACCTTGTTATGCACATGTAAAATCATGGAGCGGCTTCAATATTTTATTTTACTTGAAAAAAATACTTACAATGCTTCCTTGTCTTATGAGACAATGCCAAGGGTCACTCTCCTTTTATAAAATACATATGAGGGTTCTAGAAAGACCAGAAATACACTAAAAGGGTCTAGAATGTTTTGCCTCTTGGGCTCTGCCCTTGAACCCCTAAAATGTAGGGGGGTCATCTCATCTCTTCGAAAGCATAGGGATCATGCAATCTAATATTTGTGTACCAGTGTATATGATAATATCAAATATCTAGATGTCAACTTCACCTCCTAACATTCTCTCACTTAAAGTTGATATACAAGAAGTCTTTTGCGTATGTTTTCTGCCAACATGTCATTTCCTAATGCTAGTTTCATCACATTTCCAGCAAGCTTTGAGGAGTTTTGCACCATTAAAACTTTTGTTTTCTTATTAGCCTTACAAAAATACAAAGTGAAATACGTTGCCATAAATAATTTTAAAAATGTTGAAGAAGAAGATTAAAAAAAACTCGTATTAACATTCCTTAATTTTGAGAAAGTATTCCAATAAAGTGTAAAGCAATTATAAAATGTAATGCAATTAACGTAACTATTGATACAATGTTAAGTTAGAAAGATAACAATAACATTTTATAACGAGAAATTAAAATTAAATTTGGCTTTAGTATGCCATTTTTATTATAAATAAATATTAAATTGATTACTTAAAAAACTTTAAATAGATATTAAGTTAGATCAAAACCATTCAATTCAGAGATAAAATCATATGGTAAAACAATAACAAAAGCTGTAACGCAACTAATTCCCTACCAAGATTAACGAGCCAGGAGGACAATGTGGTAGTGGCGGAGAGGTGAAAGTAGAAGCATATGAGCAAGGTGGTAAAGAAAAGTTTCACAAATAGATAAAGAAGTAATTGAAGAAAAAATAGTCTCGTTCCCATTAAATGTAGTGAATCAAATGATATATAACATTGTTGAGGCAGCAACTTATGGTCAGCAATATTCAGCTTGTTGCAAAGTATTTAATGTGTTTGCAGTAGATATGTCAATCTTTAGATTTTAAATTGTTTTAATCTAAGAATTGGCATACCTGCTACAATCGCATTAAATACTCTACAGCAAACTGAGTATTATTGGCCCCAACTCACAAGGTTTTGTAACCTTGTGAATTAGCGCCTTAATATGCTTTATTTCCCTTTCAACGACCATTTTTTGACAAAGTTGTTTTTTTGGCAGAGTTGTTTGCGCCACATCACCCGAGAAGGATAAATTTAGATGGAAAAAAGTAAATGATAGTAAAATGTATGCTTTTAAGTTTTGGAACTTTCTTTAAAAGGAACGTCGTGTACATGACATTTGACGCCAAATTCAAAAGGTTCTTATTAGAGCACGAAACTGTTGTTCTCACCATTTAATTAACAATATTTAATGAATAAATTTGTTGGTTGATGAGACGCTCAACGCCAAACATGAATTCATGACCTCAAATGGATGGCAGATAATTCACACAAAGGCGTTATTGATGAATTCATGGGGTTGGTACTATTAAATGTTGATGTGTTTCAAATATATTTAATGCAGAAGGTATATGTATAAATTTGATTTATTTTTTAATTTATATTTAATTTTGAAAATAAAAACCCTCACTACCATACATCTAAATTATATTAAATTAATTAAAAAGTAAAAATAATAAATTTTAAATATTTTTAATTTTTAAATTATTATATAATTAATAAAATATTGTTTAAACATTATAAAACATTGTAAAAATAAAAATATGTTTCAAACATTGTAAAACATGGTAAAAATTCTCAATCAACAAGAAAACTAACGCTCTTTAATTTTCCATTGGAAAGTATATCTTGCCTTCCCTTGAAAGTATATCTTGCCTTTCCTTGAAAGTATTTTGAATCTCTTTCATCCTTTTGATGTTATTTTGTGGTACCTTTGATCCAGACTTTAGGAGTTATAACTGATGGTTTTTGTTATGATTTTTTTCAGATATGATGTTAAGTCTTTTTGGACTGTAATTCTGTGGATTTTTGGGATTGGGATTTTGTATCTCTTTTTATTGTATAGAGGTTTTAATTTTGAGCATTTGGTTTTGTATAGATTGTATATTTTGGGAAAGAGGAGGTTTATATTACTTACTTTTGAAATCTGTGAAGATTTTCTTGACCATGAACAATACTTTTTCTGGTATTATGTTCATCTGATGAATGTAACTTTTCTTTATATATAAAAGTTTACGAAAATATATATATATCTTGCCTTCCTAGCTAATAATAAGTTGAAAAAGCAAAAAGTATATCTTGCCTTCCCAGCTAATAATAAGTTGAGAAAGTGCAAACAATTTCCCCAAAAAAACTTTAATAGTCATTAATTTCGATCAACACCATTCAATCCAAAGATAAAAAATGGTAAAGGAGATGGAAAGGTGTAAACAATTTCCTATTAAGATATAGATAACACTCCAAAGAAAATTAATTACCATAACATTAAAAACTTTGAAAAGTATTCCAAATATAATGTAATATAACCGGTGTAAGTTAAAAGAATTTGCGAGAAATAGTATTCCAAATATAATGTAATATAACTCGTGTAAGTTAAATGAATGTGCAAGAAATATAATGTAATATAACTCATGTATCCACTACTTGCATGACTGTAACCCATATTTTGGGATGGCACTTCAGATGCCCTTTGATTCTATAATGAATATCAAGGACATACTTTTTTTTTCTTTTTTTTCTTTTTTTCTTTTTTCTTTTTTTTCTGAAAAAAAAAGTTAAATGAATGTGCAAGAAATATAATTGGTGTAATTAATTTTTTTTTAACTATAGGAATAATAACCTTTCAAGTATATCCAATATTTTGCATGTCAGATGCCTACCCTTCGAGCCTTGTCACAACATGCCAATGAGAAACCCTACCTCTCATCGGTTTTGAACCTGTGACCTCCAAAGAGATAACACATGTTCTTAACCATTAGGCCCACTCAGGTGCCTATAATTGGTGTAATTAATTATGCCACATAGAGAAATATGCGAACCGACATGCATCCATAGGAAAAAGGCTGAACCATTTTCTTATGTCCGAAAATTTCATCCAGCATGCTTCGAGTATCAAAAAACCAACCATTTTTTTTATGTGGAATTGGATCATTTCCCAATCCACCTTGAGGTTAAAGTATCCGAGCACAAAACCCCAAGTCCTTTTAAGTTATGTGCAAAATGGTTGGACGATCAAGACTACTGTCAACTGATTTGGAATAGTTGGAGACCATATGACCCATCACTCAGTGCCTTGGCTTCTATTCAATTCCATCAAAACCTCAAGTCATTAAAAGTTGTAACCAAGAGATGGACTTATGAGAAAAGAAGACAACGACATGACGATCTTGTCTCCATAGAAAACACCATTCACCATATGGTGGATAATCATCCACATGGTTTTGGTTCTCAAGCAATGAATTGGAATTTATTGAGCTTGCATCGAAAAGGAAGGAAATACTTGCAGAGAATGTGGAGATTTGGAGACTTAAAAGTGGTGCTTTATGAATTCAGAAGGGCGACGATAATACAAAATATTTTCACCAATTCATCAACCATAGAAAACAAGTGAATTCAATCCGGAAACTAGAGAATGGCGATGGTTAAGTTGTCTCTGGTTTTGAAAATATGGCATTGTTGCCGCCTTTCACACACCTGGGTTATGTGGCAGAAATCTTCAAGCCACTCGGTGTGTCCTTGGGGGCAAGTCTCGAGTCAAGGTTGTCACCTTATTCTTGACTCCTCCGTTCAGGCTAACTCCTAACGAAGCCAAGGGGGGTAGACCCTATTAAATTACTAAGGCTAATTACTTAGTGTGACGGTGTTAGATTGATTAAGTTGTTTTGGAGTTTTGAAATTAACCAGTGGAAACAAAAGATAACAAGATGCAAGATTTAAAGCATATCAGCACAATAATGGCACTCAATATATATATAATCGAAAGAATTGATCAAAATAAATCACCAGTGCCTTAAATGGAGTCAACAAAGAAAATAATGTGCTTGCATGCGCTTGAATGAATGTTTTGCAAATGTCTCTTGGTAGATTTTAAATTAATGTGGAATGTGAATGAATTAAATTAGGCGAAAAGGGGACTCCAGATATACCCGAGGGGTACTTGGAGTATGTCCAAAAGTGAACTTTCACGGCTACCCGCAAGGTGTTTGTGGGCTGGAACGGAGTCTCAGAGACTATTGTTCATAACACACTCATCAGGGTGTGACAGAGATCAACACCTCAAGATCACTTTCCAGTTCTTCCCACTCCTTTGGGTATTTAGCCACCGCTTACAGTTTATTCGAGGCATTGGATTTTCGCCTAATGGTTTGTCAATTTGGGAGGTGAAGACTAATTAATCTAGTCACTCAAGTGCTTTTGTTGCAGCTTGACTGATTGGACGAACCACAGCCAAGTACAGAGCATACACACCGGAGTCTTTGTTATTTTTAGTAAATTTTGAAAGAGGTGTTCTTGTTAAAAAGAAAACCCTCCAGGAACCTCTTTCGGTCCAAGTGGACCTCAATCGGGGAATCAAGGAGGGTTGATTTTATTATGATTACTAAAACAAATGATGATAGCAGATGAAGGATAAACAGAAAAGGAAACAACAGTTTTCTACATAGACTACCACGACCCTTTCTTCACCTTTCAACTCAAAAGGAGGCTCGTGGGGTAAGTATTAAAATTACTTTGAAACCACCAGATATGGCATATGGCATGATTATAAGTCAAAGTATACTACCCTGCAGATTACAACTACACTAGATTGAAAAAAGATGAACAAAAAGTAAAAAATGACACAGATGCAAATCCCCCCAGGGGGGGAAAGAGCCTATTCGAAAAGATTTTTATTTTTATTAGCAGCAATTACAATATTAGCAAACTGAAATTAATCCACTTGGTCCTTATATGGAATGAGACCAAAGGTTTACAAATTGCAAAAAATTGAAATTTATGGAAGATGGAGACCCCTTGGGGGGTTTCGAATGGTCCAAAAATGTTTTCTGGATAGCGCCTCCTCCTATTTTCTATTACACCTGCTAAAAACCAGCAAGCTTATCATAGTTAAATATGCCCAAAAGTACTTTGAAAGTACTTTTGGATGAACAAGCTTTTTACCCAAAAATTCTAAGTTAAAACTAGTTTTTAATGAAGCGAAAAAAGAACCAAGGAAAGCAAGCTTTTTTTGGGATCTTGGCCTGCTTTTGGTACAGCCAATATGAAGCACTTAAATTGCTGAATATAAATTTTTAGATTCTAAGGAAACAACCATGCATTCAACAAGCTTAGATCTACTTTCACAGCCTTGAAAAATGACAATTTTCCCTAAAACTAGATCTAGAATGCTTGTAAATTTTATTTAGGAATGAGATATAGTTTATTGAGCTTTAAGTCAGCAAGATCTATGTAAAATAAACTCTGAAATTGATAGATCTAAACAATTTTAAAGCTGCAAACAAGTAACCGGACTGAGTTTAGAAAAATTTGAAGGAGGAAGAGGAAAAGAAGAGCATTTTTGCTGGAAGCCTTGAAGATCAACCGTGGAGCTTTCCGGTGGAATGTCGAGGGACTATGCCTTTGAATGGTTTTGGAGAGAGTGAAGAAGCAAACTAGATTAGCATCCTCTCCAAGCTAGGAACCTGCAACTGAATCCAAAGACTTGCCAAAATACTTGTGAGATCCGGTTAATACATACATAGAGATTTCAGAATAACATGCATATAAACTTATAAAACATGCTGAATCTAAATCTCTAAACATGCGTCAAAAAGGAAAGAGATGGCCAATAAACTTATTAACAAACTCCTTTCCTATCAATATTATAATAAACTTATTATCAATCTTAGCAATGAATCCACAAACAATCAGCAAATTATGAACATAGATACAGGTTACCTCAATGAAACATGGCAATATTCATCCACACATACAATGACATGACACCATCTTGCCTCCAAAGCTTCACTTTATTCCAATAGCAAAAGATATTACACAGTATTACAACAACAATGGCTCCTCAATCCAACTCTAACTCCACTTGGAAGAGGCAGCCTGAGCCTTATTTATACACAAAATTGAAACCCCAGCCCAGAGGGAGCACAAATCCCAAGGAGATAGAACACTGTAGCTGAAGGAGAGTCCATCAATGCCTGATCTATGTCTAACTGAGCCTGATCTGAGGCTCACTGAGTGCAACTGTCAATCGGAGAGCTGATCTAACTGACACCTCAACCTGTTGACTGAAGCATCCACCAAAAATCATCCAGATGAGCCCACACGTGTGGAGGAGAGAGGGAGGGTGAAATTCCCCATAAATGATGTTGAAGTTCAACTGTGGATCTGTCCAGATCACCTCCTTCAGTCAAGGATTTGTCAGATCTAGTCAATCTGGTTTAGAACTAACTGATTTCAATCAAATCGGCTGAGAATCCACTGATCTAGGATTTTGGATTTGCTCCATTATTCATCAATTTATTAATTAAAATAATCAATAATTTATTTTTTGGGTCTTTCTGACCCGAGTGATGGAAAATCACTCAAAACTAGGAAATAGTGGGTCTATAGGTTTACTGGGTGCTCTTAGCTTGAAAATGAGCACCTACATGACTGAATCTGACTTCCGAGCCCACTTTTATTACAAAACCAATTTTTCCAATTAAACTATTAAAAAATAGCCTAAGTTTTGGAAAAATTAAATTTTAATAAAAAACACTGAAAAAAATTAAAAATTTAAAAAAGTTGAAAAAACCTAGGGGGACTTAGACATGTTCATATGACTTGACCATGATGCCTAGCATGTTTATACATTGACACATAGACTCTAATAACCTCAATAGGCCTAAATGCCAAGCCGACCACCCCAACTTTGGAGGTATGGAGTGAAAAACTCAGAAATTATTAGTCGTTTATTCAACAACCAATAATAACCAAGGGAAAAAAACACCCTGGGTTGATCGGATTGACAAATAAAGTCTAAGAGACCAAGTCTTTTACAAACACTATCATGCTAGAACATTTATTACAATTCCCCCATGGGGTATGAACATGTGATATTGTACAACAAAGCTTCCTAAAAGCAAGACTGGAGGTTTTCTGAAGTCTGAACAAGTTATCCTTGTCTAGTTCACCAGGCTCACTTGATAAAAAACCACTAAGTACAACTTAGGTGGTAACATGCATCTATGGGAGTTCATCATTTCTCTAGCCTCTTTAAAGAGGATAATGAGGCATCTATAGCTCAGATGATGAGAATAATTGATTTGCACCCTTCATATGTTAGTAATGAACAGAACTAGAACCTTATGGAATTAATTACTCTTGAGGAGTTAAGAGGGGATGTTAAATCCTTGCAAAAGGACAAATGTCCCGACCCTGATGGATGACCAACGAAGTTCTTTTACTCTTTTATGTATTTATTTGAACAAGACCTCCTCATGGTGGTGGAAGACCCGAGATCCATAGGTAACATTCTTGTAGCTTTCAATTCGACTTTCATCACCCTAATTCCAAAATGTGATTACTCAGAGAACCTGCAAAACTTCCAATCGATCTCACTTTGTAACTGCATATATAAAATCATAACAAAATTCACTGCTCTCAGGACTAAAGGCATCCTATAAACGTTTGTCTCTCAAGAACAATTTTACTTCCTAGCAGGCGTGCAAATTCATGATGCCATTGGCACCGCTCAAGAAGTACTCCATTCTGTAAAGATCAAGGCCCTCCTAGCAGTGATTATGAAAGCAGATTTATCTAAGGCGTATGATAGAGTGAACTGATTATTCTTGCAACTAGTTCTTCTACAGATTGGTTTCCACTTGCACATGGTTAACTGGATTATGTCATGTGTATGTACCATCTATTTTGTAGTTCTCATAAACGTATCAGTTTCTCGGTTCTTTAGACCAAGCAGGGTCCTACGATAAGGTTTCCCTTTGGACCCTCTTTTGTTCCTTCTGGTAGTGGAAGGCCTTGGGAGGCTTATTCATCAAGCACGTGAGAATAGCACATACAAAGGTTTATAAATATATAATCATATCCATATCTCTCATCTTTTCTTCGTAGATGATATCATATTTTTCTCTAATGGTTCTAGAAGAGATCCTTCTCATTCAAGGATTTCTAGATTTTTTTTTGGCTACCATTGGTATGCTTATTAATGTCCAGAAATCATATATTTATATAACTAAAATTTCAAAGGAAGATAGATTATGGATTAGTAACATATTTGCTTTTCCACTTGTGGATATAGATGATGGCCTAGTTTATCTGGGATTTACCCTAAAATCCAACACATACCTTAAAAAAGACTGGGCATGGATTCTTTTCAAGATTGAAAAAAGACTCAATTTATGGTGCAACTGGTGGCTTGGTAGAGGAGGAAGACTTATACTGGCCAAATTCATTCTTGAAGCCATCCCAATCTATTGGGTCTCTTTGGCATATGTGCCTAGTGGCATTCTCGATTAGATCAGGAGGATATGCTTCAATTTCATCTACAAGGGCACCTTAGAGGGTTCTTCCTTACACTAGGAAGCACAGACATCTATAACGTGGCCGAAATCTATGGGCGGTTGGGGTTTGAAATACCTACACTGCTTTTCAAAGGCCTTGGCATCCAAGGGTGTCTAGTGCATTCTCAAAGGAGAAGGTCTATGGACCCAAGTTGTGATCAACAAATACATATCCCCCCTCTCGATGGAAGAAAGGTTTTGAACCAGAGATAAGCATCAGAGGAACATCTCGATCGTCTGGAAAGCGATGCTCTTAGCTTTCGACATCATTGGTGATTGGTTAGAATGGAACATAGGTAATGGTGAGAAGTATGAATTGGTCAAGAATCCTGGGTAGGTTGCGAGGGTAATCATATTTTGCCACCTCTGTTAGTGGAGGATTTAAGGGAAAAAAGATAGATTTATCTTCACCAAATTCAGGATATAGAATCCATGACATACTTCACTCAAGCATGGTTATCTACCGATAATCTGGGTATTGACATAAGGGACCATCACATTGCATGGAACTATTATACAAGGGCTTTATATCAATCCAATATCCTCCTAACTGAGCAATCATACTCTCTGATATGGTCCAAAAACCCTAATGGTGGCAATTATATTCCAAAGATCATGTATAAGGTGATCAGGAAACTTCAACATCCTCCAACTCATATATGGTGGCATCCATTCATATGGATAATGATCAAATGTCCTTTAAAATAATTTTTTTTCATATGGCTTATTTTGACAAACCATCTCCTAGTTTGGGACATGATGTCCAAGAAAATATGGGAGGGGCTTAGCAGATGTCCCCTTCGCAAAGCTTCTAGTGAACCCATCAATCATATTTTTCTTTTCTATAGCCGCACCAAACATGTTTGGGACCACATCAGTATATCTCTGGGTAATGTTATCGAATGGTTATCGAATGGTCTGGTGAAAATATTTTGGAGGCTTTCTGAAATTGGACCTATCCACCAGTCTACAAAGCTCACAGATCTCTGCCAATGATTACTCTATGGAATATATGGAAATATAGGAAAATGGTCATATTTTAGGACAAAACATCCTCTCTGTTTATATGTGCCTCCAAGAGTCTAGTTGTGTTTCATATTTTTCCTTAGCATGATCCAAAGCAGAGAAATTGCATGTTTTCTCATTTTGATATTGACTGGAATGTTCCATGGTTATTTTTTGATGGTGCAGCTAAGTTATGTCCCCTAATTGACAGAGCTGGAGGCATCCTCTACTTATCCGCAACCCACTATATTTCCTTTACGGTGATCCTGGGAAATGCCACAAACAACTATGCATAATAGTACAAGCTATGAGGTTGGGTCTACATATTTCCATACACTCAAACATTCAGAGGATACTGATCCTGGGTGAGTCCAAGCTTGCTATCGAATGGGTAAGTAAACAAAGATGTCCAGTCAATCCCATCTTGGCTCCTTTATTTGATGACATTCAGAGACTTCTTGCATTATTTCACTTGACGTCTTTTCAACATATTTTCCGTGAATATAATTAAGAAGCAAATACCCTCTCAAAGAAGGGCCTCCTACTGGAGACGGGGACATGGAATTGATGGGTATTCAATGAAGGTAATTTTACTAAGATGCCCTCCACCAACTACAAGGGTTTCTTGGACTGATCCTTCTTTATCTTTTTTGACATCATGCCTTAGAGGTTATATATGGACTCGTTTTAATATATTATTATAGATATATATTGAATTAATTATTTATAATTTATAATAAAAAAAAAGCTACATGCAGCAATGTCTGTGACAAAGTATTCATATATTGCAAAGCCAAGTTTTGTAGGAATCTTCATTTTCATTCACATATATTTGCAAGTAGCATGTGGACAAAAAGTCCATAACAATACATATCAATACAAAGAGAAATGTTTTTCTGATACTGCACTTGATTTCATTGAATTTCACTAGGATCTGCTTATTGGGCCCTAAAAACACAACAATTTATTGTTCCCTTTGTATAATATAAAATAGATCCCATGTTTGATGCATACTCCAATGTAATGATTTCAGGTTCGATGTTTGCATCTGGTTAATTTTTTGAAGTTCTGTAAAGGAGCCATATGTGGGGTAGGGACCAAATGTGGAGATAGGGAGTGGTGGTGGTAGACCCCAATATTAGAACAATAGATACTGTAAGCACTCAGAATGTACCCAGGTTGTAAAAGGTAAACTCCAAGGTAACAACAAAACCACTTTAGAAAGAAACTGGTATTTTCTTCTAGAGAGGGATCTCTCAATACAAATTTAACAAGACCAGATAATAAACAACACTTAAAGATTTGTATGTTTGGCTGAAACAATCACATAACCATTGGGCATGGAGTCATATGCATATAAAAAGATCACAAAGATGTATACACAAGATTTATCAAAGGCAAGGTAATCACATCATCACAGTCATTCAATTTGATCCAGGTGAAACAGAAGAGATGAGGGAACAGCCCATCAATATAGAGCATCAAAGACGAATTCTATATCAACTTTAGCAGAAAAAGTGTATAAAATATCTGAAATAATGACTAGAGCATAAACATATGAATTCTAATCACCCAACGCTATGCTTCAGATATGAAGAAAAAACAAAATGAAGTGTTACACAGGAAATACGATCACATAAAGAAAGAAGCACAGACTGTAATATCAACGACACATGAATCTCTGGTAAACCTTCATGCATTCACTTTGGTATTCAAAAATAGATATGTTCTCCAAAAATTACTTCCACCCGATGGGTTCCAACCCCCATCTCTTAAAAGACATGCAAATTTATACATAAAACAATAGGTCTTCCAAGAAGATCAATAACTGAATGATCGGCGTGATTAAGAGTTTTGTAACTGAATCCCTAACACCTAGGAAGTTTGTTACAACTCCACTCCTAACAGATCATAAAGTACAAATCAACTTGATAAAAAAATTTCGCCTAGCCAGCTTCCACGTCTTTGCCCCATCAGCTCCACGGTGCATAACGCCTGTTTCTAGGAATGAAGAGTATACTTTGTCCTTCCAAACCGCTCCACAGCTTTCCACTACTCCGAACTTGGGGTGTCCCATTCCATCATTTCCCGAATTGATACCTCGAGCTCCATATATGCTTCATAGGACTTCTTGGGCAATCTGCTTCTGATAATTGCGAACTTCTATAGAATTTCGAAATCTTCTGTTAACATATCCACAATGGTTTTTCCTGTTAGGCTTTTCTCCAAATCATTAAATTTGGAGTGGTCCATGCGGCATTGGACAAGCATGTTATGATAATGTTCCTGTGAGAACATTCGTCCATCCTCGTCCCAGAAGGAAGGCAATCCATCTTCGAACAGCTCCTTAAAATCCTGTTTGAAATTATTAACCTGTAAAAGCAATTCTTCTGATTTATCTTGGACCGTCTTCATCAAGTGGTGCTTGTGAATGAACCTTTTTGCCCACAGCACTATTGATATTCTGTCCTTTATGCCCATATTGTGCAACTTCTGATGTGTCAGTGAATTCAAAAAATTCAGTGCGTTCTGAGCTGTAGTAAGAGGTCTTTTCTCCATGTGTTCATTTACCAGTTTTAAGCCCTGGTGAGCCAACTTTATCAGTATATTCAAATCATCAATAAAATTTAGATAGTGCCTGAACTTGGTAATCTCTATAGACAAGGTATCCCAAATGATATGCTTTGCCCCCTGAAGAGGGCCTTTCCCAATGCTTCTTTCCTTTAACTCATCGAATTTTTTCTGCAATTGATTCCTGTCCTGCAATACTTGTTTCTTACTTTCACTTACTTTGGCCAATTCAGCTTTTATCTTTTCGTTCTCTGCTTTCAACTCTTTAATTGCTTCATCTTTCAAGCTCACCTAGGACATAGGCACCAACAAATCGTCTGCAGAAAAATTATCCAATGGCTTGTTGATGTTCACAATGGACAGGTCTTCATCAGTGGGGGTTTGACTCATTAGCTCCTCCATAATTTTCTTCTCATCACTTTGGTCTTTTTTCATTAAGGAAATTTGGGACAATAGTGCATACCGCTCGACCTCCCACCTGTCCTTTTCTTCCTGTAGCTCGACAACCTTTCCTTTATACTCCATCATCTCTTGATGGACTTTATCATTTTCCTCTTGCAAAGCCATTAATTCAGCCGATTGGACATGCTCTGAACCTGGAATCTTCAGGTTTTTCTTCAAGATCTGGAGTGCATTGTCTTTTTCCTCTAGCATCCTCTTGACTGCTTGGGTGCTGTCTGAACTAACAATGTCTATTTGCAGTTTTCTAATCTGAATGACATTTGCTTTATTCTCAGCCTTCTCATGCTTCAATTGAATTTCTAATTTGTCTATCAAAACTTGCAATTTATTAATCCTTACCATGGCTTGCAATAAGTCTGAGTAAATGATGTCACTAGTCTGTTTGTGCAGTTGTATCTTATCCGGAGTACTGATTTTGTCTAGCCGGATCTCCATTTCAGACATCTTCTTGTCATTTACTATAGCCATCTTAAATGTATTTCTCTCAGCATCTCTAGCAGAAACTAGAGAGGTTTTTGAACTGTACAAACTTCTCACTTTCGGGAGCAAATTTCTTGTCTCCTCCAGAGACTGTTTCCTCTTTTCCATATAGCTGGTTTTGAGCTCTTCCTTCGACTTAAATGCTGGGCTTGATTCTGAACTGTCTACATCACCTTCTACATTTTTAAAAGATAATTGATTCACTTGCACTGCCTTCATGGGAATTAGGGCAACCTTTTTGAAAACATCAGAAACTTCCTCATTTATCATTTCACCACCTTCAAGCAGCTTTGCCTTTTTATGGGACCCCTCTTCATCTACTTCCATACTTTCAATTTCGGACAAACTCCTCTTAACTGCAATACTAGCACCTTCATTAGACTTTGACCCCTCAGTAAACTGCAGCAAATTGGTCGTTTCAGCCAACCCCTCAACAGATTGGTGATCAAAGGGTTTATTCGTGTTTGCTTGCTTTCTCAAAGAGATCACATGGTGGGGATTGTAGTTTACCCTTGGCTCTTTTTGGAAATCCAGACTCTCTAGCAACTTTTCTATAAAAGCCAAGGCACCTTTACTTTTAAAAATGAAAGTGCCAACCTTAAGCGGAAATTTTATGTTTGAGGACTTTTTGAAAGCACCAAAGTGCTCTTCTTTAGACTGTAGCCTCTGCCTCATAAATTCCAGAGCAAAAATCCTTGGGGTTAAAAAGGCAGGTAATTTATACGGATGCCCTGTAAATCCATAAATCCTTAGCACAGTGGAATCTTTCTGTAGAAACCAGTCCCCAATGCGGTCCTCAGGTGAGGACTACATCAATTTTTTCATCTCGTTCAGGACACGAGGCAATTCCTCATCAAACAACATTTTATACACTTCTGACATTATTGAATTAGCAAACTTGAACATGTTAATTTGCTTTGGCAGATCCGAAGAACAGATGGTATTCAAAAACTGGAGTTCATTGACATTGGAGCATAATAACATGTTAAACAGGTAGGTCTGGAACCTAAAAAACCGCACCCTTGGAAACCCGCTTAGCTGAAGATGGATTGCTTCAGCTAGGTATTTGTCCAGACTAAAAATTAAGGTTGACTGAGACTCAGAATCAGAGGAACTTATTCTCAACAAAAATCCGAGAACGACCTCGCTCACACAACAATCATCATCCAGACCTAGAATTTGACAAACTAAAGAAATGACTAATTGGACTTCACTCTTAAAAATATGTAGAGGATAAGGTAGGAATATACCATCCAGAGATTGACCATCCTTTAGAACACTAGACATAAATCTGCAGCGGGTTTCGGCTTCGCACTTCTTGTATGATTCGGCCAGGATTGACTCATTTACTGCCTCACGACTATCCGGGTAATTTTCAGGTAAAATGAGGTTCTCCCGGATGACTGTAGCACTAACCTTACACAGAATTCAGGATGTAGACTGACTGACAATAATCCGCTGGGACAGGGAGTAATTGACCGCACACCACTCTGCAAACTCCGAGAAATGGAGGGTTTGCTCGAGGGCGAAGTAGTATGAAAAATACTTGCACACATTCAATACATCGTTGCCTCGGGAGTTGTAATACCATAGTTTTTCCTTAGTGATAGACACGCTCCCTACGGATAGGAAGGGGTCGCACCCGCCCCTATCTCTGTCTACTAAAAAACTCCTCTCTGTCATCTACGACCTGACCAGACACTTGAATTTCTTTTCCCCGGTCCATTACTTAATTTACAGAGGAAATTTTGACGGAGGAAATACAGGGTTTAAGCCTTACCTGGAAGACTATAGAGGCGCGTGCTTGGAACGTGCCTGAAACTGACAACTGGAAGCTTCTGAATCGGCCCATCCTTTTCACCCTTTCCGAACAAATAAAATAATCAATCATAGAAGTCAACCCGTCTTTTATAGGCCCCCACTCCGGCTTTCCATACACCACTTTTGTCTCTGGAGCCTACCATAACTCGCCACGTGGACAATAATTTATTTTCCGCAACCACCATCTATCCCTATATGCCGCGCACTTCCATTCCCCGGATTCATCCAGGACCGTTGATCAGATCCTTCCTTAATTTCTAACCCTTGGATCATGTGCCACGTACCTCTTTCCGCCGGGCATCCTGATTTTAACCACTATGCAACTTTGAGCTCCGGAATCATCCGCAACCATCGATGTGATATATCTTTAACTTTCCACCGTCAGATCAAATGCCACGTACCAAATTCCGCTGGGCACTTTGGGCTTATCCGCTGTGCAAGTCTAATCTTCGGAATCGCCCACAGCCGTAGATGCGACCAACCCTTATTTGTGGGCCGTTGGATTAGGTGACACCTACCAAATTCCGCTGGGCTCCGTCGTTTTAACCACCTCGCAAATTCACGTCCTGGAATCATCAACCGTCGTTGATCCACTTCGCCTTTAATCCTCAACCGTCAGATCAACCGCCACATAATCAATCCGCTGGGCGCTTTGGATTTATCTGCCGTGCAGATTTTGGCTCTGGAATCAATCCCGACCGTGGATGTGATCTAATCTTACCTCTCCACCGTTGGATCGGGTATCATTTACTCAATTCCGCCGGACTCTATTGCTTTAACCAACATGCGCTTTCATAAGGCGGATTAAATATGGACCGTGGATCTGCCCGAGCTAGGTTGATAGCCGTTGATCTGTGCACCCGATAAACGCCCGGACAAACTTTATCCTCCTCGCATCTCTGAGAGTGCGGAGACAATCATGGCCATTGATTTCTATCTTTTCAATCCGCACCATCAGATCCTTGACAACGGGATCACCTTTTTGGGGTATCATCGCATTCTTACAATATATCTTTTAACCAAGGTTCTACAAGCAACCTATTATTTCTTCTTCATCATGATTTTTCATCCCCTTTGATAAATAATGGTGTTAACAGATACCACAAGTGGTTCATAAAATACTTTATGTACAAGTCATTATTAATATTTTCATGTATTTATACTGATTTATCACAAAAAGTTTCTTCTACATTTTGAAATAAAATGAATATTGTTAAATTTGAAATTTCAAATTAAGTCACATCCACTTTTAGTCACATCAATGTTCACCTATTGGTCCGAGTCAAAAATACACTATGGCTAGACACCTTGGAACTTTGTGGTTGACATGGCATCAATTTGGATCCATCACACCTCAAGACCAATAAGGTTATATAGAGAACACACCAAAGTATATGTGATAAAAATTTGGAGGAAAGAAAACTTGTTCCAGAACATGGAGATTAAGTCACACAAGTTTGGGTGCACCACTATTGGTGTCTCTCCCCTAATATGCAATTGGTGAGAAGTCATGAGGGGGATGATGTCATAGAAAAGCCAAGAGGACATCTCTTAATTACAAGCATAAAAAGCATCATAATTTATCCCGAACTAGTTAATGATTGTACTAGTTAATTACAAAGCACTCTTTCAAAACCTGAAGCCTCCCCCAAAATAATCCAAGCTTTTTCAAGTAGGCTTCTTGAAACTGATAGGTCAACCTTATAATTTATCATTTCCCATTGTTGAATGAATTAGGGATCCTTTTTGGGCGTTTTTTTAGTGGGTGAGAAATGCACTTTGCACCAACAAATGTAGTCTTTGTGAAATTTGCTTTGAGGGTGTTGATAGTTTTGTGTTAGGCTTATTTAACAGAAAGGTAATTCTCTTGGAGGTTCTTTGTAATCTAAGTTTCACATTTTTTTTGTTGAATGGTGTATTTGGAAAAGTTGTGTATCTAATTCTATGTCTGTGTATTTTTAAGGCATGTATCAAATTCTAATTCTATGCATATTTTTAATGGCATGATTAACGAATTGAATATATGCAGTTTTAGTGATCGTTATTGTTAGATGATGGTTAGTTTTACTTCTTATCTATAGATTCTCACATCCTAGTGGCGAGCTTTCAAAACTTTCTACCATGAATTATATTTGTTTGAAAGTTTGTTTTTGCACCGTGAGGCGCTCTACAGCCCTATATGAGGGAGATCTTGTAACGTTTATCGATATTATTTTGTACTGTTTGTTACTAACATAATAATAAAAAATAAAATTTGTAATTACCTGCCAAAATAAATGTAGACCAGAAAACAACCTAATATGTGGGAGATGTTGTAATTTTTCTACCTAACAAAATAATAAAAAATAAAAAATTTAATTATTCGCAAAAAAAATGTGGGTGAGAAAAAAAACAAAATATGGGGGAGATGTTGTAATGTTTCTACCTAACAAAATAATAAAAAATAAAAAATTAAATTATCCTAAAAAAAATGTTGGCCTTGCACATGGTTTTAAAACCATGTGCAAGGCCTCCTAAACACCCCATGGTTTTATTGTACATGGTTTAGGAGGGCCTTGCAAATGGTTTTAAAACCATGTGCAAGGTCTCCTAAACAACCCATGGTTTTAAGAGGGCCTTGCACATGGTTTTAAAACCATGTATGGGTGAGATGTTGTAATGTTGGTTCCTAACAGAATAAAAAATAATAATAAATATTATATGTCGGCCATAAATAATATTAAATATTGATAATAAAAATATTATATGTCGACCTTAAATAAAAATATCTGTCTTTTGGTTTGAATCAAATCAATGGCTATATATAGGACACACAAAAGCTGATAGCTCCTTGAGTGTAATACCTAAGACGAGGTTTGCACCTCGAAAGATTTGGTCCCTCTTGGCTCTTGATAGACCCTAGGATTTGGATCCAGGCTGGTTACTTTTAGTTTGAAGGATGGTTGAAATTGTTTCACGGTATTTATTTGTTGTTTGTTGCATTCTATGTTTTTGGACATTCTAAAGTTTAGTTGTGTTGTCTCTATTTAGGTTAGTTGTGTTCTCTACTTTCTTGTAAATACTTATCGAGATGGTTAGTATTTTGTTACAAGGTTGTTTGAAGACAAGCATATGTTAGATTGTGGAATGTCATTGATTAAACGATGGTAAGAATCAGAATCATTCAATTTTAAATCAATTAGATAGCCCACAAGAAGGTTATCATAGAGGTTGTTTCAATTCCAAACTAGGCACCATCTGCAAACTCGACTACCGACCTGGACATACCACTAAAAAGTGGGAGGTTATATCCATGCGAGAGCATTAAAAAATTAGGAAATTAGCATTATAAGTTCTTGTTCTTGAAGATGTTAAAATTTGGGATTAGTAGAATAGTGCTTGGAGCGTTCAAAATTTGGTATCAATTAAAGTTTTGTTAATGCACATGTTTTAGTGTTGGAGTGGATATGGGTGTTAGTGTTGGAGTGAAGATGGGTGATAAAGCCACTTTTGAATTCACCAACCTTTTGGTTTGTGTAGTACTTCAAAAATCATCCTTCTTGTTGTCAATATAAAATTAGTACACACATTCATATTTTTGTCTATTCACAATATTTGCTAGCAGTATTAGAAAATGTTGTTTATCTACTTTCATGACCCATTACTTAAATGGCTAATATCTTATTCCTCTTTATTCATCGAAGTTGTACATTGTCATTGCATATTCGTATTATTCTTTAATAATCATTAATTAATAATAAAAAAATTGTCATTCTTTTCATTGTTTAATAGTCATTAATTAACCATTTTTTTATGCCATTCATTGCATGTTTGTATTATTATTTAATAATCATTAATTAACTTTTTTTTTCTTTTCATTCTTTACATTGTTTAATAGTCATTAATTAACAATTATTTTTTTATGCTATTCGTTAGATTGGTATTAACAAGTAGTTGAGACCAAAGGATTGACCTAGCTGTAATGTGTTTATTTAGATGAGATTTTTAAGTCTTAGTAAAACTCAAAAGAAAGCTTATAACAAAGCAAGGCATTATAGGTGTATATTTGCATTGTACTTTAATACTCTTTTACAACAATTATTTCAAGTACCATTCTTCGTATTATTATTACCAAGTTGTGGCCAATACACTTATGTATTTCTAATGTATTTATTTAATTGAGAATTTTATTATTTTTAAATAGATTAAAGTGACAATAAAGTAAAGTTTCCTTTGTAGTTTTAGCAAAGTCAAAAGAGAGCTCCTGACCAAGCAAGGCGTGAGTGAATGGTTCAGGCTTCATGCACCTCAAAATCTTTATAATTCTTAATAAAGAATAATGTAACACTAACTAAGTTTTTATAGTTATCTTAAACTAGGTTTATATAATAGTTTTAGAGTTGGAAATTCAATAACAAAAGATAAATATAATATGTCATTTCATAATGCAAACTATTCTATGAAATCATAGATAAGGCACGTTATTCTATATAGAATATAGATCTTTGAACTTAATTCTATGCCTTGAAGTGTGGTCATAACAAATTCTTTTTGTAGAGATTTTTTTTTTTTTACAGCAACGGATAGGTTTTGTATTAGCAAAACTGTGGCAGAGCCACCAAATGGTTACATCTTAAAAATCTAGAAGGGAGAAAATCCTCAACCTCCCCGATATATTTCCCAGAGTTACAAATTCTCCAGTAACAGAATTTGATAGAGTAATCAGTCTCCATCAACCCGACTTCAGATATAATGCAGAATACACTTAAAGCATAATTCGAAATGGATCCTAACAGCCAGATCGTTCCATGCCCATATCGTTGCTTCTTTGAGCATCATTCTTTCCAAATTCTGCAACACGTGAGCCTCTATTTGCCTGTTCGGTTTCCTATGCAGAGCTCGATCCTCCTTTCCAGATTGCAGAGGCGTCCTAGCTGCTGCATGACTTATTTCAAGAGCCAATTTGAGATCTGAAGACGTCTCAAATCTTCGGCAAGTTTCCTTCACTGGAATGTGATCAATTCTTCCTGGATTCGCCACTCCTAGCCTGATGATAACGGCTGGATATTCTCCTTGGACGATTCTAGCATAAATATCCATCATTTCCTTCGAGCTCTTAAGGATTAGCCAAGAATTAAAACAGAGCAAGTTAATCAGCATGTTTCTAATCGATCTCTTCCCCGGTGGCAGTTCGAATCTGTTCCTTCTAGAATATACTTGCCCTCAGGGCAATGCCATGATCGATTTCCCATGATTAGTGAGAAGCTCCCCCTTGCTTAACATAACTCCATCGTTGGCAGCTGTATCAGCTGCAGAGTTTAGCTTCCGGAGAATGTGGTATATCTCTACATGCTTGAACGTTAGGATAGTCCTTTTTATTCGGTTCAGAGTTTGTCTTAGTTGAAGATTTGAGATTCTGGAGCTTTGATTCAGGGCTTAGATGATGATCCTAGAGTCACCGAAAACTGTTAGCTCATTTATTCCCATGTTTTTTGCTTGGATCAATCCTTGCCATAGAGCTAAACCTTCCGCCATATTATTGGTTTCGGTGCCTAGGCCCCAAGAATACTTTAACAGAAGATTGTCTTCAGGGTCGTATATCACCCCTCCTCCTCCCGCCTCCCCTGGGTTTCCTTTCAAAGCCCCATCAAAGAAGAGAGAGTTCCTGTTCAGCTTCTTCCTCCAATCCTTAAACTCCCCTGGTTCTTTCCTGAGTTCCCACATGGCCAGCTTTGGAGATTTTGGGGAGTAGTGGGGGGTTTTCAGCAGATCTGGGTTTAAACTAGACAGCCATACTTCTTCAGAAGCCTACAGCGTTGTATTGGAATATTTCTCCCCTTGGAACTTAAGAGTGTCCCCCAGGAGGATTTTGGCTTTGGAGACAACCTGTTGAGGAGAGGAGGAGAGTCCTTTGAAGATGCGATTGTTTTGTTCCAGCCAAAGTTTCCATAAAATGAATTTAGGCATAATCAACCAAGCATAAGCAATCTTGTCCTTCTGATGAGAAACGAATGGGGATGCGCGATTCCAGTGACAGAAGAATGAAGGAATATCCGTGGGAGTAGCGACCTGCATCCAGGGCGTGGTAGCCAGTCTCCAGACCTCTTTTGCAAAAGGGCAATCAAAAAACAAATGGAGAGACTTCTCTTCCTCCTTTAGACAGAGAGAGCATTGAGATGGCCCTTCCCAACCTTTTTTCTGAAGAGTTTCTGCAGTCAAGACGCTGTTGTGAGCGAGCAGCCAACTGAAGTGGTCCACCTTTGGCATAGATTTAAGTTTCCAGATACTCTTCCAGACTTCTGGGTTTGTAGGAACATTTGGGATTGCCTTGAGAACTCTGTATCCTTCTGCTACCGTGTAGATTCCTGAATGTGATCGCCATCCTCTGCGATCCTGAAGATTGAGAGCCACCGGCGCTTTCCCATGCAAAAGAGATAGGAATCGGAGTTGGTCATTGAGGAGATGTTGAGGGTAGTCCGGCAACGCCCAATCCAACCAGCCCCCTGTCTCGTCCTCTCTCCAAAGTGAAATATCAGCGAGGGTGATTTTTCCTTCAGCATCCAAGTGTCTCTTGAATGCTTCCATTCCTGGTGTAAGATTATGGGGTGGCTGACCCACAATCGAGTCCTCCCAGATACGGATTTTTTGCCCATTCCCAGGAATCCAAGTTAACTCCTCTGAGAAGAATGGCAGGGCTTTTTTACAGAGGGAGATCAACGGGGAGCCTTTTAAATTATGAGGAGTCGTGTCCAAGCAGCGAGTCCTAGTTCCTGTAAAGTAATTTTTCCACATTACTTATTTACTCCAGGTCGATTTGCCTGAGACCAGATTCCACAAGATCTTAGCTCCAAGGGCTAAATTTTGCGCCTTCAAATCCCTCAAGTGCAGACCTCCTTCCAAATATGGAGCTGTGACTTTTTTCCAACTGACCAGAGGTATTCTTTTTTCATTATTCTTCCCTCCTCTCCATAGAAATCTACGGATGATGGCTTCCAATCTAGAAAGAATCTTTGTTGGAGCTAAGAGGAGAGAGCATTGGAATACCGGCATACTGGCTAGAAGAGCCTTTATTAGCACTGTTTTCCCTGCAAGATTTAGCCAGGACGCCCCCCAGGCTTGGATTTTAGCTTTCAGCTTGTCTATCAATGGCTCCCAGCTTGCTGCTTTAGGAGTCAATCTGAAGATGGGAAGCCCCAAATATTTGAAGTCCGTCCATTGAGTTCTTCCCTCAATTGCTAAGATTCGGGAGATTTCTTGCATTTCAATCGGAGTGCAATTCCATCCATAGACTTGGCTCTTGTTATAGTTAATCTTGCTCCCTGATGCTTCTTGGTATAAATCTAGATCATGCTTGAATCTTCGCGCGATGTTAGGGCTAGCTCCTCCCAGGAGTAGGGTATCGTCGGTGAATTGAGCGTGGTTTATATCTTTCACTCCTCTGACCATATGGAGACCTAAAAGGCCTTGCTGAGTTCGACTAAATTCCAGCTAGAAGCTAAGCGCCGAAGCCTGAATGGCATACAATAGAGGAGATAGCGGGCAACCCTGTCTCAATCCCCTTGAGGCTTGAAAGTATTCGACAGCTCTCCCGTTTACTAGTGGCGCAATCCACGGAGCCGCAATGCAAGCTTTTACCCAGGATATGAATTCTGGGGCAAATCCAAATCTGTTCATGACCTGAAAAAGAAAATCATGCCTCACACGGTGAAATGCATTAGCCAGATCCAATTTAACAACCATACCTTTGTCCTTATGGGCAGTGCTTGAGTGAATTGCTTCTTGAACTAAGATGATATTATCAGAGATGCTTCGGCCTTTGATAAATCCTCCTTGGTTTTCTGGAATGAGTTTTGGTAAAATGCCTTTCAATCTGTTAGCCATGACTTTTGTTATGATTTTGTATCCGATATTGCAGAGAGAGATCGGCCGAAATCTGGCAAAGGAGCTGGCTCTTTTTTCCTTAGGTATCAGAGCAAGGAAGGCAGAATTCGTAGCTCCTCCTAGTTTAGTACAGTTCTGGGATTTCCGGACCAGCCTCAGCAAGTCTTTATGCACTATGGGCCAGCAAGCTGTGAGGGCTCAGGCAGTAAAGCCATCAGGCCCCGGGGCCTTGTCCGGACTCATTTCCTCCAGCGCGCGTTGAATTTCCTCCAAAGTGACCTACGCAGTGAGTTTACGATTGCTCTTAGGAGGGACTTTCCTGGGAATGCGATCCAAGATTTCTTCATTGCCTGCTTCCGGCACTTCATAAGACTCAGAATATATATCATTAAAATGATCATGGGCCGCTTGCTTTATTTCTTCAAATTCTGTCACCAAATTATTGTTATGATGGATTTCTTTGACAGTGTTGAAGTGTTGACGGACTGCTTCCTGCTTATGGAAAAACGCAGTGTTCCTATCCCCCGATTGGAGCCAAGGATTCCTTGATTTTAATTTCCAATAGTCCTCTTCCAGCCGGCATGCTGAGTGGAGCGCTAATTGCAGAGATTTTTCAGTGTTTAGCGCATCCTGGTCCATATCTCCCTCGGTCCTTAGATAGTGGTTTTCCTGGGCTTTTTCAGCTTCCTTTCTTTGTTGATAAGGGGATTTTTGAAGTTTGGCCCACTCCTTTAGTGAGTTTTTGACCCTTCGAAGCTTTTCTTCCCATACATAAAACGCTGATCCTAGGACTGGAAGCTTCCAGGTAGCTGCGATCATAGATAAACAGTCTTCAGAAGAGATCTAGGCTGGATTAAACCTGAAGGGTATAGGTCCCAACTTCTTGTCTTGAGCAAAAGTAAGACAGATTGGTTTATGATCTGAAGCACTAAATGGAATAATTGAGGAGCAGGGATCCATCCCAAGAAGGTGTAAGGATTGCTGAACTAGGAACCTGTCCAATCTGGCTGCGATATGTCCTGGGCCGATTCTTTTATTTGTCCAAGTATATTTGCCTTTAAGAGGTTTTATATCTTCTAAGTCCCATTAAGCTATGAG
>LPNX010179910.1:32668-76703 GCA_001517045.1 Pseudotsuga menziesii | reverse complement strand
ATCCTCCACCCACTCACGTGCAGGATCCCTTATGGGATTTCCTCCTTTTTTCTCTGCCTGAGAAAGGGTAATATTTAAATCTCCAGCGAGAATTAAATTTTCTGCAGTATTGGTGTTCAGATATTCGTGAATGGAATTCCAGCATTGGTGCTTTTCTCCAGGTGCCATAGGCACATAGATATTGAAAATGCTTAATTTTAGCCCGGTCTCTTTATGAAGAAGTTCTGTTAGAATCCAATGGATGGTCGAGACAAAATGAGTTAATTCAAATCTAGTTTTATTCCAGAGCGTTGCTACCCCTCTTGACGCTCCTCTAGAGCTATTCGCTTTAGCCTCTGCTACCGACCATACTGAAGGAGCCACCTGGAGGAAGGGCTGCTCTACAAGTTTTGTCTCCTGGATAAGAAGGACTTCAGGCTTTGCTATTCGAATAAGATCTTTCATGTCTGAAACTTTTGACTTGCTGCCTAGTCCTCTACAATTCCAGGAGACTATATTCATTATTTACCTTTAGGGTTTGAGGATGCCCCTTTCGAGGCATTTTCCTGATTCCTTGTGTTTCGAGGGGTAGCTTGTCCCAGGAGCTTATGGAGAGTTGGCTGGTTTCCTGCAAGTTTTTCTGCATATGTTTCAGCCTCCCTTTTTTCCTTGCTAGATTTCCTTCCCTGTTTGCCTTTAGTTTTTGGATCCGGGTTTTCCCCTTCAGAGGAGTCTTCTTCTGATCCGTCTTCTGGGACTTCCTGGGGTTGAGATTTCGTTGATTCCCCTTGATTTCTTGCAGAGGTTGCTTCCTCTGGCTGTTCTCTTGTGCCTTCTTTCCCCGGATTTGGTTCTACCGTAGGTTCTTCCTCCAGGACTTCCAGAGCAGCAAACCTATTGTCAGATGTCGGAGGGTCTGGCACTTTCGGAGCCGAAGAAGTGGGATTAGGATTTTTTGGGTCTCTCTTTCGAGGAGCTCGCTGTCTTTTAGTTTGCTGCCATCCTTCATCTGCCTTTTTCCCTCTTTCTTTAGTTATCTCTTGGATTTTAGGGCAATTTCTCTGAAAATGCCCATATTCGTGGCAGTGCCGGCACTTGAACGACAATTGCTCATAGTCCAATTACTGATAGTGCTGCCATCCTTTGATCTTAAGCTTTATGGCTTCCGGTAAACCAGCCTCGAGATCTACTTCCACGCAGATCCGGGTGCAGGAATAGTTTCCTTTAGGATCTGCACTGTCTATGAAGCGACCTAATCCATTCCCAATCGTCTGGAGGGAGTCCGAATCCCAGCAGTGGATAGGCAATCCTGGCAATCGCACCCAGACTGGAACAGCCTTGGGAATATCTATTGCAGGGTCGAAATCTAGGCTCCATCGATTCAAATACAGCCCCTGAGGCCCCATAAAATACGGTCCGTTCCTAAAAATCAAATCTTTGTCCTCCTTTGAGATGAACTCAAAAAGAAAATACCCCTTTCCTACTGGGTAGCTGGTGACTCCATTCTTGATGAGGGGTCTCCAATTGTTCTGAACCCAGGTTTCCATCGTTTTTGGATTGGGCCAGAGGCCGGTGAACTGTCCCACCAGTGCTCGTTCTGCCAGAGAGATAGCGATCCAGATCGATTTCTCCTCAGGTAGGGCGATTTCAGGGACTGCTTCTAACTTTTTAACAAATTTCGGGGGTGGAGCTGATTCTGTTCTCTTCCCTTGGGACGAAATCAACCTCCTGAATGCAGCTTCTTCCTCGGAAAGATGGGGGGGAGGAGGTTCCCCTCCTCCTGCGGCGCTCATGGTGATCGTGGGAAACCCTAGCTCGCCTCAGGGCGCGCGCTTCAGATCTGCGTAGGTGACCAGCGTGAGGGAGGCGCATACCAGCCAAAAATGAAATATGAATAGCATAACCAGTTGTAGAGAATATTACAATGATTAATATATGTTATTCAAGTGGAAAGTAGCTCACTTGGTGAGTGATTCTAAGGCTGGTACCTTGAGACAATGCAGGGCGGGGTTCAATTCCTCTGCATTCAAAAACATGTGAAAAAATAAAGCGTTGTGTTTGATATTATTTATATTTATTGGTATTAAGTGTGGTGGACATTGTCACCTAATAGTTTTTATATTTATTTTTATTTAAATATATTATGAGAAATGAAGTAAAACTTAGAAATTTCATATTTTTTCTATTTTTTTAATTGATTATTGATTATTTATATTTCTTGGTATTAAGTGTGGTGGACATTGTCACGTAATAGTTTTTATATTTATTTTTATTTAAATATATTGTGAGAAATGAAGTAAAACTTAGAAAATTCATATTTTTTCTAATTTTTTAATTGATTATTTTTTTCGAGTATATTTTAGTAGAAATCAATACATATAGACTACTCAATAAATAACTTAGTACTTAAGTTTTAATAAATATTTTAACAAACTACTTAATTCAGGTTTCAATATAACTTTTAACAGGAAATGATCCAATAAAAAAAGCTACTTAGTTCAGGGTTCAATGAATCTTTTAACACAAAATGATAAATAAAAAAACTGCGATTCTCTATCTTTCGACAAACTTTCAGCTTATGCAAGAGCATTTTATGTTGTAACACAGCTCCCGAAAAGGGTTCATTATCCATTTAAATTTCCACTAACAGAACATATAATTTATTGAGCTGATATGCGATTAATTTATGCTCTGGTTGTTTATTCAATTTACTTGAGTTAAATTAAACAATTTTATAGGATTATTCTCGTATATTGTATGTATACGGTTTGTTATTTCTTTCGAGTAAGAGGTGATAATATTTGATTTGATAAAGTTAAATTATACTTTAAAAAGTATATGGCTTCAGTTTTATAAAGGTTCTCTTTCTTTATACAATCTATATTTATTTTATATATGATTGTTTTCAATAAAATATTAAAATTATTAATTGCATTTATTAATTTATGAAGCATCTAAGTCACGAATGAGAGATGGCACAGAGTTTCGAACAATGAACCGAATGGTAATGTAAACACCGATGAGAGAAGAGGGTAATAGTTCGTCTGCGGTGAAGAACTACTCATCTTATTTTGATTGCCAAGAAGGGTAGAGAAGTCGATATTAGAATGAGATAACAAGTTTGGGTATATATAGTTAATCATCCCAAGCCTTGATAGAGACCGTGTATTGGTTAGTCTAGATGAATGTCTCTCGATAGCTACAAGTTTGATTTTCGAAGGGCTTTGACACAAAAATAAGTTCAATGTCCAACGTTTTTGTGTGAAAAAAAAACTAATCATCCTATCTCAACTTTTTGTTTGGGAACAAGCAAGACCATAAAAGTATGGGAGATTTGACAAAGCGAGAAGCTTATGGGCATGTGAATAATACCAGTGACCGGACGAGACGAACTAGGGACACTCTGCTAGCAAAACCCCACTTCAAATTTCGAGGCCGAAATCCATAAATCAACCAAAGGAGTGCTGAAAATTGATGGGTAAATAGTCGTCATTCGTCATTTTACAGGTCAAAATACTGCCACTTCATAAAATTGTGTGAATTTTGAAGTGCATTTTTATTTTTACATGTCATTAATATCTATATCCCAAGCATATATACCACTCATTAATGAAGTGTGAATTTTAATTTCATCTTTAATTTTACCTCTCATTTTGAAGTGCATTTTTATTTTTACACGTTATATATATATATATATATATATATATATATATATATATATGAAAATTTTGATTTTTGTCATGGTCTTGTTGTATCTCATGTTAGGTTCATTTTAGGTTCATTTTACTAGGTTATGTTTTTTTTGGGCCCATGATATTTGGTGGCCCATCGTAATGGCTTATTACATTGCTTGCCAAAATTCCTATTTATAAGTTTAAAGAATAAGTCTTCTTTGTATTTATGTGTGTGCTTGGTTTAATCATTATGTTTATTAATGTTTCTTTGTTTATTATATTTTTGTAAACGTTGTATTTATGTATTATATGAAAAAAATATAAAAATTTAATGTTTTATATAATTAATATAGATATTAATTCTAAAAAATCAACTATATTATGACACATAAAATTAAGATTTAAATGTTAAATAAAAAAACGATTAAAAATTAAACATTATATAAAAAAAATTAATTGACCACACATTTTAATCCTAAACCAAAGTTTTACTTTACCCAATGCAAAATTGACCTTTTAAATTGTATACAACAAAGTTATATAAATGAAAAATAAAACCAACATATTACAAACTTAATAAAGTAATTATTATTTAAAAACTTTATAAACACTATCTAAAACAAGATTAGTTTAGTGGGAAAGTAAGATATTTAGATGGAAAGATATAAATACTCGTCCTTTCTCAATTTTTTTTGGAAAAGATTTATTATTTTAAAGTTTTTTAAAAATAAGATTCACTATGTGGAAACGTAAGTTTTCTCTTTCCAACTATTAAAAAGACTATACCATACACGTGGAAAAACAAGATGTGTGGATGCAAAATGGTAAAAGTTATCATTTCAATTTATGAAAGGTATATATTGCACTTTATATATGTGGAAAAATAAGATGCGTGGATGCAAAACGGTAAAAGTTATTATATCAATTTATGAGACATATATAGCACTTTGTATAACATACTATATTGATTGGATTGAATGATAAAATATGCAAGAAGGTACTGTCTTGGTTGAAAAGTTAAATACATCAATTAATATATATATATATTTATGTTTATGTTGGTTAAGTGTCTTATGATTTGTTGGACGAACTTTTGGTCTGAGAAACCATGATTTAGGGGCATTTAAGACATCAAAATCACTAGGGATCGTACCCAGTCTGGCCGCATCAACCCTTAGCATGGTTGGCTTTAAATGTCGCCTTCTAGAAGCAGCAGGTTTTGATCCTGGGCCGCTAAGCAAACAAAACCCCTCTCGACTGTTTACTCTACCAAAATTTGACATCCATTAAAAATATCTTAACTCTATCTTAAAGTTGGAATTTATGTTAAAACATATTTTACAAGATATTACACTTAACTTTACCGTTTATAGTATCACTCCATCCAATTTTCTATTCTATGGAATATATATATATATATATATATATATATATATATATATAACAAACATTAAAAATAAACTCAAATACCTTAATTTTATTTTTAATATTTAAATAAATAATTTACTTTTATTTACTTACACACAATGGGGTAAAGACTCGGACATTTCATATAACATTGAATTTCATAAGAGGCCACCATCCTATCCATAAAAAGACTCAGGTGTAAATTTTAAAGAATTACATAAATAATATATTTGATCCTATGAAATGGATAACCTATTACATTAATCATTGTCATGCTTAATAATGTACTTGAGTATAACATTAATTTGGTTACGTTTATTAATTAATTAATAAATAATTCAATTAACATAAAAAAAATAAAATAGAAAGTAATATATTATATTAATATAATTGTTAATGGGAAAAGGTGGCAGGTTTGGGATCTTCATCAACCTTGGAGGAACTCGACAAAGTAGCTACACACGGGTTTAAGGAAGGTTTCAAACAATTAGGCAAAGACATTCGCTCTCCTTCAAAGGATTAGGGTGGCTTCTTCATCAATAATAAAGAATTAATATAATAAATGGGTCTTTTAAGGAAAATAACAAAATAAGTATTAATATAATAAATTAAGAGTTATGAATTTTGGAGGAAAAGAGAAAAACTATTTTTTTTCTTCGTATTTGTAATTTTACTCAAATTTCGAGGATGAGCACTTTACCACACTACATACTTTTGATGGAGCCCACCTAATGAAAAATAATAAATAATGTTACTTTCAAGTAACACATTTTTTTATTATGTATTTCTTGTTTTTTTGTAACACTTTTTTTTTTAAATGTATTTCTCATTTTTCATGGTGTGGGATCCATCAAAAGTATGCAATGTGGGTACTCATTGGATGTAGAATTAAATTATGCATCCAACGAGTGTTCCCACTTGAAATTTGAGTAAAACCATAGGGAGATAAGTTGACTATACAAATTTAAAAAAAAATAGTTTTGTTAATGACAAATATGCCAAGTCAACGATTATCATTGACTCATTTTCTTAAAATTCTTTTGGTTCTTGAATTCCAACACATCGATGGTTCTTTTTGTTATAAGGTCATTTTTTTACCCCAAATTTACTCTAATGATGGTATTGGGGACTCTACAATCATCATTCAACATATGCACTGTTATAGCGCCTTTTGCCATAGTTTATCCCAAGACGTTATGATGGTCGATCTTATCCCTGTTCCTAGTTGTAGATATCCTTCTCCCTTGTGCTATTATGGACATTTAAGTTATTTTGAGAAATTCTTTTAAAAATCTTATTTCTCAACAAATACACGCCCTATCCTTGGCTAGCCCATGTATACACAACCTATGTGTATCTAGCCCATGCATATTTTCGCACGAGGGTAAAACATAAAAATTGTAAAGAAAGAGTTACTTCATGGGTCAGTTTCGATTCAAGACCATTCTCCAACTCCCAAATCCTATGAATAACTTCTCCTAACTCCCTAATTGCTCCTCACAAGTCATAAAAAGAGCATAGGAGAGAGAAAATGAGGTTACACACCATTTACCCTTGTTTTTGCTTGGCGAGATCTTTCTTGGAGAAGAAACCCTCTTTGTTATAAGTTTTCACAACCCTTTTCCCTAGTGTGCAACATTCTTCTTTCCCTATATGGGATCCTAGTTTTCCATTGTTTTCACTACAAGCTTATTATGTTAGAGAATTCCCTAAATCTCTTGGTCATACCTTTTGTGAAAATACCTTGAGTAAAGTTGGAGTGCTTGAAGTGGCTCGGGAGGAAGAACCCATGACTCAATTTCAGAATGGCAACAATATGATCATGTTTACATGTTCTATGTAACTTGTTGCTATTTTCAACATATGAATGAACTCTTTTTCTGTCCACTACACGATCTTTATATACATGTTAATTTATGTGAATGGTTATTTATATGGAATCAGGAATCTTTAATTCTGCAGGTTTCCTTTTGTAATATTTTATGGTTATTATGATGCTTTCACCTTTCCTGGTTTTCATTTCAGAAATTCCAACAAGAAGTTGAAGCAAGAGAGAAAAGCTCAAGACCTAAGGGATTCTACTATAAACGATTGGAACCAGGTATGTACATTTTGCACTTGGTATGCTAATTGTTTGTTGGAAAAGAAAGTTTTTGTTTACTTGCAAGATTTGATTTTATTCATGACTCTACTTTGCAACAATTGAACACAAAAAATTGTTGGGTATTTATTTCCCTACACAAAACCGGCGACTCCGCTAGTGTTCTTTTTGTTTTGGGTATTTTTTAGGTTGTTGAATTTTTGGGTTTCTCTTCTTAGATTTCTTTTTGTTTTTCTCTGTTTAGTTCTTAGATTTTAGTTTAAAGCATTCACAACCATCTTTTAATCCTTATTATTTTGAAGATTTGGGGTTAGGGCAGCGTGATTCTAATTTTTTTACTTCCCCCGACCTTATACGCTATACGTAAAATACACAACACATATGTTCCTACAGCAGGAAATTTCTTTTAAAATATTTCATTGTTTTTCTTCATGTATGTGACCTGTCTATTGATAGATCACGTATACACAAGCTATCTTCACATAGGCTGCGTATACCCCTCATTCCAATTTTTGTTCTCTTATATACGTGATTGTCGAACAATTGAAGTGTAACCCGCATATACGCAGGATACCTTAAGCTTAGTCGCATATTTTTACCTCTATATATGTGGGTTACCTGAACCAAAGTCGTCTACATGTCCTAGTTGACAAAAAATAGTTTAAAATTTTTCAAAAAAAATAGTTTTTTAGGTTTATTAGGTCTAGTGGGGATATGGGTCTTTCTTAGATTTTCCAAATTCTGATTTTTAAGCGTACAAAATCATGTTTTTGTGTGTTTTTTTTCTTAGGTCCTAAAAGAAAAGGAAAACTGATTTTTTCAAAAAAAAAATATTGCATTGCTTTCATTTGCATCATCTCATAATAAAAAGTTGCTTGCTTTGGTTATAGTAATCTCCTTAAAGAGTTGCACCTTGCTTAAAATTTTGAAAATATATGCTTGATTTTTCTTTATGTTTGAAAGTTATTTATAGTCAAGTAAATTTTTAAAAGGTTAAGTGGTATTTTCCATTTGCAATAGACAGGTTATACACAGTCAACCCAGTCAAAGAACACCACTAGTTTCATATCGGCATCCCTTGAGTAATAAAGACACTTAAAATGAATGTTTAAACTAAAACGTATTAGAACTTTATCTTTGGGTAGGGTTCACCAATTTAGATTAAGTTCTAGGATCTTGGGATAGGTTCTTAGTTAACAACCCAAGATCATCTTAAAAATTTCAAAACATAGTGTGTATTTTCAAGAGGATAGGAAATATAGTATTGTATGAAGTGTGGCAGAGAAGCTCCTCTAAAACAGGAGTTAAGCACGAGGTCGTGTGAGGTTAGGTTGCAGAGAAATCCCTCCAATTCCTAATCGAGCATCTACCATGGATTTTATGTGTATGAGGACTTATTCAGTACCACCCTTTGGCCCCATGTTGTGTCAATGTTGTTGAGTTTCAGACTTAGTTACCCTTCCCATACGTACGATCCTGATTGACAATTTCCCCCTCAGACTCGGATTACAAATTGGTAGACATAATTGTTAGATTTTTATTGTTTAATCAATATGATCTAGGATCTTATCGGAGAGAATAACATGAACAACAATAATCACAAGAGATAAGAGACACACAGATTTTCCTCGGGGAAACCATAAAGGAGAAAACCCTGCAACTTCCTCAGATTTAGAATGAGCACCAATAGAAAAAGTAAAACCCAAGAGTACAAAGATGATCTACGAAAACTGTTCTCTCTCTCACTTGTGTGAGCTACTTCTCTCTCACTCATGCGCTACTATTGAGTGAGTGTATGTTTCAAATAGAGAGTCTCACTCTCTATTTATACTTGTTTTCCACTTGACATTTACTCTACATGGCCAACTTCTCTAGGAGAGTTTAATAACCCTAATACAACTCAACTATGGGGACTATTTACCCCACTTGCAATGGAGGGTTAACCTCAATGAATTTACATGAATTAATTATATTAATGACTCTCCCGATCGAAGGAACAAACATCTCCATCAGGGTACAATGAAATACAATAAGAAATATACAAGTGAATACATTCCGAAATTACAAATACATCAACACTCCCTCTTAACTAGGAAGGTATTCTCTTGACATAGTTCATCAGCACAAGTCTTCGTCATTGGATCATCATCAAAGCTGGATCATCATCAACACACTACTGCTGCTATCTCAAGAAATGGTGTTATCTCTCAAATCTACTCATCATAGGAAGTTCTATAGAGCCAGCCCTTTTCCATGCTGGATGTAGGCCTAGCCTCCATGTAGGTCTTCATCGACAGAACCAACCTTTTTTCATGCTGGATGTAAGTCTACAGTGTCAACCCTTTTTCATGCTGGATGTAGGTCTCCATCTACAGAGCCAACCCTTTTTCATACTGGATGTAGGTCTACAGTGTCATCCTTTTTTCATGTTGGATGTAGGTTTCCATCTACAGAGCCATCCCTTTTTTATGTTGGATGTAGGTCTACAGTGCCAGCCATTTTTCATGCTAGATGTAGGTATCCATTTACAGAGCCAAACCTTTTTCATGCTAGATGTAGGTCTACAGTTCCAACCCTTTTTCATGCTGGATGTAGGCATCCATCTACAGATCCAACCCTTTTTCATGCTGGATGTAGGTCTTTCCCTCTGCAAGGTCTTTATCTACATAGCTAGCCCTTTTTTATGCTGGATGTAGGCCTCGCCCTCTCCAAGGTATTTATCTACATAGACATCCCTTTTTCATGCTATATGTAGGCCTCACCCTCTGCATTGTATTTATCTACATAGACAACCCTTTTTCATGTTGGATGTAGGCCTATCCCTCTTCCAGGTATTTATCTTAAGATCATCTCATTGTCACACGAAGCACAACCCAGATACACATAATGCAACATTCACATTCACCGACATGGTAGGACACACCTACTACCATCTGGGAAGGGCTAATGTGTATCACTTCCCCTTGGAGGGAACCTCAACCTGAAGAACACCAAGATTCTCTATGAAGTACTCAAACTTCACTCTGGCTAACGGCTTGGTCAATACATCAACTATCTGCTCGTCCGTCGCAACATACTGGAGCTTCACTACTCCTCTTTGTACCATATCCCTGATATAGTGATACTTGATCTTGATATGCTTCGACTTTTCATGGAACACAGGGTTCTCCGACAACTTCACACAACTCTGGTTGTCGCAATATATACAAGTGGCATCCAATTGGAGATCAAATAGGTCATATAGTAGCTTCCTCAACCACACTGCCTCACAACTAGACGAACAAGCTACGCAATACTTTGCTTCGGCTGTACTCAGTGCCATGCAGGACTTCTTCCTGCTAAAACAAGAGATCACACCTGGTCCCATACTGAAGCAACACCTCAAAGTTCTCTTTCTATCAATGGAACTTCCTACACAATCTGAATCCACGTAACCCTCCAGGTTAATCTTTTGATTCACCTCATACTTGAGCCCATACTCAATTGTACCCTTCAGGTACCTCAGAATATGCTTTGCAGCAATCAGGTGAACATGTCTCGGATCCATCAGGAACTGGCTCAACGTGTTCACGACAAAGAAAATATCTGGTCTCGTATTCATCAGGTACATCAAGAACCCAATCATCTGATGATACATCATGGCATCAACCGACTCTGATGAAGCATAACTCAATAGCTTTAGGTTTGATGCCATAGGTGTGGCCATGGTCTTGCAGTCCATCATCCCGAACCTCTCTAGGATCTCCACTGCATACTTCCCTTGTCCGAGGGAGATTCCATCTGCACTATGCCACATCTCCATGCCTAGAAAGTAGTGAATCATACCCAAGTCCTTCATCTCGAACTCGACAACAAGCTTCCTCTTTGTGTCATTGATCAACCCATCCTCACCTATCAGAAACAGGTCATCTACATACAGTAGGAGTATCACTGGGTTCCCTTCCTCAACCTTGTAGTAAAGGTTGGAATCTGCTTTACTCTTGGTAAAGCCCAAACAAGTCAGGAAGCTGTCAATCCTGTCGTACCACGTCTTGGGTGCCTATTTCAAATCGTACAAGGTCTTCTTCAATTTGCACACTTGAGTCTCCCTATCACATGTCTCAAATCCGAGTGGCTTCTCCACATACACTTCCTCTTCCACTACACCATTCAAGAACGTGGTCTTGACATCCATCTGGTGTATCTTCCATTTCATCACTGCAACCAAAGCAAGTATTGATATGATGGAAGTGTATCTGGATACAGGTGCAAAATTTTCTTCATAATCTATCCATTCCTTCTGGGAGAAGCCACGTTCCACAAATATCGCTTTATATTTCTCTATGCTGCCATCTACAGCATGCTTGATCTTGTAGATCCACTTGGAAGTCACAACAGACTTCCCTTTTGGTCTTGGGACCACATGCCAGACATCATTCTTCATGATCGATTGGTACTCCTCGATCATCGTATCCTTCCATTCTTTCTTTTATGTCGCTTCTTCATAGTTGCAAGTTTCTTTATCAATGATGTCACACAGTAGGGATACATAACTAGAGTAGGACCTAGTTCTCTTCCTTTCTCTATGCATTTCTTCTGGAGTGCCATATCTTTCTGTACCTTGGATAGCCTCACATGCCCATGTTGGTTTTATCTTGTAAGAATTCTTCTCACGTGGTGGATCTATTAGTTCCCGAGGTTCTTCCATTTCTTGATCTTCTTCTGGAGTTGCTTCAATCATTGTTGTATCTCGGATCCTGGGTACTTCTATTTCTTCAAGATATTCAACAAGTATCTTTCTAGATTTGTTGTAGTCTAGGTCTTCATCAAATGTCACATCCCTGCTGATGTCGATCTTCTTGAATCCTAGGAAATATATTCTGTAAGCCTTCAAGCTTTCACTATATCCCACAAATATACGCTTCTTTCTTGAAGGATCTAACTTCGTCCTCTTTTCTTTTAGAATGTGTATGTACACCGGGAAGCCAAATATTCTGAGATGGCTGAATTCTGGTTTCTTTCTAGAGAAGACTTCTTCTAGTGTCTTGTTCTCAAGTACTCTATGTGGAGTACTATTATGTACATACACAACTGTCCTAGCAGCTTCTGCCCATAGATGCATAGGAAAATCCTGATCATGAAGCATTGCCTTTGCTGCTTCCATAATCATTCTATTCTTTCTTTCTGCAAACTCATTCTGTTGTGGATTATATGGAGTGGTCAACTCCCTCTTAATCCTTGACTCTCTACACAATTCCTTGAATTTATCTGATGTGAATTCTTCACCATTGTTTGATCGAAAGGTCTTGATTTTGTTTTCTGTTTGGTTCTTGATCAAGGATTTGAATTCCTTGAACTTATTGAATACTTAATCCTTTCTTTTCAAGAAATATATCCATGTCTTCCTAGAAAATTCAACAATGAAAGAAACATAATATACATACCCACTCAATGAACTGGACGACATCGGACCGCATACATCGGAGTGGATGATTTCCAAGATTCCTTTTTTCCTTGCTCTCGCTACTTGGAAATGTATTCTTTGTGTTATTTCCCTTCGCACATCCTTTGCAAAAGCCTTCATTCTTTTCCTGTATTTTTGGAAGATCTTCAACAACTTTGCTTGCAAGTGGTAGTGCCCTATAGTGCACATGTGCAAGCCTTCTATGCCAAAGTTCACTTGGTTCTACTGAGTCTGTTACAGTTGAATTTACCACACATGGTAGATCACACCTTTATGGCCTTCCCTGTCCCTCTACAGACTCTTTATATCCCATGGACCATTTTTGTACCTTTCATGTTTCCAATATCATCCCTAAAAACTTGCATTATTTGCTATACGCGACTTTTAAACCTATTCTCGCGTATATACGTGGATTTGACCCTTAAACCCGTGCACATCGGGATATGTGCAAAATGCCAAATAGTTTTGGAGTTTTCCTTGATGTGGATCCGAGTCACTTGTCTCTTGGCCTTCCATATGCCTTGAGATCGCTCGGATTTGACCTTCCATTACCCCATTGAAGCACTATATAAGGAACCCTTTGGATACATTGAAAGGAGGGGAATTGAAGAGTAATAAAACTATAGTCCATTGTTGCCGGAGCTTATACTTGAGTCTGCATCCTTTTGTCCCTTGGAGCACTTTGTGTTCTTCCAAAGCTTGATTTTGCTTGTGAGCTTGATATCGAGAGATGGAGGATTGAAGTGGTGGAGGCCCAGGTGGAGGACTCAGTTTCTTTGATTCATAGACATGCCGACAGAGGTTGTCACTATTGTAATCTCTGATTTTTATTAATAGAAATATCTTTTCCTGTCCAATAATGTGTATTTAAATGAATATTGAATCCATGGATGCTTTTAAATCCTTATATGTTATTGATTATATATGCTAGAGTAGGTCTAACACAATTATATAGCATGCTTGTCTTGTTTGCTGAATGTTGAGAGAGCAAATTATCAATACAAGCGAGAGTGGAAAAACTCAACGGGGATCTACATCAACCGTTTGGAATAAGGTATGTATCGAGATCCTTTAGTGTTATATGTTTGGTTTCTCTTGCATATAGGAAAGGATTTATTTCTACGGTTACTCTGTCTGTTGTGGTACCCCAAGCCATAGGAATTTTTCTTCGTAATAGAATTGGTGACCATACTGGGGAGTTCCTAGTCATTTCCTTTGGGGGTTTTTATTGGCATTCAATGTTTTTGAATTGCTCTTATTTCTTTGTTTCTGAGTCGGGTCTGGGGGCATGTTTTCCTGGTAGTGTCTAATAGGAGTAAATTTTGTATCAGCTTGTCTGTTTACCTTCTTTTTAATCTCTTTTTCTTCCTATACGCGAGTCTTTGCTTCACAGTCGTGTGTACACGCGGTTTTTACTGGGATTTCCGCGTATATACACGGGTTTTTTGCACACAGTTGCGTATGCCCCGAGGTTTTCCTTTCAGGGGAAGATTAAGTGTTGCTGGGTGAGTTTTGATAATTGTTGAGTCTCTTTGGATACTTCTAGAGTCTGTATAAACCTCTGTTTCTGACTAGAAACGCTTTTTAGGTTGAATTTTTTAATCTTGTTCTTGTCATTGCATTTTCTATTTTTTTGTTTTGGAATTAGTGCATTAGGTCTCTTTTTCCTTAGTTCTTTGCATGGGTGCTGTTTGATAGTGCTTGCAAATTCTAGGGATGGTAGAGTCATTCTTTTGCTTTATTATCTCATTTTAATTCAAAAAATTACAAAAATATTTGCTTCTTTGCATTATTATGCATCATTGCATTTTTCATTTTGCATGGTACTTGCACTAGGTTTGCTTGGAAAAATATTAGTCATATTTTCATATAGGAATGATTTCATTTTTCATTTGAAGGAGAATTTTGCATTTCACGTAGTAGCATACCCCGTTTTTCATTTGGCACAGTGCATTTGCATTGATTGTTAGGTGTGCATTTTACTTCTTGTTGCGTCATAACACCATTAGTTGCACGATCATTTACCCTTTTGAGTAATAAGCCAATTAAAATCAACACATAATAAAATGAATTAAACTCTTTTAGTTTATAGGGTGCACCAACAAAATTAGGTTTTAGGGTCTTGGAATAGTTCATTGTGAGTAAATTCTCCAAGACCACTAAACAAAAACATGTATGTGTCTGTCCAGGTGAGAGTGTGAAATTCCTTAGTATAATTAGTGTTTCTCAGGATCCTCCTCTTACAAGGGAGTTAAGCACGAGGCAGTGTGAGCGGTTATTGATTGGGATGACCCCTAGTCATAACTGAGTAGCATCGAAGATATTTCGAGGATTGTATTCGTATTTGGGGGCTCTTTCATGAGTTTCGGTCTTTGCTACCCTTCCCATACGGTCAATCCTGCCTGCGACTGTCCGCCTAAGCATTGAGTATATTGAGGTGACCTTAGTTGCCTTACCTAGGTTATCGAGTGGGTACTTCGCAGAGGTTATTCTGCAAGTGTCCCGACTAGGTTGGGGTCGGACAACACAGTTGCTATATGCATTGAAGCTAAGGGCTACAATAATTGGTTACGGACCTTCTCTTGTTGTGTATGGGAGTCTCAAGCCTCTCCTAGGAGAGACACACCTACTTCATTCGAGAGCTCACATATCCTACCCTTGCTTGCTTGTGATTTGGCTTTACATTATATAGGTGTATGCTCTGTGCATGTTAGTTTTCCTAGGGTTTGCGTAATTAGATAGAGTCTTTTTCATTTTTTGAGTCATTGTGGATTCGGGTGCGGCACTTCACTGTTCTCGTTGTTTAGCAGGACTATTGCCTTCCACATCTCCTCTTTGTTTGGGAGAGAGAAATAGACAGTCCGGGTGGACTACTTATCAAATTGATTCACACACGATGGGAGATCACGAGGATGAGATTCCTGAGATGTCTTCTCCACGTTAAGAGGTTGGGGAGGAAGATCCTACTCCTGTATATGATCCTTCACCAAATATACCTTCACATTCAGGTTATGATCCCTCATTCACAGGTTGTCGGTATTGGTTTTCGGGTGATGAGACTCACCATGAACCCACAATCACTAGTCATGTTAGTTATGGCATGCCTGATATCCCTGTACATGATCCGGAATATCCTGTCGAGTCAGAAATTGAACCTAGCACTACGCCTGGGGGCACTCCTATTCCTTTCTGTGCGAAGATATTTGGGAGAACTAGTCACATTGCACCTTCCACCCCGGCGGTGGGAGCTACCTCACGTGCCCATCCTAGACCTAATGTTAGTAGTCATATGCGGATACGAGAACCAAGACGAGTGACCATAGGGAATACCACTTACATCCCTTCACATGTCCCTTCGTCCTCGATTCCTACTCCTTCGAATGCATTTTTGACAACCCTTCCTCCCCCGCATTCTCGTGGTCCTTCAGGTCAGAATGTTGCTACTGGTCAGGTTCGTACTACGACTGATCGCACAGTAGTATCTCAGAGTCAAGTATCTCCTGTTGTCTCGGGAGGTCATATTCCTGTTTCTGGATCGTCTTATGGTCCATCGGAAGGAGTTCCCCATATCCCTACTTATGGAGTTTCTCATGGGATATCCCATGGGACATCTTATGGAGCTTCTCATGGACAATATTATGGGCCGAAGTATGGACCGAGCTATAAAACTTATGGGTACGGGTATCAAAAACCTGCTTACTCCTCTAATTATGGCTTCGTAGCACTGCATAGTCAAGGTACACCACATCATAATACTTCCATGCCACCCTACACGGGTCAAACAGGAGGAGGATATTATGGCCAAGGCCATGGTATTTACAGTAGTCAGCCTTATATGAACCAAAACTATCAGGGAGTGTGGCATAGACCGGCTCAACCTAGGCTCCCTTTCTCGCAACGTTGAATTTACCTGACTTATCGAGACTAATGAACGATCCTGTATCTCATGACCCGTCTTGGTCGACCATCCCTACTAAGCTTCCCTTAGGCATTCCCAAATTTTAGGGAAAACCTAGAGAAGATCCTAGTGAACATGTCACTACCTTTCACCTTTGGTGCTCTTCCAACTCCTTACACGATGATTTGATCCGTTTAAGGATATTTCAACACACCCTTACCGGGCCTGTAGCGAAATGGTACATAGAGTTACTGAGGGGGGCATTTGTTTTGTTCGATGATCTTGCTATGACTTTCCTCAATCACTTCCAGATACCAGTGCGTTACGACATTGGCACATAAATCTTGTCGACATTTCGGCAGGACAAAGCTGCACATATCATGGACCATATCGAAGAGTGGTGTAGACGGAAGAGGTTGATTAAAGCTTTCATACCGTCGGAGTTTCTCCTTGAGTGGTTCCTTAAATCGTTGCTACCTTACATAGCGAAGGATGTTTCTACATCTGGAGTTCAGAATGAGGAACAATAAATTTTTAGGGCACAGGAATTGGATTTGATTTATGCTTAATCCAGACTATTATATGAGATCATACCTAATGCTCCGCGTTCTAGTTTCGATCCCAATATCAAGCCTAGACCACATGCCGACAACATTGTGGGTTGTATAAGTGCCAAACCTGCAGATTCGGTTGCAAAACCAGTGAGTCAATTGTCTGTGAATCAATCCGCTCTGGGACAAGCGACAGCTTCATCTCAACCCACCCAAATGGTGAGTGTACTTTTTGTGTAATTGTCGGACCAGAAGGGAAACCAACAGCCCAAAAGGAATAAGAAAAAGGGTAAAAAAAATCGTAAGGGTGGGAACAAGAACAAAAATGCCAATTTTAAAGACAAGAACGACCGTAATGCTGGGGGGGGACAAGCAGTCTAAACATAAGGCTAAGTTTCCTTGCAAATTGTGTAAGGATGACCACCTCACTCACTTGTGCCCTCGTATGGAAGACGCCTCGAGGTTCATAGCATAGAGCCTAGCTGTGCTGACCAATCCTTTACCCCATAATCAAAATATGAACTCGAGGACCCATGATCCTCATTCTGCGTCGGGTGAAGATCAAAATCCGCCGGAAACCAGTACTGGTCATGGGTGCATCAACATGGTGCATGCTACTAAGGTTGTGACTCATGCGAAAGACTATGGTTCGTCACAACCAGACCTTGGGAAGGAACCCCCTCCTACTGAGAGCCCTTTGCGTATTGAAAACCCTATGGATAAACCTGATATTGCACCTTTCATTCCTAAGGGAGTCCTAAAGCGTCCGGGGCACAATCCTAATGCACGAGCCGCCCAGAACTATTCTGTTGTCGAGGATTTGGGCCAAAATCCTTGTGTGATGTCTGTGCTTGAAGTTCTTCAGAGTTGTCCTTCGTAAAGGAAAGCTTTACTTTCTGCTCTTGGGGTGAATGATGATAACTCTTCTTTCGTCATCAAATTTGAAACCATGGGACTACAACCTCGCTTTCCTTACTGCATGTCTCTCTTGATTCATGTAGAATGTCTTAACATGACTGTCAAACGCACTGTGATTGACAAAGGCGTTGCTGGTTCCGTGATGTCTTTGTCGTGTTGGAAAGGTTTGGGTTCTCCCGAGTTGTCTAAATCCGCTACCATGTTGAATGCCTTTGATGGTAGATCGTTTCGGCTGCACGGAATTCTTCCTTCTCTTAAGTTCCATTTGGGAGGGAAGACCGTCGCGATCAAGGTCGAGGTGGTTGATGCACCCCTTGATTACAATATTTTACTGGGTCGGAATTGGATGTATAGTATGCAAGACGTAGCCTCTTCTCTATTTCGAGTTGTATGCTTTCCATTTAATGGGAAGATTGTTACGACTGATCAGACATCATTAAAAAATCCGAGTGTTAGTGCATCGTCGGGAGCTTCTATCCTGATTATCGATCATTCTCAGCCAACAACTGGGAGTGTGGGTGTAGGCATGTATCCATTCCTTATGGGGACATTTAGTTGTCCTGCACCCGTCCTTATGATCGGATCTAGTTTCGACAGGGCTTCATCTTCATTGAATTCAGTGTCTTTTTGCACTACCCATATGGAAGATCCTTGGATTCTTCCTACACCGAGTCCTTCGAATGGACCTATCGAAACAGATGTACCATTGCCTACAGCAATGATTGCATATCAAGCAAATCTTGATGGTGTTGCAGAGCCTAGTCCTTCCTCTTCGTGGACGGAAGAGGAGGACCCGTATGTGCTGCCTGCATGGGCAGTTGAGTCCTCTCATGCACATGATTGCCTTGATAGTGTTTTTCCGTCAGATGAAGCTATTATTGAGGCCATGTATGGGATTGAGCCACCTTGGGAAGAATTACATCATAGATCTTATTTTCTTCCCGGGCTTGACCGTTTGGAGCGTGAGGACTTTAGGGATATTCTTAGCGAGAAGATTGGTAGCCCCGTGGTTCCATTAAGCTCTCCTGGTCAGATGGCTGATGAGAACATGGAGAATATATCACCTACTATTCCTATCAATATCTCTCACGATCCTGGCAAGATTGAGAATGTCAATATTGGGGCAGAATGTTCCCATGCTGAGATTCAGGAGTATACCGAGTTGTTCAAAGAATTTTGTGACGTCTTTGCTTGGTCATATGAGGAAATGCCAGGTATTGACCTTCGTATTGTCGAACATGAAATTAAGACCTATCCAAATTCGAAGCTTGTTCGACAACGCTTGCATGGGGTGAATCCTAGAAAATCACCCGCGATTAAGGCTGAGATAGAAAAGCTGTTAAAAGTTGGTTTTATCTATCCTGTTCCCTTGACGGAGTGGGTTTCAAACCCCGTTCCGGTTGATAAGAAGCAGGGAATGAACTGTATATGCACTGATTTTCGTGATTTAAACCGTGCTTGTCCTAAGGATAATTTTCCCACATCATTTATTGATCAGATTTTGGATGAGTGTGCGGGAAGCGAGGTATTTTCCTTTATGGACGAATTTTCTGGATATAATCAGATTCAGATCAAACTCGAGGATCAACACAAAATTGCATTTATTTGTCCTTGGGGTACGTTTGCATATCGGAAGATGCCTTCCGGTCTTAAAAATGCCGGAGCCACATTTCAGCGGGCTCTGACCTTGATTTTTCACGATCTCAAATCGATTATTGAAGTCTTTTTGGATGACCTTGCTGCTCATTCTCGGCTGAGAGTGCGTCATTCCTACCATTTGTGATTAGTATTCGAAAGATGTCTCCACTACCAGGTTAGGTTAAATCCACATAAGTGCATCTTTTGTGTGAAGTCTGGTTGCTTACTGGGGTTCATTGTTTCCAAGGAGGGTATAAGAGTCGATCCCTTAAAGGTTGAGGCAATACCTCAATTGTCTCCTTCGAGAAATATTAGACATCTTCAATGTTTGCAAGGCATGGCAAACTTCTTATGGAGATTCGTGGTTAACTTTGCCAATTTGACTAAAGGATTTATGCGTCTTTTAAAGAAGGACACTAACTTTTGCTGGGATGAGCGAGCCCAGGAGTCCTTTGATGCTCTTAAGCAAGCCTTAGCATCGGCCCCTGTGCTTAGTCCACCCAACTATAGTTGTGAATTTTTTATTTATGTGGCCGCGTCCATGGAGACGATTGGTATGGTTTTGGTTTAGGAGGATGAGGAGCTCCATGAGCATGTCATATATTATTTGAGCCAGAACCTTATAGATGTGGAAATCCGTTATTCCCATGTGGAGAAACTTGCCTTAGCTACTGTTCATGCGGTTCAGAGATCGAGACACTACATTCTCCTTCGCCAGACCTTGGTGGTAGCTCATGTCAATCCATTTCAGTTCGTCCTCACTAGAAGGATGATCGGGGGAAAGTATAATAAATGAATTGTTATTTTGCAAGAATTCGATCTCGAGTTTGTTTTGGCAAAATCGAAGAAATCATTAATTTTTGCAGAGCTCATTTCCGATTTCCCAAGTGAGAAGGAGGAGGAGGTTTATGAGGATACGTTTGTCGATGAGCATATTTTCCTTATCTCAACTTTGGATCCATGGTATGGGGATATTATCATATATTTACAAAGGTTGAAGGTCCCTACTCACCTTTCACGGGACGAGCGACGACGATTACATCACGTATCTAAGAACTACCTTATAGTGGATAACACTTTGTACCGCCATGGGGTAGATTCCATTTTACATCGTTGTTTAACCCATGAAGAGGCTGAGGTTGTGTTGAATGATTGCCACGGAGCGGCGTGTGGTAGTCATTTATCTGGGATTTCTACAGCCCAAAAAATATTGAGAGCGAGATATTTTTGGCCGTCGATCTTTAAAGATTGTGTCAATGTGGTCAAGAAGTGTCACCCTTGTTAGCACTCAGAATGTACCCAGGTTGTAAAAGGTATACTCCAAGGTAACAACAAAACCACTTTAGGAAGAAACTGGTATTTTCTTCCAGAGAGGGATCTCTTAATAAAGATTTGACAAGACCAGATTTAAAATAACATTCACAGATTTATGTATTTGGCTGAAACAATCACATAACCATTGGGCATGGAGTCATATACAAATATAGAAATATCACAAAGACATATACATGATATTCATCAAAGGCAAGATAATCATATCATCACAGTCATTCAAATTGATTCAGGTGGAACAGAAGAGATGAAGGAACAACCCATTAATACATAGCATCAACAAGGATGAGTTCTATACCAACTTTAGCAGAAAAAATCATATAATATCTAAAATGATGATTAGAGCATAAATACATGAATTCTAATCATCTAACGCTATATTCCAGATACGAGGAAGAAACAAAACGGAGTGTTACACAAGGGAAATACAATCACATAAGAAAGAGGCACAGACTGTAATATCAACGACACATGAATCTCTGACAAAACTCTCATGCATTCACTTTGTTATTTCAAAAACAGATATGTTCTCCAAAATTATTCACCACCCGATGGGTTCCAACCCCCATCTCTTAAAAAAGATGCATATTTATACATAAAATGATCGGTGCTTCAATAAGAAGATCAATAACAGAATGATCGACTTAATTTAGAGTTTGTAACTGAATTTCCTAACCACTAGGAAGTTTGTTACAACTCCAATCCTAACAGACCACAAAGTACGAATCAACTTGAAAACAAACTTTGTCCCATCAACTCCATATCTTTGCCCCATCAGCTCCATGTCTTTGCCCCATCAGCTCCACGTCTTTGCCCCATCAGCTCTTCAGTGCATGACACCTGTTCCTAAGGATGGAGAATATACTTTGTCTTGCCAAACCGCTCCACAGCTTTCCACTGCTCCGAACTTGGGGCGTCACACTCCATCATTTCCCGAATAGCTACCTCGAGCTCCATATATGATTCATAGGACTTTCTGGACAATCTGCTCCTGATGATGGCGAACTTCTGCAGAATCTCGAAATCTTCTGTGAGCATATCCACAATGGTCTTCCCTGTCAGGTTTTTCTCCAAATCATTGAATTTGGAGTGGTCCATGCGGTAATGAACAAGCAGGTTATGATAATGTTCCTGTGAGAACATCCTCCCTTCTCCATCCCAGAAAGAAGGCAATCCGTCCTCGAACAGTTCTTTAAAATCCTGTTTAAAATTATTGACCTGCAGAGACAATCCTTCTGATTTATCTTGGACCATTTTGATTAAGTGATGCTTATGGATGATTTTCTTTGCCCACATCACTATTGACACTCTGTCCTTTATGCCCAATTCCTGCAACTTTTGATATGACAGTGAATTTAGAAAATTTAATGTGTTCTGAGCCGTAACAAGGGGTCTTTTCTCCATATGTTCGTTTACCAGTATCAGCCTCTGGTGGGCCAGATTTATCATTATATTGAAATCATCAGTAAAATTTAAATAGTGCATGAACTTGGTAATCTCTATACACAGGGTATCCCAAATGATGTGTTTTTCCCCCTGAAGAGGGCCTTTCCCAATACATTTTTCCTTTAGTTCATTAAATTTCTTCTGTAATTGATTCCTGTCCTGCAGTATTTGTTTTTTGCTTTCATTAACTTTAGCCAGTTCAGCTTTCATCTTTTCATTCTCTGCTTTCAAATCTTTGATTGCTTCTTCTTTCAAACTCACCTGGGACATTGGCACTAACAAATCATCAGTAGAGAAATCATCTAATGGCTTCTGGATATTTACAATAGACAAGTCCTCGCCGGTGGGAGTCTGGCTCATCAATTCTTCCATAATCTCCTTCTCTTCATTCTGATCTTTTTTCATCAAGGAGATTTGGGATAACAGTTCCTCCATTTCGGCTTCCCACTTCTCTTTTTCCTCCTGTAGCTCTCCTTCTCTTCCTTTGTATTCCATCATCTCCTGATGGAATTTATCCTTTTCTTCTTGGAGGGCTAGCAACTCAGCTGACTGAACATGTTCAGTGCCTGGGATCTTCAGTTTCTTCTTCAGGACCTGGAGTGCATTATCCTTTTCCTCTAACAACCTTTTGACTTCCTGTGTACTGTCTGAACTAGCAATGTCTGTCTGCAACTTCTTAATCTGAAAAACATTTGCTTTATTTTCTACTTTCTCATGTTTCAACTGGATTTCCAATTTGTCTATCAAGACTTGCAATTTATTGATCTTCACCATGGCTTGAAGTAAGTCTGAGTAGATGATATCGCTTGTCTGTTTGTGGAGTTGAATTTTGTCCGTAGTGTTGATTTTGTCTAACCGGATCTCTATTTCAGACATTTTCTTGTCACTTACCATAGCCATTCTAAAAGTATTCCTCTCAGCATCTCTAGCAGAGAACAGAGAGGTTTTCAAACTGTACAAACTTCTAACCTTCGGGAGCAAATTTCTCGTTTCCTCCATAGACTGTTTCCTCTTCTCCATGTAGCTTGCTTTTAGGTCTTCCTTCGACTTAAACACGTGGCATAATTCCGAACTGTCTGCATCACCCTCCGTATTTTTGAAAGAGCATTGACTTACCTGCACCGCTTTCAGGGAAACTAGGGCACCTCTTTTGGAACCATCAGAAACTTCCTTATCTACAATTTCACCACTTTGAAGCAGCTTAGCCTTTTTATGCGGCCCTTCCTCGTCTACGTCCATACTCTCCATTTCAGACAAACTCCTCTTGACTACCATACCAGTACCTTCTGTTATTTGGGTCGTTGTGACAGGTGTAGCATGTGTCTCTTCATCAGAATCTGACCTGTCAGTACACTGTAACAAATTGGCCATTTCAGCTAGCCCCTCAATAGCTTGATGCTCGAATGGTTTATTCTTGTTTGCCTGTTTTCTCAATGAGATCACCTGGTGGGGGTCGTAGTTCATATTTACATCTTTTATGAAATCCATATTCTCCATCAACCTTTCTATAAATGCCAGGGCACCTTTACCTTTAAAAATGAAAGGGCCGACTTTAAATGGAAATTTAATATTCAAATATTTTTTGAAAGCGCCAAAGTGCTCCTCCTCAGACAACAATCTCTGCCTCATGAAATCCAGTGCGAAAATCCTTGGGGTCAAGAAGGATGGTAGCCTATAAGGCTGACCAGTAAATCCATATATTCTTAACACTGTGTAACCTCTGTACAGGAACCAGTCCCCCATTCGATCTTCGGGTGATGACTGCATTAGACATCTCATTTCGTCCAGGGCACGGGGCAGGTCCTCATCAAATAATATCCTGTATATTTCGGACATGATCGAATTGGAAAATTCGACCATGTTGATTTGCTTGGGCAAATCAGAAGAACATAGAGCACTTAAGAACTTTAATTCAGTAACATTAGAACATAATAACATGTTAAGCAAGTATGTTTGAAACCTAAAGAACTGGACCTTGGGAAATTTAGTCAACTGGAGGTGGATTGCTTCGGCAAGGTACACATCTAAATTTAGCACGGGGACTGACTGGGACTCGGGACTTAAAGAATTTATTTTTAAGAAGAAACCAAGGATAACATCACCTATATGACAATTGTCATCTAGACCTAACACTTAACAGACCAAAGACATTACCAGTTGCACCTCAGTTCTAAAAATATGCAAGGGGTAAGGTGAGAAACGGCCTTCAAGAGACTGACCTTCCTTCAGGATACTTGACAGGAATCGAGAGCGACGTTCACTTTCGCAATTTTTGAAAAACTCAGCAAGGACAGATTCATTTACAGACTCATGATTTACAGGGTGGCTTTCGGGCAGATTAAGGTTTTCTCTGTCGACCGAAGCATCAATTTTACACAGTATTTTCGACGCGGACCGACTCACAATGATCCTCTGAGAGGGAGAATAGTTCACCGCGCACCATTCGGCAAATTCAGGGAAGTGGAGGGTTTGCTCAAGGGCGAAATGGTACAAAAAATACTTGCATACATTCAGAACGTCATTCTCCTGTGAAAAATAAGACCACAATTTCTCTTTGCTGTCGGATACGCTCCCTGTGGACAGGAAGGGGTCGCAGACGCCCCTGTGTCTGTCTATTAAAAATTCCTCTCCGTCATCTGCGACCCGACCAGACACACGAACCTCGCTCCCTTGGTCCATTTCTTAATTTATAATGGTAATTGGACAAAGGAGTTACAGGATTAAAGTCCTACCTGGCTTACTGCGGAGGCGCGTGTTCGGAACGTGCTTGGTACTAACAAATGGAAGCTCCCAAATCGCCAGGTCCTTTTTGCCGGGTCCCGGGAAAATAAAATAATCATTGGAGAGGTCAACCCTGCCTTTATAGGACCACCCAATTCACCACGTGGACAACATTTATTTCCGCAACCACCACTTACCCCTAACTGTCGCGCGCTTCTATTTTCCAGTTTCATCCAAGACCGTAGATCTGGTTTCTCTTTAATTTCTGGCCTTTGGATTGTGTGCCATGTATCCTGTTCCGCCCGGTGCCTTGGTGATAAACGACGTGCCAGTCTCCATCCCGGAATGACCTCCTATCGTTGATGAAATCGCCTTTTATCATGAGCCGTTGGATTGGGTGACATGTACCGAATTCTGCTGGGAGTCTGGGACTTATCCTTCGTGTAAGTTTCAACCCCGGAATCGATCCCAACCGTTGATCATTCCACCTTTAAGTTTCAACTGTCGGATCAAGCAATATGTAATGAATTCCGCTGGGCTCCTTTCTTTTATCCAACATGCAACTTTGATCCCCGGAATTGTTCTCAGCCGTTGATGTGATACCCCTTTAACTCTCCACCGTCGGATCATACGCCACGTACCAAATTCCGCTGGGCACTTCGGAATTATCCACCGTGCTAGTTCAATCTCCGGAAATCGTAATAGCCGTTGATCTGACTCACTTCGATTTTCAACCGTCAGATCGCTCACCGGGTAACTCATTCCGCTGGGTGCTGTAGGCTTATCGGTCGAGCAGGCTTTGGTTCCGGAATCAATCTCGATCGTAGATGCGATCCGACTGCGCCTCTCCACCATTGGATCTAGTAGCCTGTACCTGATTCCACCGGATTGTGTCATTTTAACCGCTATGCAAGTTTACGAAGCGGATTGGATGTGGACCGTTGATCCGTCCGAACCAACCTGACGACCGTTGATCTGTGCGCCTGATAAGCGCCCGGTTGAACTTTTATCTTCCTTGCATCTCTGAGGAGCGAAGAAAATACCAGCCATTGATTTTCTTCCTTCTTCCATCGCGGCCTAGGATCTTCGGTGACTTGATCGCATTTTGCTTATAGCTCCATTTTTACGATATATCCTTTGATCCAAGTATCCAAACAACCATCTTTCTTTCTCCACCATGGTTTCTTATCCTCTTGATAAATAATGGTGTTAACAACCCTTTCCAGGTGTTTGCACACAATATGCGCTCACATCCTGCCCCGTTACATCCGATTATCATCACCGGTCCCTTCACCAAGTGGGGGCTTGACTTCATGGATTGCAACCCAGCTTCGGCTGAGGGGCATCATCATATTATAGTGGATATTGATTACTTCACGAAATGCGCTGAGGCTATGCCCACGATTAAATTCGACGGTGAGACAACCGTACATTTCGTATTCAACCAAATTATTACTTGGTTCGATATTCTGAAAGAGCTTGTCACTACCCATGGTAGGCACTTTCATAATCGAATGATGGAAGAGTTGGCCTCGAAGTTAGGGTATACGCAGGAGCACTCCTCTTCTTATTACCCTCAGGCGAATGGGCAGGTTGAAGCAGTGAACAAATCACTTAAATCCATTCCCCAATGAACCATCACACAAAGCAAAACGAATTGCCATATCATGTTATATGCTGCTTTGTGGGCCTATAGGACCGCGGTTAAGACTGCCACCAGTTTTTCTCCATATCATCTCGTACATGGAGTGGAGTATGTATTGCCAGTTGAATGCGAAATCCATTCATTGAAGCTAGCCATAAAGGTTTTACCAGACACTTCCGCATTAGAGGAATGTTTGGTCCACTAAGAGCAGCTTGATGAGCAGCGCCGAGATGCTTTAGTCTCTCTAGAAGTAAATAAGTGTCGCGTTAAGGTCTAATATGATAAGTCTATCCATCCAAGGAGGTTTAGTGAAGGAGATTTGGTCCTTTTGTGGGACCAAGCTAAAGAACTCTTTGGGGCAGGGAAGTTTAATCCCATGTGGCATGGTCCTTATGTGGTCAAATGTGTGTTAGAGAAGGGCGCCTATGAGCTGGTGTATTATGAAGGGACAGCCTTGGCGGAGCCTAGAAATGGGCTCTATCTTAAAAAGTACTATGCATGATCTTCAACCAAGGCTGATTATTGTATATTATTGTACAATTTTTTGCATAGTTAGGTTTTCTTATGGTGATCGGGTTTGTTGATTAGCTTTCATTTCTTATGGCAGATGTCAATGGCGTCTTCCACTTACATAGGATTTGCTGATGGTGCTAGCCGCCACACTCAACACTCAGCCTCTGCTGCTTGGGTGATTTATACTCCTATGGGTTAGGTATTGTCTTCAGGAGGCGTATGTTTACAGGCTTCTTCGAACAATGTTGCTGAGTAGTGCCGTTATCGAGCTATTACGGGATGCCATTTCACATGGTGTTCTCTCTCTTGAGGTACGTCTTGATTCGAAATTAGTAGTGTCACAACTTAATGGCTTGTATCGTATTAGGGATCTGACATTATTACGAAGATTCTTACGTGTGAGATTGTTAGAATGACAATTTGACAACATAACATACATACATGTTCCAAGAATTTTTAATCAAGTTGCTGACTCATATGCTAACTATGTGTTAGATTGGAATTTGTTTCATAGACCATAAGCACATCACAAACATACATTTTTACACACATGTAAATAAATAAAATCGATCATCATAAAGTTTTTCATTAAACATCCAAAATGTGACGTCATAATACATAAGTGTCATAATACAAAAATGGGCCTTCCAAGCCACCAAAATATAATACACGGTAGTACAAAAATGAATCACTCTTAGGTCTCTCAGCCTGTGGTGGAGGAGGAGGGGGGTTCTGACATTGGTAGCACACCACGGCTCTAGCTAGTCGTCGAAATAACCAAACCCATGCTCGTGGTACCCCAACCACCTAACACTGCATGGCCTTAGGCAAGTCCTCGACTTGCACCATGGGTACCCAGTGTGTCAATTGTACAAAGTTTGTGTGGATGCTTTGGAGAATCCGCTCCACATACACACCCATGATATCATCTCCTCTTCCTCTCTGTCTATGACGAGGGAAGTTGTTAGGCCGCCGTGGTCCAACATCTACATACATATGACAGATTGTCACTATGTGTCATCACACCAAAACATGTCTTTTGAGTCTATATATCAAAAAACACAAAAAAAAATTTAATAAATAAAAAAACTTTAAAAAGAGGGTTTGAGATGCGTTACCAATATCACTGTATGCTGCTCCTGGTGGTAGGAGCATGTCAGGATCTCCCCGAAAATATATCCCCGCATAGGGATAATCATCAATGGCAATAATTTGCCGCCGCCACCATGGAAAGAAATCAGCTGGGTATGGGTTAGACACCCTACCTCCACCCAGTTTGTGCATAGCATCTACCCAATGTCGTTGGGCCGGATCTCGAACCCCGTGAGGAGGAACGTCAGCTCTAGGGATTAGCCCCGGAACATGCTCAAAGAAGAACATGCTAAGTATACTTTCAAAACCGAAGTTTCGTACCCTGCCCATCTTGCAGTCACTGAGCTACTGCTTCATGTTACTCAACAGCACAGTGCTCCAATCGTAAACTGTGGGTCTCATGCACTCCACTGCATAGAACATCAATGGTCACAAGGCCTGGTGGAGTGATACTAGACCAGCTATCCTGCCGAGTGCCAATAGTATGGCCTTCAGTCCTAGCACCTGGATGGAGTTTGTTGGGATTTGACTCCCAACCTTTTTCGTGTCCGAAAAATAGTATATTGCAATGTACTCATCAATGGTGAGGCCACCTCCAGGCCCATGAGAGCATAGGTTCACCACCTCTCCCCATCGGGACAATCCTGTAATGAAGTATATGTCCTCCATTTCTATAGTGAGGGACATCCTGTCGATATGGAAAGACTCTGAGTCTAGATCCCAGTATTCTACTAGCATATGCAGGAGTCTTGGTTTGGCCCTCAGGCTGCCAAGACACCAAAACTTGTATAGCCCACATGTACGTAGAGCTTGTTGAGCCATCAAATCACCCCGAACAACCTCTTCTACATCTCCATGTTCCCTCTCCCTCCATTCTAGAACCATCCTGCACATTAAAAATATTTTTTTGTCATTAGATACCTTAAAATACCATGTGCACGGCTGCATACGCGTCTGTTTCCAAAACAACCGTGTATGTACCCGGGTTTGGGAGGTTTTTTCGCGTATATCTAGCCCTATACACAAAAAAAGCCCCGATTTTTGTGTGGGCCGAAAAGACCAATTTAGACTAGCCTAAAAATTAAATTTGACCATGGAAATTGAAAAAATTTACATGAAAACGGAAGAGGAGGACATGAGAAGTTACCTAGAACAAACGGTGTCGAATTTCACTGGATGAAGCTCCCGAAATTCGCGTTTGAAGTTCTGAGCTCAAATGGGTAAAAATTTCAAATGATATGTAATTTTTGAATTTTTTACTATTTATAAGAAAAATTTAAAAATTTTGAAGTTTTTTACCCCCTTTCTATAGTTTTGGACCGTTTTTGACCATTTTGGACCGTTTTGGACTAATCTGATGATGTAGGAGACCGTTTTGAGCGCCGTTTCGACCATTATTTTGATCCATTCATGTCACTCTCAAGTATTATGTCTAAACTGGCATATAGGTTAAATTTCACATCCATGTGCACTTTGCATGACCTTATGACCATTTCATTTCTATCTTGTCACAGAACCTTCTTGTTGTTTTAGAACATGGGTGCCTTAGTTAGCTCCTTTGTTGCATTTGGTGCCCATGATGACATTTTTTTTTTAGGGTGTGGGAGTCCTTTGTATAGTATTGCCATGTCTTTGCGCAAGAGCCTCATACTCCTCTTGATTTTTTTGCTGGCCTTTGTCCCTAGGACTCCCTTATGTCAAGTTGTAATTGCATTATCATGAGTTTTTCCTGCCTCATTAAGCCTTATGCCGGCTTCCCTGAATTTTATTATCAGCCATATAGCCCCATATTGTCTCATGTCTAGCCACACAGAGCCATTTTATATATCCTTTGCAGCTTGATTCCCTATTTTTACTGGGAGGGGACTTTCCCCCGAGTGTCGTTATCCTACACATGTGTCCTTGCATTGAGCATAGGTATGTTCCGCTGCTTGGAACTAGTTGTTTTCCCATTGACACTCGTCTCCTCCTAGTATGTAACTATAAAGCACTTTTATTCTTTTTCAAGCTTTTCAAAATATTTGAAAAATTCCAAAAAAATAAAAAAACCAAAAAGTCGGACAAGAAAAGATGTTATCTTTGGCAGTAGTCAAGTCGTGTCGCCTTCGAATAGAGCATTGTATATCACATCCGTTGGTTGGGTTAATAGTTTGAATTTAGGAGTTGTACTCGTTTCTCTGAGTTTATCTCCACCGATTGGTTAAGCTTTCAGTCCCTATGGAGCCTCTGCTGATGCCTCCTATGTCACAGAGATGTCCCAGTTTTGTATATTGAGTCTATGTTGCCTACATTCAGTCACCATTCGCCTTCATGCTGTTGTTCGAAGGAAGTTGAAACCCGAGTCGGCCATTCCTCAGTTCTCTTGACTTTGCATGTCGGCCATTCCCGGTACTGATATTGGTTCGTGCACTTTATGATCGAGTCCTTCCACATTATACAACCTTGCTGAGTACCTTGTGTTGGATGATGAGGGATGCATTAATGCCCTCCTTCCAGCGGATTTCATTTCATCGACTTCAGATCATTTATTCTGGGATAGGAATCTAGAGTCATTTCTGAGTGCCTTGAGACTTGTAGTCATCAGTGGCAGGTTCTCTCGCCATCGACAGTTTTGGGAATACATCAATGTCCCCTAATGGATGGATCCTTCCAAGTGTTCGACCCCAACACATTTAGTCACACGTTTTAGTTTGCACTCTAGTACCTTGATTCCCATTTTCATTATCGGTGGGTGATCTCGCGTCTGTTAACGGTATACATCCATGACCGGTAATCAGGCGATGGACTACTATGTTCGACCTCGACACCTCTATTCACATAGTAGGACATGTACTCGTATAATATTGTGTAGAAGACCTTCCAGATTGGTGGCATTTCATATATGCTACCTTCTTGATCATGCCAGTGTTCATGAGATTTCAGCTCTCGTGACTTGATTCCATTATATGTCAGATGTTTCCAGCCATTATGGAGATCTTGATCCATTTTATATCTTCAGCTTTCATGGAGATCATGATCCTTTGTATATCTTCATCATGGATATTCTGATCTATCTATATTGTATGTGGCGATGATCACACATGTCATATTTTGTATCATGCCTATTCATGGCCATTGTACTCTTATGTATTTGGGATTGCTATATCTACTTGCAGTTATGTGCAGATTTTGATTATTGTATTGTACTATTGGATGGCTAGTTCTTCCACCTGGTTCTTCATCACTCCACTTCTGGGATAGACTTATAATGTATTTCGGCCATCGTATGACCCCTCTGACCTCACACATTAGAGGGCATCTGTTACAACTGATTTTACAACACATGGTAGATCACACCTTTATGGCCTTCCTTGTCCCTTTGCAGACTCTTTAGACCCCATGGACCATTTTTGTACCTTTGATGTTTCCAAGATCATCCCTAAAAACATGCATTATTTGCTATACGCGACTTTTAAACCTATTCTCGCATATATACGTGGATTTGACCCTTAAACCTGCGTACATCGGGATGTGTGCAAAAGGCCAAATAGTTTTGGAGTTTTCCTTGACGTGGATCCGATTCACTTGGCTCTTGGCCTTCCATATGCCTTGAGATTACTCGAATTTGACCTTCCATTACCCCATTGAAGCATTATATAAGGAACCCTTTGGATACATTGAAGGGAGGGGAATTGGAGAGCAAGAAAACTATAGTCCATTGTTGTCGGAGCTTATAATTGAGTCTGCATCACTTTGTCCCTTGGAGCACTTTGTGTTCTTCCCAATATTTCCTTTGCTTGTGAGCTTGCTATCGAGAGATGGAGGATTGAAGTGGTGGAGGCCCAGGTGGAGGAATCAGTTTCTTCGATTCGTAGATGTGCCGACAGAGGTTGTCACTATTGTAATCTTTGATTTTTATTAATAGAAATATCTTTTCCTATCCAATAATGTGTATTTAAATGAGTATTGAATCCATGGATGCTTTTAAATGCTTATATGTTATTGATTATATATGCTAGAGTAGGTCTAACACAATTATATAGCATGCTTGTCTTGTTTGCTGAATGTTGAGAGAGAAAATTATCAATACAAGCGAGAGTGGAAAAGCTCAATGGGGATCTAGATCAACCATCCGGAATAAGGTATGTATCGAGATCCTTTAGTGTTATATGTTTGGTTTCTCTTGCATATAGGAAAGGATTGATTTCTGCGGTTACTCTGTCTGTTGTGGTACCCTAAGCCATAGGAAGTTTTCTACGTAACAGAGTCATGGACCAAAGCTTGTTTTGGTTGTCCCTTTAATTTGTATAATCCTCCCTCTTGCTCTCCAATCACTACTACATCATCTATGGTCTTTCCCTTTGACCACATAAGGACTTGACCATCTACAAATGCAACCCTCATACCTTTTGCATCCAATGCAGATATGGAGAGAAGATTCTTCTTTAGTCCTGGTACAAACAAGACATCCTTCATCTTCATAGATTTGATAGAGTCTAGCTTATAGGAAGCTTCACCAGTTCCTTTTATGGGATACTGGTAGTCATCCCCAAGTTTCACTTTGTGGGGTGACTCATGTTCAGATAGATTCATAAAGGATTATTTGAATCCTGTCATATGGTTGGAAGCCCCACTATCTATGAGCCAATCATTGCTTCCATGTGTAACCGTTCCTGTGAGGGAAGAAATCAAAACATACTCTTCATCGCTTGAAGAATCTTCACTTTCTTCTTTGACTGTTTTCCTTGGAGGTTCATCATCCTCTACAATGTGAGCATGATGTCTTCTTTTATTGTTCTTCTTGTGGGAGCCACCTCTATTTCTGGGACAATTTCTGGCGATGTGTCCTTTCTCATCACATGTATAACATTTGACACTAGATAGATCTCTTCTAGGGTTATCTTTCTGATTCTAGTGTGAATGCTTACCTTTCTTGGGATAATAGTGGTCCCTTCTGATTTTCTTGGTGTGTGCTGTGAGAGCTTGATCTTCATTTCCCATCTTTTCTTCTCGAGCTACTATTCGAGCTTCTTCTTGTGAGAATTCCTCCCATAGCCTACTGAAAGTGATTAACTTTCTTCTAGCACAAATCCCATGAATGAAGGAGTCCCATGACCTAGGGAGACCATTCAAGGTGGTCATCACAATTTCTCCATTATCTTCTTCTTCTTCTACAGCTTCAAGTTGTTCTTTGATTTGAGAGACCCTTGTAAATTATGATTGTATGGTCTCTGCATTTTGGATCTTTACATTCTTCAACTGATTTCGTAAAGTCATCTTCTGATTTATATTCTTCCCTTCAAATAGCTTGGTTAAAGAATCAAACATCTCTTTAGGTGTCTTTAGGGAATACACATGTGGTATAAGGTGATCCTTGATAGAATCAACAATGATCCTCTTGGCCTTGACCAAGTTCTTCTTGTGTAAGGCCTTAGCCTCATCTCCCTCTGGAACTGGAACCTCTCCACTTCTATAGGTGTCCAATTCATTTTCTTCAAGAAAAAGTGAAATCCTATACTTCCATGCTCGGAAGTCATCAACTCCTTCAATATTTTCATCAAGCTTGGTGTGATGAGACATATTTAATGAGAACCTCGAATGGAATACAAGAGATTTATATCTTACCAATTTTGAGATGCCCAAACTAGACTTGAAGCTGATCTTTTGCAGTGCTGATTTTCTGGTTCAGGGTCAAACTAGGGTTTGACTTTCCCAGAGTTCTACCCAACCAAAAACTTTGATCTTAGTCTCAATTTAAATTTTGAGGAGGAGATCAATCCTATGCTAGGATCACTCAAAATTTCCACTTCTGTAAAAAGCCCTAATTTCCCGCTGTAGTGACAGGTCGAAAACTAAAAATGCCCGGAATCAGATTCTGCTTCGACAAGAAGATGCGCCCTTCAATGGAGAGTTAACCTAGCCTCATTTTGCTGATGATATGTGGATAGAAACCAAAAATTAAGAATCCATAGCTTCTGCAACTGCACAATGTCTTCTTCTCAGGTTAGCTCTGATACCATGTTAGATTTTTATCATTTAATCAATATGATCTAGGATCTTATTTGAGAGACTAACATGCACAACAATAATCACAAGAGACAAGAGACAGAAATATTTTTCCTTGGGGAAACCATAAAGGAGAAAACCCCATAACTCCCAAAGAGATAGAATGAGCACTAATGGAAAAATTAAAACCCAAGAGTACAAAGATAATCTCCGACAAATGTTCTCTCTCTCACTTGTGCGAGCTACTTCTCTCTCACTCATGCACTACTGTTGAGTGAGTGTATGTTTCAAATAGAGAGTCTAACTCTCTATTTATACTCGTTTTCCACTTGACATTTACTCTACAGGGCCGAATTTTCTAGGAGAGTCTAATAACCCTAATACAACTCAACTGTGGGGACTAAGTCCTTGACTTACAATGGAGTGTTAACCTCAATCAATTTACATGACTTCATTATATTAATGACTCTCCCGATCGGAGGAATAAACATCTCCATTGGGGTACAATGAAATACAATAAGAAATATACAAGTGATTACATTTCGAAGTTACAAATACATCAACAATAGTATCTTTTTCTTAGGATCTTACACAGGTGCTAGCAGAGGATTTTTTGTGACCACCTTGGGAAGACTTTGTGATTAGAGCATTACTACCCTTGGAGGGTGTTTTTATAGATTTATCTAGAAAAAAATTTGCACCAAGAAGGGAAACATGTCTGAAATTAATAATTGCTTTTAGTCTTTATTGTTTTAGCAATGGGACTTAATAAACCCAAAACTAGAACTTTCAAAGGATTATATGTTTGCCTAGTTTGATATCCTAGGACTCTTTTTTAGTGGTGTGCTCTTTATGCTGCTTGCTCTTAGATGGCCTTAGATTTTTTTCATTTTTTGAATCAGACAGTTATGGCTAGCATTCCTGTGGACACCAACCAAGGGGCCCCTATACAAGGGGATCCTTATGCTTTTCCTTATGTTTGGAACGTTGGTGCTCCCTTGATTGCCACCTTGGATCTTCCTGGATTCACCCTAGGGATGTCAGTTTGGTGTTTTTCCACTCTAAATGTCATGAATGATCATGATGCTTCTCAAGAAAGCACCTTATACTAAGGGAATCAAAACATTGTTACTCCTTCACCAATAACATCTTCTTCTCCTCCTTCTACCTCATTTTGTGAAAGTATTAGTACCGGCCTAGATCTAAATCCTAGGCTCTATCAAGCGCCAAGAGGGATCAAATATCTCGAGGTGCAGACCTCTTCTTAGGTATTACACTCAAGGAGATATCAGCTTAGGTGTGTCATATATATATATCCATTGATTTGATTCAAACCAAAAGACACATATTTTTATTTAAGGTCGACATATAATATTTTTATTATTAATATTTTATATTATTTATGGCCGGCATATAATATTTGTAATTATTTTTTATATTGTTATGAACGAAAATTACAACGTCTCCCCCATACATGGTTTTAAAACCATGTGCAGGGGCCTCCTAAATCCACGGGTTGTTTATGAGGACTTGCACATGGTATTAAAACCATTTGCAAGGCCCTCTTAAACCATGTACAATAAAACTATGGGTTGCTTAGGAGGCCTTGCACATGGTTTTAAAACCATTTGCAAGGCCCTCCTAAACCATGTACAATAAAATTATGGGTTGTTTAGGAGGTCTTGCAATTAAAACCATGAGCAAGGCCAATAATTTTTTGTGGATAATTCAATTTTTTATTTTTTATTATTTTGTTAGGTATGAACATTACAACATCTCCCCCATATTGTGTTTTTTCTCACCCACATTTTTTTAGCGGATAATTAAATCTTTTGTTTTTTATTATTTTGTTAGGTAGAAACATTACCACATCTCCCCCATATTAGGTTGTTTTTCTGGTCGACATTTATTTTGGCAGATAATTAAAAATTTTATTTTTTATTATTTTGTTAGTAATAAACGTTACAAAATAATATCGACAAATGTTACAATATCTCCCTCATACTGGGATGTAGAGCGCCTCTCAGTGCAACTATTAACCATAAGTATAAAAGGAATAGATGGAGGAAGAATAGGAAGAAGATGCAAAAACAAGGGGGCATTCATCTAGTCACTGTGAGTCATACTGGAACCATCCACCTAGCCTTTGGGATTCATGTTGGGAGAATTCAATCACTGAGAATCATACTGGAACTCACCACCCAAACTCTGGAGGTCATGATAGGGGTATCCACCTAGCCTCTAGAGGTCATGTTGGGGGCATTCATCCAATCACTGCAAGTCATACTTGAGATTTACAACCAACCTACAGAAGTCATGTTGGGGGTAAAATTTTGGTCATTGCATGCCATACTCAAAGGATGTCATCAACATATGTTAGCCATATTGTTGAAGACTCGTCACCAATCACTGTGATTCATATTAATGACTAGTAACCAATCACTACAAGTTATACTCGAGACAAGTCATTAGTCATTGCATTTCATACTAAAGACATCAAACCAACTATTGGAAGTCATGTTGGGAAAGTTGACACACTCAACAAACCTAAAAAATAGAAGCTTAAGTTCCCTTGTAAATTTTGCTAGGAAGACCACCTTACTTATTTGTGCCTTATAGTTCCAAAGATGCAAAGAGAGTGGTCCTTATTTAAAAAATATTTTTCTTATAGGAAACTAACTGTTGCAAGTCATGTTGGGGGCAAGCAACCAGATACTTCAAGTCACGATGGGGGCAAACAATCAACCAATGAGAGGCATGTTGAACAAGATGAAATTGTTGAGATACCTAAACGAATAAGACATAAGCCTAAGTTCCCTTGTAAACTTTTTTCAGGGATATCACCTTACTCACCTGTGCCCTGCTATTGCAGAGGGACTCGTGGGATCCAAGATTGTCCTTTTTCATGACTTTATTTTTTAGTAATTTCATAGCCCATTCACCCACAATTTAGTACATCTACCTTTAAAACGATTATCTTTTACATTATTTTATTGGTTATAACTCGTAAATGTAAAAGATGTCTAAATCATTACTTTTGATGTGTTAAATATGATTTTGACATTGATTAATCGATCCTCAAGTTAGAAACCTTTGTCCTCTGAAAGAATATCAAGTATTGTGCAAACGTTAACCATTTTGGTACTCATTCTGACACTTCTTCCGGTACTAAGTTCCACACTGGGCTTGATGATGAATTGACTTGTCTTCTGGTTCTTGCTGATCTTGTAATATCTGCATGTGCAAATAAATGTTTAAAAAGGTAAAATATTAAAATAATCATTATCTTACCTTAAAACTATACATACCAATTCGTTTTAATAAAATTTATTTTAAAATAAAAAAATACTCAAAATTGTTATCATTTAAATGTGAATCATGGCAACTTCTGATGAATATGAATTATGGTAATTGTTCAATGTTTATAAAGTGTTAGCATGGAAATTCACCCATAAACTTTAATACATACCACCTTCTTAGAAACATCAACATGAAACGTGCATATTGAATATTTTAATAAGTGTATTGTGTTTTTTTTATGATGTAGGTAAAAGTTATTTGGCATCAATCTATCAATGGGGGAAGCGTTAAAGACTTCACATCGATGGTAGGAGGATGTAGTTGTCGTTACCATTTCACATTTAAGCTCGGATAAACCTACAAGTAAATTCTCAAGCCTTGTAAGCCGATCGGAATCGAATTAATTACCAACCCAACAAACGCCATTCAATCAAAGATTTCAACACTGTCTGACACTTAATCTGACACTCCCGTCATCATTCCAAGAAGCAAAATCCAGGATCGATTTATGAGCAATCCATGATGAATATGGTGAAACAGTTCGAAAACCACTTCCCAAATAGGCTCATTTACCCCTAACCATAGACCGTTTTTATAATTGCTTAACAGATAAAAATGTTCTCGAACAGACGTGATTTTTCCAAAATTGGGGTTGTGGTCGGTTCTGTAAAATTAATAATTTGTTGAACAAACCAGAGTTTTGGGGATTCGATGAGATTCAATTATATCCTTCTCCACACTCTTTTCATGTATAAATACGACCTCATAGGTCTAGAAAAAAAACGAGAGTCTTAGCTCTTAGGATATTTAGACACTCAGCAGTTAGTTAAGATCAACTTGTGTAATATATCCATTAGTTAAAAGTGTGTTTCTTTAGTATGTATTAGTATGCATTTGTAAATATTCTAATCCGACGGTCACGTATGTTCTAAACATAGAGTGATCTGACGGTTCAACTTCTCTTAGATCATACCTACCATTGATCCGTGGCTTAACACCCGATTGGTCTATGATCTCTATTTAAAGAGCATAGAGGGTCCTTGGCTAGTTGATCGATTATGAGAAGGTCATGTAACTTTATTTCTTTTGCATAATAAATTGCTCCAAGTAGCTATTTGGTTGGGGTCGTGGACTGTTTCCCTCTCGAGGGTTTTAACCACGTGACAAACATCGGTGTGTTGATCTGTGATCTATTTGTGTGAAGCGGTTGCTAAAGGTGTTTGGTCTTTTGGGAGCACCCTATGTACCCGAACATGGTATCAGAGCTTTTATGAAGAGCTGCTTTCGATTTTGATCAAAATCTGGAATCGGTGTTGCCGAAACTTTGGAAGGGTTTCTGGTTCTGGATTTTTTGTGCATTTTTGGCCTATGGGAGCTGTTCCATTGCGTTTGAAGCGCCGTTTCCATTGGGAAATAGTTTTCGTTTCATCGAAAACCATTTCCATTTGTTCCAGAAACACCAATTTCGGCAAATCTGAAGGTATAATGTTATAGTGACGGATTTGTTTTTTTTTTAAATATCTCATATCTTATCAGTTTATTATTAGATATTTTTTTGTTTTAGTCTCAGATTATTGCCTTCCCTGATTGCGTATGCTCTTTGCCGTGCATCTTGCGCGATCGCGGCGAATCAGAAACAGTAAGGGAATTTTTTTTTTCTTGTCTTCTCGACTACGTATGCTCTTTGCCGTGCACCTTGTGCGATCACGGCAAATCAGAAACAACGAGAAAAATTGAAAACGTAGACTTTCCGGGTAAACAAACCAAGATTTAACCCCATTGTGTGGAAACTTTTTTTTTGTTTTTGTTTTTTCATTTTTTTTTTGTGATTTGTAGGAAAAGAAAGCAAGCACAGAGAATGAGAGAGAAGAGTTAAAAAAAAAAGGCTCCCTTCCTCTTTCCATTTTTTTACGTACCTTTTAAACTTAGCTCACTTGGTCCAAAGTTGCTTTATTACTTAATAGGTCTTGAGTTCAAGTCTTATTAAATTACTTTTTAGTGCATGCAATTTCTATTTTCAAGTTACTTTATTGTAAAAGTGCATCTCACATAAATAAAATAAAATAAAAGTGAGTCACTTAAGTCTTTTAATTTATTGCTGCACTATTTAAAAGTCACATTATTGTAAAAGTGAACATCACTTATTCTATAAAAGTGATTCACTTCAAAGCAACTTTATTGTAAAAGTGATTGTCAAATGTTGATCTTGGGAAGAGGGGGCTTCTTTTTTTAGTTGGTCAAGTTAATATCTGCCACGTCACTATTGGAGACATCTTCAACTTTTTCTTTGATCAAGCATAAATTCATCATCCAGAATCAGTTTTAAGTGTCGTTTTTTTTTAAACAGCATATTTTTTCGAGCTCTTTGAATCCAGACAGTTAGTTTCTGTTCTTTCAGCCATTATTTTATAGTATGGCCGCCTCTTGTGATATTATACTTACAAGTTCTAACTATTTCTCATGGAAATCTCATATGGAGGATGTTCTGCGAATTAGGGGAATTTTTAGGATAACCTCAGGAAAAGAAACATAACCCATTGATGATGATAAGAAAATTAAATGGACAAATAGATGTGATGAAGCTCATGGATTGATTAGGATGTCAATCTCTACTGATTTGCGATTCCACATATCTGGAATTGATGAACCTAATCTCGCTTGGGAAAAGTTGGAATCTGTGTTTGGTAAACACAATGAAATTTGGAATCATCAACTTGAGAATGAATTGATTTCCTTGAATCGAAATGATTTTTCATGCATTCAAGACTATTTATCTAACTATAAAACTCTTAGACTATTATGTGCAGAATGCAAGATTAAGAAAGAAGACAGACAATGTATTTATCATATTCTTTTAAAACTTGGACCTGCATATTCTGTTTTTGTATTTACATTCTACTTCATGAAAGAATCCTTGACTGTAGCTAGCTATCAAGAGCCTAGCCTTGAATCCTTTTGTGATTCCTTAATTAGAGAGCAAGATAAGCTCATTCATCTTGGAATAATTAACAATGCAGATACATTTGGGAAAGCCTTATTGTCCCAACAGAAAGAAAAGTCCAAGCCTCCCAAGAAACATAATTTTCGCAATAATAAGCAAAACAACAAGGGTCCCAAACCTTCTCAGTCAGCTCCTTCTTTAAAAACTGACAAATGATCCAAGCAAAAAGGAAAGAAGACCGAGTGTCATTGCAATTTTTGTGGGAAAGATAATCATGATGAATCTAAGTGTTTTAAGAAGATGGTAGCCTTGGAAGCAGCAATGAAGAAGCACCACATCATCCTAGATTCATCTTCAGAATCTACCTCTCATGGACATGCACTTTGTGCTTCTGGTTACTCTTATACTGGATCTTCTTCTTCCAATTCAATTGAATGGCTCATTGATTCTGGAGCATCTTATCATATGGCTAAGGATAAATCCATCTTTTCTACTATGCATGCATGTAACACCAAACAAATATTTGTTGGTAATGATAGATCTCTAAGTGTTGTAGGATCTGGAATAGTTCTAGTAGAAAATGGTTATTTCAGTGATGTACTATGTGTTCCAAAAATTTCCTACAATTTGTTATCAGTCTATCAAATTACTCATTCAGGTGAAGGTAAAACTGTGACGTTTACACCTCACCAAGTTGTAATCAAGGATTTTAAAAATCCTCAAAATGTCCTTGCTACTGGAACTGTTGATGATATTACTAGGTTGTACAAATTTAACAACTTTGGGTCATCACCTTTTCTTTCAGTTTTTGTTGCTCATAGTGATAACTTGAGCAAACTTTGGCATGCGTGATTTGGTCACTTAAATTATCGCTCATTGCAACAACTATGTAAATACAATATGGTGACTGGTATTCCGTTGGTATCTTGCAAGGATGGTGTTTGTTCCAGTTGTGTACTCGGGAAACATCATCGAGACAATTTTGACAAAAGTGCCTCTTGGCACGCCTCGGTTCCCTTGGAGCTTGTGCATAGTGACTTGTGTGGCCCTCTTCCATCTGCTTCCTTTTCTGGTTTCAAATATTTCTTAACTTTCATTGATGACTACTCCAGACACACTTGGGTTTAATTCCTAAAACTTAAGAGCAAAGTATTTAACATGTTCTTGGCCTACAAGGCCCTTGTTGAAAAACAATATGGTCATCAAATTATTAAGTTAAGATCTGGCAATGGAGGAGAATATGTTAACAACAAGTTCACTAATTTTTGCACTGAACAAAGAATCAAACAACAACACACTATTCCATATACACCACAACAAAATGGTGTAGCTGATCAGAAGAACCACACTTTAAAAGAAATGACTAATTGTATGATCCAATCTAAGGGACTAAGTCTTCATTATTGGGCCGAGGCCATAAATTGTGCAAATTACATAGTTAATCGCACACCCACTAAAGTTTTACAAGGTATAACACCGGAAGAAGCATGGAGTAAAATTAAACCAGATGTAAGTCACTTTCGTGTGTTTGGTTGTGAAGCATGGGCTCACATTCCGGATGAAAAATGGAAAGCATTGCAGCCTAAAAGTGAAAAGTGCATATTTGTTGGATATTCTGAAGATGTAAAAGATTATAGACTTCTTCAGCGACATTCTCATGATATAATCATCAGAAGAGATGTTAAATTTGATGAAAATATCTTGGCCTGCGAGCCTAACTTGGCAGGTGTGCCATCTTTGGCTTGCGACCCTGATTCGATGATTGTGCCTTCTTCTTCTTCTTCTTCTGCCAACTTCCTTGACAGGTTTCCAACTCTAGTTTCTGATGATGACAGTGAGGATGAAAATCCACCTCCACCTGCTCATGTTCCTCCAATTGCACCAGCACTAATGCTTCTTCGATGGGTCCGTTCAACATGTGAAGCAGCTGGTGATCTTGTCGGTGATCCTAGGGATCAACATCGAACACATTCTCAATTTCAGCGAGCCTCTTCTCTTTTGGCTCAAGTTTCCAAGAATCATGATCCAGAAACTTTTGCAGAAGCTTCAGGAAATCCAGATTGGGATGCAGCTATGGATGAAGAATATCGTTCCTTAATGGCAAACGATACTTGGGATCTTGTTCCTCTTCCAAAAGGAAGAAAACTTGTTAGATGTAAATGGGTCTACAGAACTAAGTATGCATCAGATGGAAGTGTCGAAAGACTTAAGGCAAGGTTAGTTGCCAAAGATTTTTTCCAAGTTGAAGGGATTGACTACAACGAAACCTTTGCCCCTGTAGCAAAAATGAACTCCATCCACCTTGTTCTTTCCCTTGCAGTCTTACATAACTGGGAAGTCCATCAAATGGATGTCAAGTCTGCCTTCTTACATGGTGATTTACATGAGGAAATTTACATGGAACAACCTCCTGGATATGTTCAGAATAACTCTATCCTTGTTTGTCTCCTTAAGAAATCCTTATATGGCCTTAAGAAAGCTCCTAGAGCTTGGTATGCCAAAATGGATAGCTTTCTCCTTGACATTGATTTTTCTAGATTCCATTCTGACCCCAATGTCTATACCAAGAAAGTAGGAAACCATCTCATCATACTTGTTCTTTATGTTGATGATCTTATCCTTACTGGTAGTGACCCTAAACTTATAACCCATGTGAAATCCAGTCTTAAGCAAAATTTTGAAATGTCAGACTTAGGAAATTTGCATTATTTTCTTGGTCTCCAAGTCTTGCAAACCAAAGAAGGAATCTTTCTTTCCCAGTCTAAGTATGCTTGTGACGTTCTTCGTCACTTCCACATGGAAGATTGTAAACCAACCCCTTCTCCCTTCCAGTCTGGAGTCAAACTTTCTGCCACTTGTACTTCCCCTGAAGTAGATGCCACCTTGTATCGTCAGCTTGTTGGTAGTCTTTTATACTTGACTCATTCCCGTCCTGACCTTTCCTTTGTCGTTGGTCGTGTTGCCCGTTATATGCAAACTCCTCATGAAAGTCACTGGAAAGTAGCAAAAAGAATACTTCGATATATTCGAGGTACAATTCAGTTTGGAATTCATTACAGTGCAGGGGGGAAACCTTTGTTGGTTGGTTTCACTGATTTAGATTGGGTCGGCGATCTTGATGATTGAAAGTATACTGCAGGTTATGTTTTCAGTCTGGGATATGGACTTGTCACTTGGGCTTGTAAGAAACAACAAGATCTTGCTCTTTCTTTAGCAAAAGCAGAATATCGAGCCTCAGTTAATGCTAGTCAGGAAGATTTATGGCTTCGACAGATCCTTTCAGAGTTTGGATTCAACAGTAGCAACCTACTCCACTTTGGTGCGACAATCAAAGTGCCATCAAGCTTGCCAAAGATCCAGTTCTACATCGGCGCAACAAACACATTGAGCTACACATGCACTTCATTAGAAATCTTGTTCATGATAGTGTTATTGAAGTTCTCTATTGCCT